>CM052809.1:68332759-68439183 GCA_028533885.1 Nasua narica
AGCACAGCTCTTATTTCTTAAATGAGATGGGATTGGCATTACTAGAAGTTGAGGTATCCTACCTGACAAAATCCTACTTTCTCTTAACAGCAAGTGAGGAGACATTATCTAAAATATGTAAATGAAGAAATAGCTTTCAATATGTATTATTTTTTAAAAAGATTTTCTTTATTTATTTGACAAAGAGAGAGAGGACACAAGCAGGGGAAGCAGCTGTCAGAGGGAGAAGGAGAAGCAGGCTCTCCGTGGAGCCGGGAGCCTGATGTGGGCTCTGTCCCGGCACCTGGGATCATGACCTGAGCCTAAGGCAGACGCTAACCGACCGAGTCACTCAGGCGCCCCCAAGTTAGAATTTTAAATCTAGTCCATTTTAAAAAATGACTTCTTTAATTACTATTTAATATGTGCAATTTAAAAATCAGAGTATTTGTTGTTCGAGATGTAGAGAATGGTAATAGAGAAGTGGGGTGCATAGAATGGACATAGAAAGGAAGTCAGGGTCTTAAAGGATAAGAAGTTTGAAGTTTCATCTTTTTTTTTTTAATTTATTGGAGAGAGAGAGAGAGAGGGAGGGAGAGAGCATGAGTGGGGGGAGGGGCAAAAGGAGGGAGAGAAGCAGACTCCCTGCTGAGCAGGGAGCAGGACACAAGGTTCTTACCCAGATCAGGACAGGAGCAGACACTTAACCAACTGAACCGCCCAGGTGCCCCTCATCTTCTTCTTCTTTTTTTTTTTTTTTTTAAGTTCCCAGTGGGTAATATCTAAAATGTGTGTACTATGTTATAGAGGTATTGAACAACCAAAAAAAACAAAAAACAAAAAACAAAAAACTGAATGCTTGTTTGTTAAGATAGATTTCTTAAAACAAAATGGGCATTTTATACATATGGTTGTCAGCCTGTTTCTGAACAATAAGAATATTGGCTTTTCTTTTTCTTAGACTGATATTGATAGTATGCTTTCTCTAAATAATATTATGGCCCCATGTTCCACTTGTAAAATCTTTTCTCGTTTCAACATGAAGCAAATTTATTGCTCCCCAATAGATTTTCACAGCGTTCTCATGTTCACTGTGCATAAAATTCTGGGTAAATATTTGATACTTTCCTCCTCTTACTACAAATTCACTTTGCATCTTTTCTCATCCAGATTTCAAATGTCATCTGACATTTATTTCAGTGGAGTGTTTCAGTATCTTCCACAACCAGTTAATTTTTATCCAGGATAAATAGTTGGAGACACATCAAGTAATTTTTTCACTACAGAAAAATGCCCATGTGAGGGGAAAGTAGTGGCTGAAATCCAGCCAGTGTCTACTTGCTATGTACTCTGGAATTTGCTGCCAGCAAGAAAGGGCACATTTTATAATTCACACAAAGTTTCTATACATGTTATTGGTGACCAAGGTTGGAAAGGAAAATACAAACAGCAATAGGAGAGGGTTATAAAGTATATAATCAATTTCAACCAAGGGTTTTGGAGCATTCTCTGAGTGTTAGGCCCTAAGTCACAGAAATGAGGAAATCCGTGGGCCTATCATGAATAGGGGATCCCAGGTCTTAAGTTCCTATTGTCTCATTTGGTTAGTGTCTCCCTTTGCTCTTAAATATGTACCATTATGGGTAGTAAGTTATGTAGTCAGCCTAAAAAAGGAAGGAAAAATTAATTCTAGACTGAGTGCCATGACAGGAGGATTGGTGGGGGAAGGGACACAAGGTAGAAATATGACAGAAAACATAAGGACTCTGAGCTGGTGAAGGGATGTACCACTTTTAAGGAGTTTTTTTTATTTTTTCATTTTTATTAAAGATTTTATTTATTTACTTTTTTATTTGAGAGCAAGAAAGAAAGTAAGCACACACAGGGGAAGCAGCAGGCAGAAGGAGAGGGAGAAGCAGGCTCCCTGCTGAGCAAGGAGTCCAATGTGGGACTTGATCCCAGGACCCTGGGATTATGACCTGAGCCAAAGGCAGCCGTTTAACAGACTGAGCCACCCAGGGGCTCTTTAAGGAGTTTTCCTTTGTCTTCAAAGCAGTGAGAACTAAAGATGGTTCGGGAGCAGGGAAATATAAGGTCAGTTTAGTGTTGGTAAGATCTAAAGTACATTTCCCTACCCCTGCCTTTCCTCTCCACCACCTCCCACTATGTACACATACATGGGACAAGGAAGAAGGAGAGGAGAATCAAATCCTTTCTGAGTATAAACATACTCATAACTGAGCTCCACTTAATCCTCAGTCCACTATAACTCCTTGGAATGAATAACCCGCCCTCTCCATTCCCTTTGTAAAACACACTGACTCCTGCCATCGGGTGCTGAACTTTTTTTTTTTTTTAGATTATTTATTTATTTATTTATTTGACAGAGAGATTGAGAGAGAGAGAGATCCCAAGTAGGCAGAGAGGCAGGCAGAGAGAGGGGGGGCGGGAAGCAGGCTCCCTGCTGAGCGGAGAGCCCCATGCGGGGCTTGATCCCAGGACCCTGAGATCATGACCTGAGCCCAAGGCAGAGGCTTTAACCCACTGAGCCACCCAGGTGCCCTGGCATGCTGAACTTTTAAATGCTTATATGTGGTAAGCTACTCTAGTGCAACATACGCTTCTGCTTCTGTAAATTGAATTGCATATGTTAAATTCTGTATTCTTTTAAGGCTGTTAATGCTAGTTGTACTCATTTTTGCAGTTATGTAGTTGGAAAAAATTACATAAACTGATGAACTAAGAAGGCAAATTAGTTTTTATGAAAATTTTGTGGAGTGACTTTGAAAAACTGAAAGTCAATTGGCTAAAAATATTCAGATAAATGAGGTGTATATGAAACAACTGTAAAAAAAAAAAAAAGTAAAATAGCATAAACATCCAGAATATTCTATGCTCAGTTTGCTTTATCATATACTGTTAACTGAAGACATATTAATATGCTCTAGTAAAGAGGCCACGTCTGGCCTGCAGTCAAAGTTACTACTTGATTGGGCTTACAGTAGTATATGATTTTTCTCCAGGATTCATCCAGTTTTTGTAGGGGGCAGACAAATGATAGGGACATATAATAGGGACCATGTGTTAGGGTTCCCCAGTGAAACAGACTAATAGGATCTATATAAAAAGAGATTTGTTGTAAGGAATTGGCTAATGCTTTAGAGGCTAAGAAGTCCCAAGATCTGTACCTAACAAGCTGGAGACCCAGGAGAGCTAATAATACGGTTCTAGTCCTCGTCCAAAGCCCTGATAACTAGGAGAGCTGATGGTATAAGTTCCGGTCTGAGTCTGAATCCAAAGGCAGAAGAAGACTGATGCACTAACTCTAAGACATCAGGCCGAGAGAGAAAATTCTCCCTTACTTAGCCTTATTTGTTCTGTTCAGGCCTTCAGTGGATTGTAGGAGTCCCACCTCACTGGGGAGGGCAATCTGCTCAGTCCACCTATTCAAATGTAAATTTGATTCCGGAAACACTCTTATGGACACACCCAGAATGTTTAACCAAAAATCTGGGCACCTTGTGGCCCAGTGAAGTTGACACATAAAATTCACTGTAACAGACCACCACCCAGGCATCCTTGTGATCTTTAAAAGCGACACTCACCTCTACCATCCATATCCAAAATATGATATATTGTTTTGTTGTCGTTTGGTCAGAAGTAGACTGGGTATTAGTTTCCAAGACTTCTAAGTCTTGCCCACTGTAACAGCTTTTTCTTAAGAGCTAAAACCCAATATAGGGATTACTCCAACTGCAATTGTAACCTTTAGGGATTGAAGAAATGAGCACTAGTTGTATCCATAGACCCAGTGTACTCACTGTGAGTCCGAATTTGTCCAGGACTACATTTATTACTTGGCTTTTATATATTCCCACTCTTAGGAAGGAGATCCAGATAATACTCTCAGTCTCTAGTATCAGTATAAACTCACGCCCCGTGTCTAATTTTCCATGAAGTGTCTGGATATTTCCTTTTCCTCAGTGTTCAGTCACCTGAGGAAATGCCCTAGGTCCCTTGCAAGAGGGACTAGAAGAATCATTACAATGTATATTTGCCATAGTGTTGTGGAGTCCTTTCCTCTAGGACCTGACTACCTCTATAGTAAACAGCTTCTGGGTCTAAAAATTAGCTCCAATCTGGGAACTGGGCAAGGGCTCATGATACTTTTTACTATAGTGACCATGCTCCCATCTCCTCATTCATTCTTCCTTTCTTTGATTACATATATTAGGCAGTATCCTTGTTGCCTGCCATCAATTTTTTTTCTCCTAGGGGCACTTAGTTCTAGAAAACATCTCCACAACTCCCTCCAGGTTGAACTCCCTTGGCTATCATGCTGATTTCATCAGTCATTAGGATAACTGTGACACGCTAACTTCTGGTATTAAGTTCTGTCTTCTGGATCTACTATGCATCTGGGCCCCATCATTCCCATTGCTACTAATAAGCCAAGATCTATGCTAGTATCACCTACAGTAAGCCCTGGCCTTTAGAGGCGAGCTATCACTGAACTTCATGAGGGTGATGCCTCTCTTACCAACGCGTGCCCAGTGATTTTGGTGAATAGTGTACCCTCTGGCCCCCCCTCATGGAATATAATCTTCCCTGTGGGCTTCTGGCCTCACATAATATATCTACTTCTCTTATCTTTTAAATCTTACCCTCCACTGTCTTCTATGACAATTCAGGCATTTCAGCATCTCTCAGCATAGGCCATTTTTTTCTCCAGACTTCTAGGAACCATCATAACAGAGAGATTTTCACCATCCCCTGGGATCCTGCCAGGGCGTGAAATCCCAATATCCCAAGAATGCCACCAAGTCAATTAGCTTATCCTTATCTACTCTTATGTTCTAGCTCTCTTGATCAAGTGCTCTGAAAATCTGCCCAAATATTCCCCCATTTCCTGTCAGTATATGCTGACTAGTTCTTGCTGTTTCTTTGGGGTATAGATAAGGCCTAGCATAGTTTTATGTGGATTATGCTGTATCTTAACCCTAATTATTGGTGTGGCAGCCATGAGAGAAGATGAGCTAAGTTTCTCAGAGAGCCCTCTTTTGTTGAGAAGCACTCACTGTAGTGACTTTCTGCCTGGCGGGGGGGAGTGCTAGCTTTTAGTTTTTTTTTTTTTTTTTTTTTTAACTTTTTAAAAGGATTTTATTTATTTATTTGATAGAGAGAGAAAGAGAGAGAGCACAAACAGGGGAGCAGCAGTCTCCTCCCCTGAGCAAGGAGCCCTATGAGGGATTTGATCCCAGGACCCTGAGATCATGACTTGAGTGAAGGCAGACACTTAACAGCTTTACTGCTTAACCAGTTGAGCCACCCAGGAGTCCAGGAGTGCTAGCTTTTAACCAGAAAGGTGGGCAACTTCTGTATGTTCTGAGTATTCAAGGGAGTCTCTCAGGAACCAGAATGTTCGGAGGCATCCACATAGCTGTCTATATGCCCTGTGTGTCAGGGTCCTGATTTTTCCAACAAGTTACCTACCCTTGGCTTCGATTGTTTTTAAAGCTTCTTGATTGATTAAGTTTTGAGTTTGGTGTTTAGGCTTTTTTTGTTTTCTCAGGTTAGGAGGCAAAGGTGTGTTTGAAGTCACTAGGGAAGTAGTGAGTTTTCATTTGGTTAACTGCTCTCTGGTTTTCATTAACCTTTTGTAGGCCTCAGTGCAACTTAATAATAGCCAGCTAATAATGGCTTGTATCTATTGTTCATACACGTACACACACTTTTGAATTGCCTGTATTTTTGCCCCTGCCATGGCATTTCTCTGCTTCAGAAGAATCTCCCTAGTGACAACGGGTGAATATTTTCATAACAGGGCCACCACATTGTACCGGAGACTATCCATGCCCCAAATAACCCCATGTGGTGAGGTTCACGGACAGTGGGACAGTTCTGATCCAGTTTCCCAAACCCCATCTTACTGATTTCTCAGGCTACTCCTTTTATCCAGTGTCTCACTCGGGGGTGTTCCAAGAAACAAGATGACATGAAGTAAGTTGTACAGGAAGCCTATTGGAAAAAAGATGGAGGGAGAGAAAGCAGGATTGGGAAAGAAAGGTTTCAGATGATGGTACAAATATGACAAAAGCTGAGCCAGCACAATGTGGAGCTCTGGAGCAAATATTGCCCATTAGGGAAATCCTACATTGGGCAAACATGGCTGGCCCTAGTACCACGGCCATGCTCAGTCGTTGGCTGAGCAGGAGAGGTTGCCTCAGATGGAATGCTGTATTAAAACTTGAAAATGCTGCAGGTAGAGGCAGTTACCTTAATGGCATTAATTGCAGCCGAATTGCAAGTTCTGTCTTGAAGGGAGATAGAAGCAGTACACTTCCATTGCTGTCTTGCTGATCTAGCCTGGAAAGGCTTAGGGATGCCAACAACTAGTACCCGAAAACTTGATCAAGGGGATGGGAAGGAAGCCTAAAACACAGAGTGCTGATTGGCAGTTGCTAAAGAAGCAGTTATAACACTACATCTCCCTAAGTCTGTATCATTAGGCAAAGGCCAACTGCAAAGTGGAGTTTTACAGGAACACAGTTATGCCCATCTCTTTACATGCTGCCCACGGCTGCTTTCTTGCTACAATACAAGAGTTGAGCAAATTGAAAATATTTACTACCTGGCACTCTAGGGAAAAGTTTGCTGACTTCTGATCTCTTACGGTTATTTACATCTATATATTTCTGTGGTAGAAATAATAAAAAATGGTGTGCCGTGGCATATCTCTTCCCAAATCTGCAGTCAGAGAAATACACACTAGTAGCTTGAAATTTGCTGTGGTGGGAGAATTTTCACCATAGAAATAAGCAAATACTGCATTTCAGGGCTTTTCATTTTCGGGGAGATGCTTGCTAAACAGTGCCCAGCAGCATTTATTGCTTCATGGTAAGTGCTGTGGACTGAATTGTGTTTTCCCAAAATACATGTATTGAAATCCTAACTCTCGATCCCTCAGAATGTGACTGCATTTGGAGATAAGTTTTTGAAAGAGGTAGTGAAGCTAATCCAATGTGACTGGTGTCTTCATAAAAAGGAAATTTGGAAACAGGTACAAAAGGAAGATGATGTGAGAACTAAGGAAAAAAAAAAATGGCCATGAACAAGCCAAGGAGAGAGCCTCCAGAAGAAATCAACCCTCCTGACACCTTGACCTTAAGCGATTTTCTAAGCCTCAATCTGTGGTACTTCATTTGGAAAAACTAATTTAGTAAGTGACTCAAGAAAGTGTCAAAGTTTACAGAGGAACATTTACTGAAATGATTTTCAAAGAACATTGATCTCTTGAGTGGCTGCACCCCACTCTTCACCAAATTCAGTTGGGCACTCCGGGTGCCAGATCAGCCTTTTGTACTCCTGGAAGACCAGTTCCATTAGGAAATAAATACTGTATTACTGGTAGTACTGTACTAATACTAGAGTATGTATTTGAGTAGACTATTAGGCGAGGCATCTTTATGACTCCTTTGAGCATAATTAGACTTTAAAACCTTTAAAAGTACTTTTAAAAATCAAGTGTTCTTGGGAAGATGCTAATCTATTTTCAGTTCAGATTAATATTACAGAAACGATAATCAGAAATCTGTTTTTGTGATGTAGATTTGCATTTGGCTAATAAATACAATCATCTACCCATATGTATTTCTTTTCTATAGTTTCACTATCTAAATATGAGGTCAGTAAATGAAGATTGCTTTCCTTTTTAGACTTTCAAATATGCACAATATATTTTTTTTAAATTCTGCTAGGATGAAAAAGGAGCAATTCCTAAAACACACCATTTACTAAGAAACACCTTAAGTGTTTAGGTGGTGTTGAGCAGTTTTCTACGCAGTATGTTTACACTGTGTGCAGTAATAGGTGCATACCTCCTCTGGACAATATGGAGTATTTCAACCACTTCCAAATATTTTTTTTTTTTAGTTTTTATTTTAATTCCAGTTAAAATGCAGTGTTTCAGGTGCACAATATAGTAATTTAATACTTCCATTCATCACCATGGGCTCATCACAACAAGTGCATTCCTAATCCCTGTTACCTATTTAACCCATCTCCCTTCTGGTAACCATCAATTTGTTCTCTATAGTTGAGAATCTCTTTCTTGGTTTGCCTCTCTATCTCTGTCTCTCTCTCTTTCCCTCCCTTCACTCATTTGTTTCTTAAATTCCAGAAATTGTATAGTATTTGTCTTTCCCTGACTGACTTATATCACTTAGCATAATACCCTCTAGCTCCATTGATGTTGTTGCAAATGGCAAGATTTCAGTCTTTTTTATGGCTGAGTAATATTCCATATGGAATATATGTGAGTGTGTGTGTGTGTGTGTGTGTGTGTGTATACCATATCTTCTTTATCCATGCATCAGTAGATGGACAGTTGGGCTGTTGCCATAGTATTTTTGTATTCTTTGGGTAAATACCTAATAGTGCACTTGTTAGATTGTGGGATAGCTCCATTTTTAACTTTTTGAGGAATGTTGATACTGTTTTCTACAGTGGCTGCACCATTTGGCATTCCTACCAATGTGCAAGATGATTCCCCTTTTTCCATAGCCCCACCAACACCTATTGTTTCTTATGTTGTTGATTTTAGCTATTCTGGCAGGTGTGAGGTGATATCTCATTGTAGTTTTAATTTGCATTTCCCTGATGATGAGGGATGTTGAGCATCTTTTCATGTGTCTATTGGCTATCTGTATGTCTTCTTGGAAAAATGTCTATTCATGTCTTCCACCCATTTTTAAATTGGATTATTCATTTTTAGGTATGGAGCATTTCCAAAATTTTAAATGTATTTATTTTTTAGCAGTGAAGCTATCTTTAAACAAAAGCTTGTTTAGAATTGTATGCAAAGAAGTAAAAATAGAGATGCTAGAGTTGAAGTTAGGGAGGACTGCAGAGTCTCTTAGACTCATTCACTCTTCTGTCATCCCAGAAGTCCCATTCACTCCTCCCAAGAATCCTGGGCCCCTGAGAAATACAGTTTGGAAAGTATGTAAGAATTCGAAAGTCTTGTTCTGAGTTTGTAACTTTGAGCTGGTCATTAACCTTCTCTGGTCTTTGGTTCCCTGATTTGCACAGTGGAAATAAAAGATATAGGTGATTTCTAAGGTACTTTTCAGCTCTAAAATTCTGTGATCTCCAGTTCTACCTGGTTATAAAACATTTCACATCTATCCAGGTGATACCAGGGATTTAATCTAAGTTCATGAGCAAGCCAGACTGTGCCAAAGGGGAAACAATTCTTACCTGCACTCTGCATTGTCTTTAACTCTGGAAGCATATTTCATTTTTTACATTGCCTAAATTCATCTCTGGTCAGGAACTAAGAATTATTCCAAACTTGCCTGATTTATCTGGCATAGATAAGGAATATTCATGTTGTAATTTGAAAACTCTGTTCATGAATATCAAATTGACCAGAAACCTGGCCCATAGTAGGCATTCAATTAATAGTTGTTGTCCCTTGTGACTTAGTTAAAAACCACTGAATTGTATACTTTAAAGTAGTGAATTTTATGGAATGTGAGTTACATATCAATTTAAAAGGTTGTTGAGTGAATGAAATGTATTTTGAATGTAGTAGAAAGGGTATTCATGGTGCAATTTTAAAATGTTGATTTCTTTTTTTTTAAATGTTGATTTCTGATGTTCAGAATAAAACAACAACAAGAACCAAAACAAAACAAAATAAAACAAAATAAAAACAGGAAATTTAAATCAAATACCTAATAGCAACATTACTTGTCAGGAGACATTGAAAATATTTGGGATACACCCTTGAACTTTGAAATTTTGGCAAGCATGTATAGAATAGAAATTTCCTTGCTGCTTTTTCAGAGGCAAAATAATGACCAGATCAGCTGTGTTCCTTTATGACATTTAAAAATGTTCTTATGCTTTGTAAGTACTGCAGTGACATTTAATGACATGAATTCATGATGCCTCATATGTTGCATATTATTTCCTTGGATCAATTTCTTTTTTTTCTTTTTTTTTAATATTTTATTTATTTATTTGACAGAGAGAGAGAGAGAGTCACAAGTAGGCAGAGAGGCAGGCAGGGGGGCGGGGAGCAGGCTCCCTGTTGAGCAGAGAGCCCGGTGTGGGGCTCGATCCCAGGACCCTGAGATCATGACCTGAGCCAAAGGCAGAGGCTTTAACCCACTGAGCCACCCAGGTGCCCCCTTGGATCAATTTCTTTTTTTTTTTTTTAATTTTATTTATTTATTTAACAGAGAGAGAGAGATCACCAGCAGGCAGAGAGGCAGGCAGAGAGAGAGGGAAGCAGGCTCCCTGCCAAGCAGAGAGCCCGATGTGGGGCTCGATCCCAGGACCCTGAGACCATGACCTGAGCTGAAGGCAGAGGCTTTAACCCACTGAGCCACCCAGACACCCCTGGATCAATTTCTTAATGCAATGATAGTCATGGGCTTTCTTATTAACTATAAAAATTTACAATGTTTGATCAAGCTCAACATAAATGCAGTATTTTAATATATTTCCTCCTTTCCAAGTAAATGAATATTTGCTGGGAGGGGTGTTAGGAATCTTATAAGTTAGTTTAAAATAAAAATGCTTCATATTTATTTTACTTCCTTTTTTCCAGTTTTATTGAAAAATAATTGATATACATCACCATATAAGTTTAAGGCATTTAGAATGGTTTGATTTACATATGTTATGAAATGATTACAATAATAAGTCAATTAACATCAATTTCTTCATATAGATACAATAAAAAAAAACAGAAAAAATTTTCTCCTTGTGATGAATTCTTAGGATTTACTGTAACAATTTTTCTATATATCATACGGTGGTATTAGTTACAGTCATCATGTATATTACATCCCTAATATGTATTTATCTTATCACTAGAAGTTTGTATCTTTGGAACACCTTCCTCCAATTCCTCCTCCCCCAATCTCTCTGCCTCTGTTAACCACAAGTCTGATCTCTTTTTCTATGAGTTTGGGTTTTTTGTTTTTATTTTTGGGTTTTTTGGGGTTTTTTTTTAAGATTCTACATACAAGTGATATTGTACAGTATTTGTGTTTTTCTATCTGACTTATTTTACTTAGCATAATGCCTTCAAAGTTCATCTATGTTGTCACAAAACAAATGGTAGGATTTCCTTGTTGTTTTGTTTGCTTTGTTTTTAATGGATGAATAATATTCAACTATGTGTGTTTGGGTGGGGGGATAACTGCTTTAGCCACTCATCCATTGATGGACACTTAGATTGTTTCCATATCTTGGCTATTATAAATAATGCTGCTGTGACCATGGAGGTGCACATATCTTTCCTAGTTTGTTTTCATTACCTTTGGATATAGACTCAAAAGTGGAATTGCTGCATCATGCAGTAGTTCTATTTTCAATTTGTTGAGGGTCTTCCAGAATGTTTTCCATAATGACTGTACCAATTTACAATCCCACCAACAGTGCATAAGGGTTCCCTTTTCTCCACATCTATGCCAGCATTTCTTGTCTCTTGTTTTTTTGATGATGGCCATTCTAACAGACATCAGGTGATATCTCATGGCAATCATAATTTTCATTTCCCAAATGACTAGTGGCATTGTGTATATTGTCATGTACCTGCTAGTACCTTTCACATGTCTTCTGGTTTATTTCTTATCTTCACCAT
Organism: Nasua narica; assembly: GCA_028533885.1. Classification (NCBI taxonomy): domain Eukaryota; kingdom Metazoa; phylum Chordata; class Mammalia; order Carnivora; family Procyonidae; genus Nasua; species Nasua narica. The sequence goes on from CM052809.1 coordinate 68,344,398, forward strand.
ATAATTAACAGGAGAGGGCAGTAATGGACTACTTTCTAGAATTCTATAGCTTGACATATATTTCAGAGGCAAAATCCTATAACTCTGCTTTTAAAATGCCTCCTTCAGTAATATGTGCTACATGCTCTTTATTACTAATGAACCATTTAAACCGCTCATGTATCCCTTACAGCATAAAGGATCCTTAGTAATTGTCTGACCCCTTCATTTTATAGGTAAGATGAAAGCCTAAAGAGCTTATGTGATACCTCTAAGACTACCTAACCACTTGATGGCAGAATTTGTTTTATTTTCTCCTTAATACCACAATAAACCATTCGTTTAATTTGTGTCCATGAAATGGAAACTAGTTATGAACTTTACAGTGGATTCAGAGGAGAGCTGAAGAAATTTAGGCTTCGATAAGATCAGGTTTACCCCCTCAGAATTACTTAATAGTTCAAAAAAACGAGGCAAAAATTATTAATTTACATTATCTGAATTCACAATTAAGTCCTACGCCTTTTCCTCTTCCTGATCCTATTCCTCATTTTCATTGACTATATTTCTAGTAGTGTGTTAGTATTTGTATACATCTGAATTCTTTACAAAGAGGATCTGAGACAACCCAGAAAGATATTTTTACAAAGAATAAAAATCTTGGGCTTGCTTTGCACTATAGTATTAAGTTTGGATGATATATAAAAATCATTATATATTAAATCCCAGGTCTGTACTACTTTGCTTAACTAGAGGTTTTTTTTTATTATTCAGCCAGCGAGAACTCTGCATTGCCCTGTTCATGGTGCATTTGGAGCCTTCCCTCCTCTGAACTATCGTTCCTGCCTCCTTCCCTTCAAAAAGCTAAAACGTGGGATAGGTTATGTGCACATAACCTCCAGACCAGAGTCCTGGCAAGAGTCTGGCCCTCACTGTCTTGGGGTGCTGCTGGGAGTTCCAAGCAAGCCAAAGCAGAAACAGTGGAAGTCCCTTCTAAAAAAAAAAATCATCACAGCATATTATATCTATATGTTGGTTATGAATTATTCTTAGTAAGAACTTTTATAGGCTTTGAAAATTTCTGGCAAAAATTGTACTTGTTATCATATAGGTAGCTATAAGTAATATAGCCCAATTCCCATTTCGATGCTACAATATGAACAAACTGTAAGGATCAGGGCATAAAACAGAAATTTTTATTGATTGTTTCTCTTAGAGAAGGGATAAGCTCCCCCAACCATGGTTTTCCCACCCAGGTTTATGCTCTTTCTGCTTCTGGGATGCCAGTTGGAAAACTGTTCTTAATAGTAGCTTCTCAACAACAGCAGGGGCAGTCAGTTTACCAATGTATTTGCTGTATTACCAAAATGCTTCTGTCCTGAGTAGTCATTTTTTATTATACACTCACTGGTGAATCAGAGAATCACTAAATACACATGCATGTGTGCCTATAAAGATATGAATGAGAATCTTGGATGCTGTGCTGTGACACCTAGATTCAACCCCTTTAGGACTGAGACACCCATGCTTATATCCACCTTGAGTGTTGGCTGGGGACTTCTCATAGCTACCTTCTTCTCTTGAAATTCCTCTTGATCTGAAGAAGATCCTACATCAGATTTATACTCTGTTGATGTGCGGAACTTCTCTGAGGGGGCTTCAGAGCTCACATGGGTCAACTGAGGTCTGTGTTATCATGGCATCACATTTCAAATTCTCCCTCTACCCAATCCTGTTTCTCTTACGGCTCGCAGATCTTGTTTCTGAGAACCCCCACCCTCAACAGGCCTCCTACATGCAGATCTCAGAATCTCAGGGTCTGTTTCCTAGGATCCTACCCTGCAATGGTATACAAATATGGACATATGGAAATAGGGGAGAGAAAGGAAGAAATTTGAATGAGGTGATTAATTTTAGCTATCACATGTGGCATAATCATGTGGGAAGGACAAGAACACAAGGCTTGGATATCAAATTCATTTTCTTAAATACCACTGCTCCTATTTTATCTACATTCCTTTTACTGGATGATCTTCCATTTATCCCTAAATGTTAAACTACCTCATCCTTATATGCTTCACTCTCTTTTCTATGATTCCATGAGCAATCCTTACATTCAAATTATTCCTGTGAAATTCATTAGTACTTACAAATGGATTGCTAAATCTTTAGTTCCAAGTCTAATCTCTTTTCTGAGATCCACAGGAGAATTTCCAAAGCCTTTTTGACCTCTCAACTTGAATTTTCTACAGACAATTCAAATTCATTATGTTCAAAACTCAACTCATAAAGCGAACAAAACTGCTCCCCCATAGTCTCCATTCCTTTTTAATACAATCACTATCTTCCCAGTTCCTCAAAGTAGATTACCTTAATCCTTGTTATGCTTCCTTAAGAGCTTACTAACAATTCATCACCAAGTCTTAAAAATTCTAATAAAACAAATGTGTCCAAAATCTACTTTTTCCTCTGCTTTATTCAGGCCTTCACTTCTTTTCTCCTCCTCCTCCTCCTCCTCCTTCTTCTTCCCCCAAAGCCCATCTCTATATCCAGTCCAATTTTACTTCTTTAGCCATCTGCTCGTTTTCTCTTTCAACCCTGTACCTCTTAATCAGTCTAATTTACCATGTGTCTCTTAGCTATAGGCCTATATAAGAGACTACCCAGTGGTGTTTGCAAAAACCATTCCAGACCCATGTTCCTGTTTCTGGTCCATTTCTTTTTTTTCTTTTTTTCTTTTTTTTGGTCCATTTCTTATACATTCCCTGAGTCCTCATTCCATTGTTTCCCCTTCCAAAACCTGGAATTCTTGTGTAAATTCTGGCTCTCAATTCTTGAATCTTGGGATTCTGACTTGCCTTTTTTTATTCTGGACCTCTGCAAGTAATGTAGTTACTATAGTCATTCTCATACTCTAAGGTCTGCATGGCAGCCCAGGGTAGTTTAACACTTAATCCCTGTGTGGGGACAATGGACATTCTGCTGCTGTTGATTCTAGGAACGTACTTTTCCTAAAGATATGTGCAAAAATACACTTTAAGTCAGCAATTTTTTTCAATTTTTTTTTCTAAGAACACACAATATGCTAGATGCTGTTCTGGCTACTAATGATATAGCAGTCAACAAAAAACCCCTATATTCTAGTATTCTAGTGGGATAAGTGCATCTGGTGAAGCCCAAAGATAAGGGAGGGTGAGGGAGGGGAGGCTGACCATAATATTTATACTTATCCACCTGGCTGAACTTGTTTGTTAAAAAGAGAAACTGCTGGTCCTACAGGTACCAGCAGCTTCTCCCACAGCTGTTCTAGGGATCTGCAAGCCAACATTGCTTCATTCCCTCAGCCATGTCTTGGGGTCAATGAGAAAAAAATGCCTTTCTTGCTTAAACAACTGCAAATCCATGTGGAAGCCCGAGACTCATAATTGGCATGCTTAATAGGGTGATAGTTTATAATATAGTATGGATACAACTTAGTGTTTTTTGCAGCCTTCCTCCCCCTGGGTTTGAGGCTTGTTATACAAAAGGAGCTAGAGGCTATTATACAAAAGGAGCTACCCCAAAAAGGACATTGATGAGCTTTAGATTCAAAAGCTGACTTTCTTGACCTCTCTAGGAAGATAATTGTCTTGCAAACCTGGAGAGTGAAAAGGTTTTCCTAAACTCCTTTTGCTTGCATTTAACATATCAAAAGCTAGGCCTGATAGCTACTGGGCTTTCAAGGCACCACTAATCACAATAGGAAACATTGTGTTATGACCCAGTTCAAATGTACTTATATTCATTATATATATATACACACACACACATATATAGTATAAATATAATAGCTGAAACAAAACTGTTACATAAAAAAACTCTTAGTGTTTACAATGTATTTTGTTGTACTTTACCCACTACAATTTCATTTCTTTTTAATACACTATTCACAACACACTGAACTGGAATCAGAGTTAAAGACAAACAAAAAAAAAAATAGCCTAGTGGTTTTTCAAAAGGGAGGATTCAATTAGGAAAAGGAGAGAGGTTAAGTCAGTTTCTGGAGGAAATGACAGGGGTTGGGGCAATGTTTAAGGGAGAGAATCAGAAGAATCAGAGTATTCAAATTCTTGGTTTCAAGTAGAATTGATCAGAAGGAAAATATCTTCCGTTGGAAGATGGAATGCATTAATGTAGGTTATAAAAAGCAAAATGTATAAAGTCATTGAACTCAGGGGAAAGTGTAAGGTCACCAAGACATTCTGAAAAATAGATAAGGATGAGACAAGTGCAGAATGTTTTCATTCTTACGATGATAAGCACAGGATGAGCTAAAAACCACAATTGGAGTTTGATCAAAGGACAGGCTTTAACTGACTTAAGCTATATAAGTTCCCACTCCTGATGTCCTGAATAATGGAGTCCCTCTTCATGGTCACAATATTTTAATGGGAAAATACAATAAGAAAATGAAGTAATTGTTAAACAGTAGTAGAGCAATCTGTGGTCTAGTTACTGTCATCTTGGGGGAAAATGAGGGAGCAGCTGGAGTAGGTAAGGCAGAGAGAAATTGTGGAAGAAAGATGAGAACATAAAAATGATAAACTTGGGTTAGGCAAAAAAATGTACAGACTTGTATACACAGAAAACACTTAGGTGCCTTAGATCTGTTACATTTAACTGAGAAGATTGTGTTCTCTATGGATAATAGAAGTTTGTGTCTCCACATTGCCTCATTAGTGTGTCTCATCCTCCTTCACCTTTCAGGCAACATGTAGATTAGGCTGAGGTTTTCCTGGACTGGATTTAGGTTTAGTTTAGGTTTTTTTTTTTTTCCTTCCTGCTTCCCAATGGCAAGTGGGGGCTCACAAGGAAGATTGGATAGGTTATAGAAAATGAAAAGACATCATCGTTATCGTACATCTGAGTAGAGTGAATAAATGTGTGACCCTGTCCCTCTGATCTTTGCTCAAATGTCACCTTTCTGCAGGCCTTCTCTGACTATTCTGTTTATAATTGTACCCCAACTACTTCTTACTCTCCTATTCTGCTTTACTTTTCTATATAGTGTTTGTCACAAACAATTGTGTTTGTGTGCTGTGGGTGTGTATGAATGGTATAATGAATTGCTATGTCTCCATCACCAAGCTTCAATAATTGTCTATTTTACCAGTATTTAACCTATTCCCCCACTACTTTTATTTCTGGTGTATTTTAAGGCAAATCTCAAACATTATAGCATTTCCTTCCATACTGTACTTTTTTTTTTTCATCATGTATGTTTTACTTACTATGTTTAATGTCTATCCTACCTTACTAGAATGTGAGCTAGATGAGGGCAGTAATTTTTATCTGATATAATCACAGAAACATTCCCAGCACCTAAGAAAAGCTTCCTGGCATATTGTAAGTGCTTAATAAATATTTTTCTGCTCCCTGTTCAGTAGGGAGTCTGCTTCTGCCTCTCCCTCTACTTCTTCCCCAACTGGTGCTCTTTCTCTTTCTAATAAATAAATAAAATTTAAAAATAAATATATATTTTTCTAATGAATGAATATGGAACTTAAAAAGCAATAGTTTTAGTCTTTTGCTAGTTAGGCATAGATAAATGCATATTTTTATTTAGATAACCTGGCAATTTCCCATTGGTGAATTGTGTGGAGGTTTCTGGCCATCTTCCAGACTGTGTTGGAAATGTCCCGCTTACCCTAATAGAACACTTAGCACATCTGTTTTGGAAGTGTAAATGTGGAATTTAGGTTCTTCTAACAGCAACTGGCCTGAAACTGGCCCACACTTATGGCTTAGATCAGGAGGACCTCAAGAGAGAGCTGACTGGGAAGCTGGCCCAGACTGTGAGTCCACTAGTTGGCCACAACTGACAATAACTGAGACAATTAGACAGAAACAACAAGTAGGGATTATACTGTTTAGTGTCTGGTAGTGAGCCAGACATAACCCCAATCAGGTCCTAAGCTAGACAAAAACACCATGCGCCATTATTCAAATGAGGGATTACAAACATGAGTCTTAATTGTACTCTCATGCTGATACTGCTTTTAGAAATTTCAGTGCTCTCTCAGGTTCCTGGGTGGCTCGGTTGGTTAACCAAGCCTGTGGCTCAGGTCACGATCCTGGAGTCCCAGGATTAAGTCCCACATCAGGCTCCCTGCTCAGCGGGGAGTCTGCTTTTCCCTTTGACCCTCCCTGCTCTCTCAAATAAATAAATAAAATCTTAAAAAAAAAAAAAAGACATTTCAGTGCTTTCTCTTTAAATACAATGCCCTAGGTGGGTAGGGGATGGGGTAATTGAGTGATGGGCTTTAAAGAGGGCACCTGGTGTGATGAGCACTGGGTGTTGTATGCAACTGATGAATTATTGAACTCTACATCTGAAACTAATGATGTAATATATGTTGGCTAATTGAATTTTGAATTTAAAAAAAGGGGAAGAAGTTCACTGCTCTATACTATAGCACCACTCAGTTATCTCTTTCTTTGGGATTAGAAAATTCTGGAAGACTTTCTTTATTCATTTCAACCCCTTAGGCCAACTGTAAAATCATCACCCTAGATTGATGAAATGCTTGAATCTTTTCAGAGACCACATCACAATCTTGGTAGATGCATTCACCAAAATGGCAGGCCAACAAGAGAGTTGTCTCTTTACTGAACCTCCAGTTCCCCTAGTCATTGTCATATGATTTATTAAGAAAAACTGCCTAACACTGATATCCTATCATTGAACCCATTTCTCCTCATGCTTCCAGCAGTCACTGCTCAAAGTTCTATATCTCTGTATACACATCATCTACCGTCTTAGACCAATTACTGCACCAACTATGTTTTAGATTATTTCCAATGCTATACTATGCAGGCCCAACACATATCTATTACAGTGTAATTTTTAACAAGTGTATTGTTCTACCCATTCAGCTAACCACAACGTTCATGCCATCAAAGCTTCCATTCCTATTTCCCCATATCCTGCCTTCCCAAGAACAAGCCCTGATGGTTACCTGGATGAGCTACTCAAGGAAACCTATAAGATCCCTGCTTCTCTTGGACATTTAATGTTTTAGCTTGGCCAGCATGTCCTCCTTTGTCATGGTAAAGACATCAGATTTTTTTTTTTAAGGCATTGCTTCTCTTCCATTGTCAATTCACTTTATTAGGTTGGGACTGATCCTCCCCCAGCTCTGATCCAGGAGCGATTATGTGATCCAGTTGGAGAATCACTTTAGTCTAGACATAGTGCTTGGGCCATGGATAACTACACAATAGAAGACAAGAGGATAATTTCTGAGCTATATTTGAAATTGTTGGGGGGCAGAAAAGCTCCCTTTACAACAGATTTAAACCAGTATTAAAAATCTTGAGCTGTTGTTGACAATTTTGCTACTGTGTATGGAGAACCTGCCTAAGGAGAGCCTATCTGAGATTGAAATTAATGCAGAGGAAAGTAGAATCAATATATGGCTAGATAATATCAATTGAACAATTGTTATGTATTAATTACCCATACAACTAATTGTTTAGTCTACAATAACCCTTAGAGGCAGGGTAAATATTTACTATCCTCAATCCAAAGATGAAGTAAAGGAAGCTAAATGTTTTACCCAAAGTTCCATAGCTAGTGGTAAAGCTGAGACTTGATCCTTGACAATCTGGATCTAGAACTTGTGTTCATTACCAGTACGTTACAGTGGTTATTAGCTATTGCTAATAAATACATAGACTTAAGAAACAAAGAGAGAGAGAGAGACCCAGTTATTTGTTTTTGAGTTCCTAAATCCAGTTATGCCTGAAATCATAAACTTGTTGATTTTTTTTCAATTAAACAAGCAAAGAGATTTCTCTCCCCTTCCTATCTCTTCTTCAGAAGCTGGTTTAAATCTTAAACTGGAAAACCTGAGTAATATGCTCTCCAATAGGGAAGGAGCAATATAAAGTATATGGAAACCTATAACACATATCAAAGCAGACAGACAACGTGGGAAACACTGGATGGCTTTCCCTAAAGTATAGGTATTTACACTTGTACTGTTTGAGGATAAGTCATAAGGTTCTTTAAGATAACTCACCGAGTGAACCAACCCTTTAGTATTCCCTCCCCACCCCCGTACTTACACCTGCTTCTTTATGTTATCCTTTTTTTCTTCATGCCAAACCTGGCTAACATACACTCTGCTCTACATCTAGGACCTATAGCTTCAGCTGGGGAATCTGAGTATATAGTGAAAGTAGTGCTCTGGTGATCTGGTATGCTGCAGTTAGTCTCATATAGAGATTGCCTCTGAATATATATGCCAGTTTTCCGTAGGTCATTCCAAAGAAGCTTAGACTGAGCCCTATTTGGCAGAAGGGATCTGAGTAATATGTAATATCTATTTCAACTGTGTAGCCTTAAATAATCCCAACACATCCACATACCATGAATCTAAAGGTGCCTGACTTGCCCTTGCTCACTTGTTCTTTTTCTGTGTCTGCTTTGATCATGTCCTTAACTGACTCCAGATTCTTCAAAACACCTCTTATTTATCCTCCCAAAGAAATCCAATGATTTCTTAGTCAGTATTACAAAGCATATTAACTATAAAGGAGAAGATCAGCAAATATTGACAAAGTGAATGATATTAAAATTAGGAACTTTTGTTCATCAAAAGCTACCATAAAGAGAGTGAAAAGGCAAGCTATAAGTAGGGGGAAAAAATCTGCAATGCTTATAACAAAGTAACACTACAAATTAATAAGAAACTTAGGTAACAATAGTAAAAAGAACAAGAAACTTGAATAGACATGTGATAAGATATAATATCCAAATTTTCAATAAATGTATGAAAAGACACTCAACATCATTAGTCATTAGGAAAATGAAAATTAAAACTCTAATGAGTTAACATCAGCCAGTACCCAGAATGGTTAAATTAAAAATATCAGTCCTAAAAGTTGATGAGGATTTGGATACCATGTGTTGGTATCATTCTAGAACTTTCATGCCCTTTAATAGAAGTATAATTGGTATAACTTTGGAAAAATGATATTACCTACTAAAACTAAACATATGTACCCTGAGTGAACAGCAGTTTCAGTCTTAGACATATACTCAACAGAAAACACACATAAACATCAAAACTACCCTGGAAATTCATAACATTATTACTTACTATTACTACAAACAGGAAGCAATCTAGATGGAATTAGAATGGATAAATAAAAAAACATGGTGTGTGGATGTGTGTATGTACGTATGTGTGTGTGTGTGTGTGTATGACATTACGAGACATGAAGAACATTATGCTACATAGAGTAAACTAGATACAGAAAGACAAGTACTTAGTGATTTCACTTATATGAAGTATCTAAAATCGTCAAATTTAAAGATAGGAATGATGTTTACCAGAGGCTGGGTGAAAAAGGAAACAGTGAGTTATTAATCAACAGGCATAAACTCTAGAGATCTCTCCACACCATTGTACTTACAGTCAGAAATAATATATTATACACTTAAAATTTGTTAAAAAGATAGATCTTATGTTAAGTGTTCTTACCACAATAAAATAATAATAATAATCAATGGATAAATAATGGGTGGCACATTCATAAAACGGAAAGGAAAGTAAACATCCTTTATTTCCACTTACACAATATGGAGGAATCTCAAAAATATAATGTTGGCTGAGAGAAGCCAGATATCAAATAATATAACTGCATGGTTCCACTAATATAAACTTCAAAAACTAAATTTCAGAAATTAAAATAGTGGTTACCTTTGAAGATGAGAGAGCCGATAGCTCCGTCTTGCTCCAGAAAACCTCTCGTACGTACATACTAACATGGCTAACTGCTTAGTGGGTAACTCTACCCTCTCTCCCAAGTGCTGCTCCAGAACACAGACAGGTTCCTCAATCTGTCCACCTGATTCACCAGTGGAAATAGTGGTAGAACTCTGCTCTAATAATGGTTGGCAACTCAAATTTTCCCAAATGCCCCATGTATATGAGTACCTATTTGTTCATACTGTTTCCTCTGCCTATCATAAAATTCCCCCTTCTCTCCCAGCTGAGAAACCAATACCTGTGATTCAAAACAAAGATGGTACTACCTGAGACCAGAGAAATAGGCAAAAATGTGTTAGAGTGAAACCTATCTTTGACTTTTGGCTTGCCACTTTCAAGTTGTATGCCCACTCGGCTATCATTTAACTTTTTAGCTTTAGTTTCACATCTATGAAATGAGAATAATGATATTTAGCTCACAGGCTGGGGGAATATGTAAGATGATACGATAGGAGCTCATTATATATAATTTTTCTTTACTTTCCCTTTTCCTTGCAGTATTACTTGCTTTTTGCTACGTACTCCTCTAGGACCCACTTGGAATAATTTTGAAGCCATTAGCTAAAAAATGTATTTAATATAGCTGAACTTGGTACTAGGAGTGAGGGTTAAAAAAATGAGTAAGATATAAGTCTCCAAGAAATTACTACTTTGGTTAGCAGTAGAAGGTTATTGATTGAAAAAAATGATCTAATGTAATAATCTTAGAAAAAGCAATAAGGTCACTATGTACAGAAAACTAAAGTTTTAGAGAGAGAAAATAATTAGGAATCTACAGTAGTCATGCTGATCCAAAAGTATCAATAACTAGCCCACTAGGATGTGTGAAAGGAAATCAGAAAAGAGAAACAATACATGAGACATTAAGATCAAAGAAGCAGGGCACCTGGGTGGCTCAGTCATTAAATGCCTGCCTTTGGCTCAGGTCATGATCCCAGCGTCCTGGGATTGAGCCCCACATCAGGCTCCTGCTCGGCAGGAGGCCTGCTTCTCCCACTCCCACTCCCCCTGCTTGTGTTTTCTCTCTCTCTCTCTCTCTCTCTCTCTCTCTCTCTGTCAAATGAATGGATAAAATCTTTTTTAAAAAAGTTTAGGGGCGCCTGGGTGGCTCAGTGGGTTAAAGCCTCTGCCTTTGGGTCAGGTCATGATCTCAGGGTCCTGGGATCGAGCCCCGCATCGGGCTCTCTGCTTAGCGGAAAGCCTGCTTCACCTTCTCTCTCTGCCTACTTGTGATCTCTCTCTCTCTGTCAAATAAATAAATAAAATCTTTAAAAAAAAATCTAAAAAAAGATCAAAGAAGCATTTAGAAACATTTTTTCTAGTAGGTAATGTACATAAAAATAATACAATGGGAAGCTATTCTGAAGCTTTATGGTTAGGAATACTATTTGCTCATTCTGAAAACAAAACCTATCAATATTTTATCAGTATAATTATATGCTTCCATTGGAATAGATGAATCACGAATACTCAAAAACAAACAACACCCCCACCACTATAATAATACTAAAATTCATTAGAAGGATTTATAGATGGTCACATTAAACTTAAGTTTTATGAAACATCCTGATTGTAATTATTAAGAGATGATGAGAATTCTGTTACTGTTTTTTCACAAAAAGGATATTTCTCTTGAAAGGAAGAAAATAAGATGCTAGAAAACATGGAATAGAAATTGTTACTGCAAAGCAGGAAGACTACCCATGTTGTAATTATTAGAGAACCATTTTGATGTTTCATGGCTTCAAGTGATTACTGACTCTGTAAAGGGACATAAATCTTGGAAATACACAGAACTTGAAACTTGTTGCTATTATTATGAGCTTGTTTAAATGACAAAGTTTTACTTTGACATTTAAATAAAATCTAATATGCAATTTACTTAAGATATACTTTGTTGCATATATACTACTATAATATAAACTTTTACTGTTGCAATGGAATGTAAGGTATAAAGACATTTCTGCCCAGCAGAACTAAACTGATTCCTTTAAGGTTAAATGTGAACTGCTTGGAGAAAAAAAAAAAATTTTAAAGAAACAAAAACCTATGTGTATACAAAAAATAAGGCTAAATATAGTGAGGGGATAGAGTATGACTATAACAATGAAAATTTAACAAGATTTTTTAAAAGATATTGATGATAAAGTAGTTAAAAAACATTAAGGGGCGCCTCGGTGGCTCAGTGGGTTAAAAGCCTCTGCCTTCTGCTCAGGTCATGATCCCAGGGTCCTGGGATCGAGCCCCACATCGGGCTCTCTGCCCAGCAGGAAGCCTGCTTTCCCCCTCTCTCTCTGCCTGCCTCTCTGCCTACTTGTGATCTCTCTCTCTCTCTCTGTCAAATAAATTAATAAAATCTTAAAAAAAAAAACATTAAAATAGGGGTGCTTGGGTGGCTCTGTTCTTAAGTGTCTGCCCTTGGCTTGGGTCATGATTCCAGGGTTCTGGGATTGAGCGCCCCATCAGGCTCCCTGCTCAGCACAAAGCATGCTTCTCCCTCTCCCACTCCCCCTGCTTGTGTTCCTTCACTTGCTGTGTCTCTCTCTGTCAAATAATAAATGAAATATTTTTTTAAAAAGTTAAAATATGAAAGAGGAAAAATTTTAAACAATAGAATAAGAAAAATTTTTAAAAATTTAACTTTGAAAGACTAAAGAATCATAGGAAAAAGCCATGAATTCCATATGCTGTATTCCCGTATTTCTGAGATTTTGCAGTTCTCATTTATCGGTGAACTTAGTCTTGGCTAAGATCTTCTGGAGGAAGGGACCGTTGCATTATTTCTCAAATATCTTTGCCTGAGGCGGAATTGCACCACCCTTGCTAGGGGCCAGGCTAAGTAATCTGCTCGGTTTTGCTCTCGGTAGCTTTGTTCCCTGAACACTTTCCATATAGCTTCGGAGGATGGGAATGAAGATGGTGGCCTCCCAATCCTCCGGCCCTGTAGGAGCCAAGAGCTCAGGGCCCCACTCCTCAGTGTGCCCTCAGAGAAAAGCAGTCAATCTCTGCTGTCTCCCTGGTCTCCGGCCACACTCTGTTCTCACTCAGCTTATGACTGAGCATTTCTATCTCTGGCGCATGGCCCTGTTTGGAGTCTCCAAACCCAGACGATTCCTGCAGCAGGCTCCCGTGTCACTCCTCCTGGAGGAGGAAGGAAGGGGTCTCCCCAGATCTGCCACTCGTGGGGTCCCTGCTGGAGGAACAGTGGCCCAGCTGTGCCTTGGATCATAGTTTAAGGTAACCCCATGCTGAGAGCCCCTTCTCAGCTCTGTCTCTGCAGCTGGCTTCCCTGCTCTGATACCTGGGGGCTCTGCCACACTCAGGCACCTCTGGTCTTTCTGTGACCCCTCAGGTCCTGAGACCACGCTGTCCCTGCAAGGGCTCCACCCCCTGGTTAGCCTCTGGGGTGATGTCCCTCAGTGAAGCAGACTTTTAAAAGTCCAATTTTGTGCTCTGCTGCTCTATCACTTACCAGGAGCCAGCCCCTCCCCCAACAGTCTATCTTTCCATATGTTGCCTCAGATTCACTTCTCCACACATCCTACCTTCCAGAAACTGGCTGATTTTCTGTTCCTAGACTTGCTGCTCTTCTTCTCTTCGATCTCCTGTTGAGTTTGTAGGTGTTCAGAATGGTTTGATAACTATCTAGCTGAACTCCTGGGACCTGATGTTATTAGGTCTCCTACTCTTCCACCATTTTGCTCCTCCAGTTAGAACTCAATCTTATCACACATTTAATTGCAACAGAGGATGGGAAATATCATCTCTCTGTGTACTTGGGAAAAGATATGAGTTTGTGGGCATGTAGATGGTTTCCCCTAATTTTTCGAGATAGACAACAGTTTTTGAGAATATTGAGTTTTGGCCGTAAGTAGGAAAATTTAACAAAAAAAGATCTAGCAAATTACCTTTGGTCTCTATCGTTGAATCCTCTAGCTTGTTTTTTTTTTTTTTTAAGATTTTATTTTTATTTATTTGACAGAGAGAAAGAGATCAGAATAGGCAGGGAGGCAGGCAGAGGGAGAGGGGGGAAACAGACTCCCTGCTGAGCAGAGAGCCCATTGCGGGGCTTGATCCCAGGACCCTGAGATCATGACCTGAGCTGAAGGCAGAGGCTTAGCCCACTAAGCCAGCCAGGTGCCCCTGTTGACTCCTCTGTTAAAAGTACTTTTTATTTCTCCTTTATAACCACTGGATGGTAATAAGATTAGAGTATTTCTTTTAGAACAGGTTTCATGCAATCCATCTGGTAGACAGTGATGAAAGAACCTGGATAAGGTGGTGTTAAGCTATAACAAAGATACCAGCAGGAACTGCTTCTTCCTTACCTACTGCATCTCCATATGCTCATTTTATTTTGTGTCATTCAAGATGCAGAACTTAGATCTTCATGCCACAGTTCATAATCTTGCTAGACATCACTGATTTCTTAAGTTCTTTCTTAGATATCATGTCCATAGGGGTTTATTCTCTCTGGCCATTCTCTCATATATCCATCAACTTAGCTCACTTTCTTCCCCTCTCAGTTATTCCCTAAAAACTCAAACTCCTCTGCTTCTATTATGAATTGTTGATTTTCTCTTCCTTTGAAGTGTTCATGCCAGCTAATACCCAGACTCTCAGGACCCCAGCTACTTCCCTTTGCTTTAAAAAAATATATATTTTTCAAATAAAAATAGCTCTCTCTCAATAAAAGGTATTTTCATGTTTGCTTCTAAGATAATACACATCTCTCCACCTTTATGATAAGTCTATATTTTGTATAAACTGAACTTGAACTGAGTATATTTTGGTGTACAATTAAGGACCAGAGGACTGTAATGTCTGGGGCTGAGCATGGCCTTGAATAAAAGATAATTTGTTGATTAGATATTAACCTGTCCACCGACACTTGGAATTTCATCATGGCTCTAAGATAATTAATATAGAAGGAATCCCTTCAAAGACATTAGAGGGTCAAAAGTTGTTTTAGTAGTCTTGTGGACTTCTTGGTCAATGAGTGACCTGAGGGAAACAAGAGGCAACATAACAAAACACTGATCCTAAATTCAGTCCTTGGTTCAGGAATACACATTGCATATGGTGCCCTGTGGGTGCCCTGGAGTTCTTTCAGTATTACTAGGTATAAAAGTTAACTGCTTGTTGACAGGGAGTGACATTTATGAAGTTGGAGGATGCCCCAGGGAGGGATTTTCTTCAATTAATCTTTTCAGACACAGCATCAATTTCCTAAGACATAAATTTGATATCCAAACATTGGAAGAACAGAGTTTATGAATATTTATGCCTAAGCATCGATTCTGCTGAAAGCTGTGACTCCTTTGTGTGGACATGTCTTTAGTTGGTACCATAATCCCATCTCTGGGGTATGCTATGACTCACAAATTAAGGTAGAAACTGGTAGACATAACTCCTGTTCTGTTCTTGCATGAACATATCTGGGAATAGTTGAATTTTCCCAGAGCATTTGTAAATCCTGATCATGGTGGATTCCCAAGCATTTGAAATCATATCTGTTGTGGTCTAGGACAACAAGCCCAGACTGAGCATGCCTAAGTGCTGCTTTATTCAAGGTAGAAACCACAGAGAACATATCACAGGAATTCTTTATCTGGCTTATAGCACACATAGCCTGTCACATAGAAAATGCTATATAATATTAGCTAATGTAGTAGACGGAGCTGGCTTTTAGTGATATACATTCTTCTCCCCTTCCTGAGACATGGAAGACTGCTCCTCAGCTCCCTCACTGGTTAATAGAGCTGTGCCACTAGACTTGATGCATGAAATGTGAGCAGAAGTGATGCATATCACTTTTAGGCAGAGTTAGTGAAAAGGCCATTCGCAATTCTTTTTCTTCTTTCCCTTCTGATCATGAAGGAGGCCTCAGGTTGAGATGAGAAAGGCAACACATCAAAGCAATCTGGATCACCGGAAAGTCTGTGCAACTTAGCTGCCCAAGAACAACTCCTGAACCTGCAGTGAACTTTGATAAAAGGAGAAATTAACTTTTATTTGAGACTTGACTTTTTTCCTCATTCTTTTCTTTGCTTACAGCTGCATAACCTAGACTTTCCTGACTAATATAGCTATTATTGTTGTTATTATTTCTAAAAATGCTCTTATTTAACAAGTGCTTAATTTAATTATTTTGAAATGCTGTTTTACAGTAAGGAATTTATAATTTGGAGTAATCATTGATTTTTCTTTTTGTTATATGCTCACACCCAATTACCGATTCTTTTAGAATTCTTCAACAGATAGCTCAATTCCAAATTTTTCTCACTATTTTTAAACCATCTTAATCTTTTATCGAGATTACTACAATAGCTTTTTTTCCTAGATAAAGGACACTTATTAAGTTTTAAATTTCAATTCTATTATGGTTAACATACAGTGTTATATTAGTTTCAGGTGTACAGTACTGTAATTCAATGATATTCTATGGAAAATTCCATGTATTACTCAGTGTTCATAATGATAAGGGCACTCGTAAACTCCTTCACCTATTTCATCTATTCCCCCCAACTCCCTTCTGGTAACCATCAGTTTATTCTCTATAGTTGAGTATTTTGGGGAAAGTGGTTTGTCTCTCTTTTTTCTCTTTGTTCATTTGTTTTATTTCTTAAATTCCACATATAAGTGAAATCATATGGTATTTGTCTTTTATTTTGCTTAGTGTTATACTCTTTAGTTCCATCCATGGTGTTGCAAATGAGAAGACTTCATTCTTTTTTTGTGGCTGAATATTATATATATATATATATATATATTTTATATATATGTGTATGTATTATATATATGTATATGTATTATATATACCATATTTATTTATATACACCATATTTTATACACACACACCCCCATATTTTCTCTATTCATTCATCAATCAATGGGCACTTGGGCTATTTCCATGATTTGGCTATCACTACAGTAGCCTCTTAACTAATCTTCTGCATTTTCCCTACCACCCTGCAATCTCTCAGCATCCCCCCCGTGCTAAACACAGCAGGTAGGGATCCTTTTAAAAGGTGAGTCAAATTGTGTCACTTCTTCCCAAACTTCCAAAAGCTTTCCATTTCACTTACTATACTACCTAAAATCTTTACAAATGTCTGCAAGCCCTACCAATAGCTTTTTGGTGAGGTCTATTTCGAGCATCCTGTTTAAAATTTAAAACTAACTTCTATGTTCCCACATATGCCCCACCTTTTCTTTCTCCTTTCCATGCTTTATTTTGAACCCTTGTCACTAGTTAAACTTTGTCATTAATTACTTATTAATTTTATTATTGTCTGTCTCCCTCTACTGTAATATAAACTCCATAGGGTTATGTTGTTTATTGCTGTATTTCCAGCATCTAGAATAGTGCTAGGCATATTTAGCACTCAATAAATATTTTTTAAATGAAGAAATAAAGATTTCTATCAAGTTAGAGCAAAGTAATTTCATTTGCATGTTCATTATAAATGAAGAGCGATATGTAATTATTTAAAAAGTGTATGTCCTTGGTTGTTTAAAAAAGGAGCAACTTAAAAACATGTGCTGTTAGAACTGCAAATTGTTTCATAATTAATTATCATTGTAGAACCTCATAATGTGTTTTATATCCTTTTGGGATCTCTAAGTAGAGAGAGGAGTTTTATTATAATATTTTTGTGGCCGAATATGTCATATAAAACTGCTCTAATGAGAAGAGTTACAGATTTTTATTTAAAGCTTTCATCAGTCATTCTGCTGAAATGTTAAATATATCACTGTTCCTGGTAATATAAATTAAATGAGATAAGGAAGATGCTTTCTAATGGGACACAGTAAGTTATGACAGGATTTTACATGAACTTTTAAAAATCTGTTTATATTTAATTAAATATAAGAATATTTCGGATTTTCTGTTAGGCATAAAATTTTTCCCTTAGTTACTTGCTATGGTGATTAAAAAGTGGTCCTGTTATAAGAAAGTCAACCTATGAAAAAAAATCACGCTTATAAGTATTAAACAATAAAAGTGATTTGATATCATTATGTCAAAATTCTTAATTTTGGACACTGAATTTTTTAAGTTAACATATAATGTATTATTTGCCCCAGGGTACATGTCTGTGAATCATCAGGCTTACACATTTCACAGCACTTACCATAGCACATACGCTCCCCAACGTCCATAACCCAGCCACCCTATCTCCACCCCACCTACCCCCCAGCCACCCTCAGTTTGTTTCCTAAGTTTAGGAGTCTCTTATGGTTTGTCTCCTTCCTGATCCCATATTGTTTCATTTCCCACCCCACCACCCACAACCCCCACCATGCCTCTTAATTTCTTCATATCAGAGAGATCATATGATAATTGTCTTTCTCTGACTGACTTAATTCATTTAGCATAATACCCTCTAGTTCCATCCACTTGATTGCAAATGGCAAGATTTGGTTTCTTTTGATGGCTGCATAGTATTCCAGTGTGTGTGTGTGTGTGTGTGTGTGTGTGTGTGTGTGTGTGTGTATCACATCTTCTTTATCCATTCATCTGTTCATGGACATCTAGGTTCTTTCCATAGTTTGGCTATTGTGGACATTGCTGCTAAAAACATTTGGGTGCACGTGTCCCTTTGGATCACTACATCTGTATCTTTAGGGTAAATACTCGTTAGTGTAAATGCTGGCTCCTAGGTAGCTCTATTTTCAACTTTTTGAGGAACCTCCATACTGTTTCCCAGAGTGGCTGTACCAGCTTGCATTCTCACCAACAGTGTAGGAGGGTTCCCGTTTCTCCGCATCCTCGCCAACATCTGTCATTTCCTGACTTGTTAATTTTAGCCATTCTGACTGGCGTGAGGTGGTATCTCACTGTGGTGTTGATTTCTATTTCCCTAATGCTGAGTGATGTAGAGCATTTTTTCATGTGTCTGTTGGCCATTTGGATGTCCTCTTTGCAGAAATGTCTGTTCATATCTTCTGTCCATTTCTTGACCAGATTATTTGTTCTTTGGGAGTTGAGTTTGAGAAGTTCTTTATAGATTTTGGATACTAGCTCTTTATATGAAATGTCATTTGCAAATATCTTCTCCCATTGTTAGTTGTCTTTTGGTTTTTTTGACAGTTTCCTTTGCTGTGTAAAAGCTTTTGAATTTGATAAAGTCCCAATAGTTCCTTTTTGCCCTTGCTTCCCTTGCCTTTGGTGATGTTTCTTGGAAGAAGTTGCTGCAGCTTAGGTTGAAGAGGTTGCCACCTGTGTTCTCCTCAAGGATTTTGATGTGTTCCTGTCTCACATTGAGGTCTTTCATCCAATTTGAGTCTATTTTTGTGTGTGGTGTAAAGAAGTGGTCCAGTTTCGTTCCTCTGCATGTGGCTGTCCAATTTTCCCAACACCATTTGTTGAAAGACTGTCTTTTTTCCATTGGACATTCATTCCTGCTTTGTCAAAGATTAGTTGAGCATAGAGTTGAGGGTCCATTTCTGGGCTCTCTGTTCTGTTCCATCGATCTGTGCGTCTGTTTTTGTGCCAGTACCACACTGTCTGATGATGACAGCTTTGTAATAGAGCTTGAAGTCTGGAATTGTGATGCCACCAACTTTGGTTTCCTTTTTCAACATTCCTCTGGCTATTTGGGGTCTTTTCTGGTTCCATATAAATTTTAAGATTATTTGTTCCATTTCTTTGAAATAAATTGATGGCATTTTGATAGGGATTGCATTAAATGTGTAGATTGCTCTAGGTAGCTTAGACATTTTCACAATATTTGTTCTTCTAATCCATGAGTATGGACTATTTTTCCATTTCTCTGTGTCTTTTTCCATTTCTCTGTGTCTTTTTCCATTTCTCTGTGTCTCCGTTCCATTTCTTTGAAATAAATTGATGGCATTTTGATAGGGATTGCATTAAATGTGTAGATTGCTCTAGGTAGCTTAGACATTTTCACAATATTTGTTCTTCTAATCCATGAGCATGGACTGTTTTTCCATTTCTCTGTGTCTTCCATTCTCTGTGTCTTCCTCTGTGTCTTTCATGAGTACTTTGTAGTTTTCTGAGTACAGATTCTTTACCTCTTTGGTTAGGTTTATTCCTAGGTATCTTATGGTTTCGGGTGCAATTGTTAATGGAATCGACTCCTAAATTTCTCTTTCTTCTGTCTTGCTGTTGGTGTATAGAAAGGCAACTGATTCCTGTGCATTGACTTTATATCCTGACACTTTACTGAATTCCTGTATGAGTTCTGGCAGTCTTGGAGTGGAGTCTTTTGGGTTTTCCACATAAAATATCATCTCATCTGCAAAGAGTGAGAGTTCGACTTCTTCTTTGCCAATTTGGATGCCTTTATTTCTTTTTGTTGTCTGATTGCTGAGGCTAGGACTTCTAGTACTATGTCGAATAGCAGTGGAGATAGAGGACATCCCTGCTGTGTTCCTGATCTTAGGGGAAAAGCTCTCCATTTTTCCCCATTGAGAATGATATTCGCTGTCAGTGTTTCATAGATGGCTTTGATGATATTGAGGTATGTGCCCTCTATGCCAACACTGTGAAGGGTTTTGATCAAGAAAGGATGTTGTACTTTGTCAAATGCTTTTTCAGCATCATTGAGAGTATCATATGGTTCTTGTTCTTTCTTTTATTAATGTATTGTATCACACTGATTGATTTGCGGATGTTGAACCAACGTTGCAGCCCAGGAATAAATCCCACTTGGTCGTGGTGAATAATCCTTTTAATGTACTGTTGGAGCCTATTGGCTAGTATTTTGGTAAGAATTTTTACATCCATGTTCATCAAGGATATTGGTCTGTAATTCTCCTTTTTTGATGGAGTCTTTGTCTGGTTTTGGGATCAAGGTAATGCTGGCCTCATAAAATGAGTTTGGAAGTTTCCCTTCCATTTCTATTTTTTGGAACAATTTCAGGAGAATAGGTATTAATTCTTCTTTAAATGTTTGATAGAAATCCCCTGGGAAGCCATCTGGCCCTGGGCTCTTGTTTGTTGGGATATTTTGATGACTGCTTACTGGTTATGGGTCTGTCCAGGTTTTCTATTTCTTCCTGGTTCAGTTTTGGTAGTTTATGGATGTCTAGGAATGCATCCATTTCTTCCAGATTGTCAAATTTGCTGGTGTATAGTTGCTCATAATATGTTCTTATAATTGTTTCTATTTCTTTGGTGTTGGTTGTGATCTCTCCTCCTTCATTCATGATTTTATTACTTTGGATCCTTTCTCTTTTCTTTTGATAAGTCTGGCCAGGGATTTATCAATTTTATTAATTCTCTCAAAGAACCAGCTCCTAGTTTTGTTTTTCGGTTCTACTCTTCTTTTGGTTTCTATTTCATTGGTTTCTGCTCTGATCTTTATTATGTCTCTTCTCCTGCTTGGTTTAGGCTTTCCTTGCTGTTCTTTCTCCAGCTCCTTTAGGTGTGGGGTTAGGTAGTTTATTTGAGATCTTTCTTGTTTCTTGAGATAGGCTGTATTGCTATATACTTTGCTCTCAGGACCACCTTTGCTGTGGACACTGAATTTAATATACCTCCTTTTCATCTCTTGGTTTTCTAAAATCCATTAAGAAATCAAAAAGAGATGAATGCGTAACTTCTCTAGCTACACAGTTTCCCAGTAAAATTAGAGTCTGTTGAAAGTCACCAGCAGATGAGCACATTCATTATGCATTTCATAAAACCTTACAATTAAATGATATAATTTGGGGTACAAAAAAGGGGAGAAACTCTGAATACTGCATCCTTGATAAAACCTTGATGAATTCCAGTAATAGTACGAATTTGTGCCAGAAATTATGTTTAAATTTTACTTTTTATTACATAACTTTTTCATTAATTCCTATAGACTATTACTAAAATTTGGGTTTGACATAAAAACTGTTGTGTAATATTATTGAGATGTTTTATTGACTGAAAATATTATTAAATAACAAAAGTTAAGTACAAAAAAAAAACCCAAAAAACTTTCCCAGAATCTATGTAGCTGTTTAAGACTATTTCCAACATTATGGTTTCCTTATATTCTGAGAAGACTATATCATCACTTCCCTATTTGTCACACTTCCCCTATGTATTATTTCTTAGGTACTACAGAATATCATCTGGTAATGTGATGCCATTTCATTTTTTCTGGAAATAAAATAATAAAATCCCATGAAGAACTACAAAAATGCATTCAGCTACAAATTTCAGATATCTTAATAGTAGCCACCTTACTTCATGCAGTTAGGACTGAACGATGACCCTGAATTGTTTAGGTCACACCAAAGAAGTCAGTTAAGATTAGAAATTGTTGAAAAACAAAAACAAAAACAAAAAATGGCACAAACATATCTTAAACATTTTATCTTAACCTAATACATGCATGTCCGTTAATTTGTGATTTTTCTTTGAGTACAAGTCTGCTATGACTTCTTTCTGGCATGAAAAAATACCCATACCCAAAATGTCATGATAGAATAACACAAATCGTACCATTGCTGATTTCTACTTTCTGTTCTTTAAAGTGAAATAGGAGTAAAAGACACTTCTAAAGCAACTTGAGTGCAGCCTCTTTTGACTTTTAAAACATCCCCCCTAATTTTTACAGTTGCCTTGAACTCTCTAATTTGAGAGCAACCTTTTAAAAATGACTCACTTTCATTGAGTCAAGGCATTAAATTTAGTTTTTATAGATAAAAACTGTCCTTTTATGTTCATAGCTCTTTTACTTTGAATTTTACTGTTGTGTTTTGGCATTTATTTATAATATAATAAAATGAAAGTATTTGTATTAAATTTAAGAATAGTTTATTAAAGTAGTATTTACAATTTAATAAAAATATTTTATTAAATACTGACATTGATAAGCATGACTCACTTAAATAAGTTGGGGAACATGTATATAACTCTTAACTTACAGCTCATCTGGGAGAGTAGAATAGTCGGAGGCACTAGAAAGGAGCCTTAGTGCAACATTCATCAAACTGGCTTCAGCCAGTGAGAGTGAGGAGTTAAGTGAGTGTCAGTTAACTGATTTTATGGAATATTACTAAGGTTTTATATGCCAGCTCCATTCCCATATTTAATACTTCTAAATATCTGACGTCCACAGCAACTAATCTTTCCAGAGTGATATTAGTACATTTAATTAATATTAAATAAAATTATTCTAGTTCTTGGTAGATGGTCAATACTATGACTCCCAGTTTTGTATTATGCTTAGGCAACTTTGCTTTCCTTTTGCTCTGTGTCTGTATCCTTACACACTTTTCTAATGCCCATCTGTCACTTCTGGTGGCTTTCTCATAAGCTCACATACTAATCTGGGTTCTTGATTGCATATAGATGGTAAGAAGAGGTTAGCAAGATCTCCTCCAAGCAAAAGTATATCACAAGCAGAAAAATGTTCTTCCTAAAGACCAAGGAGAGCAAGCTCAAGAACGTCTTCGACCTCTTTCTCCATACAGTCTTTAAAAAGGCAAAGGAAGGGACACCTGGGTAGTTCAGTTGGTTGAGTGTCTGCCTTCAGCTCAGGTCATGATTTCAGCATCCTGGGATCAAGTCCACACTGGGCTCCTAGCTTGGTGAGGAGCCTACTTCTCCTTCTGTCTGCCACTTCCCCTGCTTGTGCTTGCTTGCTCTCTCTCTCACTGATAAATAAATAAAATCTTAAAACAAAACAAAAAAAAGGCATAGGAAGTTGGCTAATTGATTTTAAATTAAAAAAAAAATAAAAAGGCAAAGGAAGAGAAATAAGAAAAAGAGAAACCATCAACCATCTTCCCAATTAGGAATAGCTTTGGGGCCATCTGTCACTTATCCATAACAGAGGCAAGTTTCCTAGAGTGATGGTAAGCCACATATAGTACCACATGTATTCATGGGACTTTAAATGGTGCTTCTCAAAGAAAAGGGTCAGAAGTATGTCTTTGGGGCAGGTAGCAGGATGGAAGCTGGATAGTCAGGACCCCAGGCCAGTTACCTCAGGCTGTAACATAAACTGAAACTGGTTGAGAAAGTACTGCTTTAGTCTTTTCATTTGTCACATCAAAACTCCAATCACCAGCATTGTTACCTACTTTTGTTTTTATCTTGTCCTTTTTTGGATGTGAAGTACAGCAAGAAATACCTTGATTCCCTCATGTGTGTAGCTGATAGTAGTCCATATTTTATTCTCCTCTTGTTGATCCAGATGGTCTTAACACTCAGGCCCTGGGGCGCTGCTACTCTTTTCAAGAGAGATCGCAGTATATTGGAAATGCCCATAATTGCACATAATCCTCACCACAGTTCCCATGCATCATCTGAACATGGGCCAATCACCTCTCCAGTACCTGGAGTTTCTCTCAGAAACATCTGAGATAGGAAGGGACAATACTTTAACTGAGGTGACACATGACTATTCTGTAAACTCTATGTGTGGCTGACAGAGTTTAGGGTAATCTGACTCAAAGGAGTTTTTTTATATTGGGCTAGCTATTTTGATAAATACTGAATTTGAATGTTTTTTTGGCTGGATTCGCTTGCTATAATTTGCAAAAAAGCAATTCCTTCTTTCAGATTCTTTTATTCCCTATTTTATTTTCCTCTCATCTTATCTCCCAGTATACCTTATACTTGTATTTGTGCAACTTCCCTGTCCTTTGCAAGTATTTGGCCTTGCTCATTCCTATTGCTATCTGCAGGAGACAAAGCAGTCTCCTTCTACTCCTTTCCTTATTTTAAAGTATATTCATTGGACATACTTAGCCCAAGTTCCAGAGGGTCAATAGGAATATGAGATTATTACAGCAGCTGCTCCCACCCACAAAATTTAGAAAAACAGAAAGCATTCTGGAATTAAACATGATCAGTGCAGCAGGCACACCTGAAGGTACTGTTTCTCAAAAGTATGGTCAGAGGACTTCCTGTATCAGAATCTTCTAGGGAACTGGTCAAAAATACAAATTCATCGTTTGCATTCCTATAATAGTTGCAATCTTACTGGGAGGGTTGGGGCAAGAGTGGAATTTTCTTATGTTTCCCATTTGGTTTTTAAACAAACTAAATTTAGAACCCTTGGTTAAGTGCTAATTTCCTTCTATTTAGCACATACACAGCAAAAAAACAATATCCCCAGAACCAATATATGTCCCTGTCTAGGTAAGCACTGTCCAATAAAAAAAGTGATGCAAGCTACATATTTAATTTTGAATTTTCTAGTAGTTACATTGAAAATATATAAAGAAACAGATGAAATTAATTTTAGCAATGTTTTTATTTAAACCACTTTATCAAAATACTATCTTTCACCATGTGACTAAAATAAAAATGAGATATGTTAGATTCTTTTTTTGTACTGAGTTTTGAAATTCAGTTGTTATTTTATATCTGAGAAAACTCTCAACTTAGACTAGCCACATTTCAGCTAGTCAGTATTCTTAGGTGGTTGGTGCCTACTAGATTGGACATAGCAGGTTTCGATTCACATTGCTATTACCAGCCATAGGCCAAAAGAGCATTGGTATTTTCTGGGGTTAGGGACGAGACAGAAGAAAAATAAAATAATAAAATATAATAATATATAAAATCAAATCAAATAAAAATAAAACAAAATAAAATCAAACATAAAGGCTTTTTGGTTCCAAACTCACCAAGAGACCAATCAATTTCTGTCAGTTATTCAGGAGTCCACCTTGAATGACTGTAAGGTTTACATCGCCATGACACAGGCTTTCCTGAGATCCTCCTCTTCTTTCTTTTTCTGAATTATTATGTTATCCCCTAACGTTCCTATTGTTTTGGCCCATAATCCTGAGTTGAGGGTGGTCTGTGCTCAATAGCATAGAACCCGCTTATAAACTGCTTGATCTCAGTGGAACCCCAGCTTTCTTTGCTCGTACCACTGTTCTAAGTTCTTCCTAGCACTATATGCACAGGAGCTCTCTTTTTTTTTTCTTTTTTAAGATTTTGTTTATTTATTTGACAGAGAGAGATCCCAAGTAGACAGAGAGGCAGGCAGAGAGCCTGAAGTGGGGCTTCCAGGACCCCGGGATCGTGACCTGAGCTGAAGGCAGAAGCTTATCCCATTGAGCCACCCAGGCGCCCCTGCACAGGAGCTCCTTAAGAAGCCGCTGTGCCCTGTCTCATTCCCCAAATCTATTTTGTCAGCATTGAAATATTAGTCTGTGATTATTCTCCTTATAATGAGGTAATCATTCTATTCTGCCTCCTGTTTTCCTGGTCGAGCAGGGGTTGCTCTATTTTCTCTGGAGTTACGTATTACTCCTTCTGCCCTGGATGAAGAATAGAATGAAGAGGAAAATAGATCCTGGAGTGGAGGACACAGAGCAGTTCAGCAATGTGATTGGCATTGCAAAGTCAGAAGTTTACATAGTGAGGCTCTGCCTTGAGGCTATCCTGATACTCTAGAACTGAATTTTTGTCTTCTTCACCAAGTCCATAGTCTGCTTGATCCTGTCCTGGTGGAATACCCATGTTCTTCTTGTGGGGATTTGCCCATAAACAATGCAACAGCCCTTTAAGTTTGAGGTTCTTGAGTGACCTGATCTCCCAAACTTTAGCTATATACTCACTTTGGTCAGCTTAACTATATCAGATGTTAATGATCAGAATTTTAAACTCAATTACAGGTTATGTGGTTGGGCTTTGGCCTCCTGTCCCTGTGTAGTCTACTCATGATCGACTCAGGACCATGTGAGCCCCCAAAGATTTATCTTGTGTATGTTAGAGGCAGACTAAGAGACTATTTTCCAAGACCTATACCCCAAACTTGAACCCTCAAATTATGTTACTTGAGTGGACCCAAGGGCAAGAAAAATGAATACAAAGAAAAGCATGAATCATAGAAACAAAAGACATTTCTTTCAGAGGCCTAAACTTGAGTTGGTATAAACCTCCTAAACTTTCTTAGGGCTGCAGTTATGTTGTAGTTAGTCTGGGCAATGAGAGCTCTATGAGAAGGACTCTTCCAATCACTATGCCATATTAAAGGTTAGCATTCCAAATATGCAGACTCAAAGAACACCAGGCCACTGCAAGGGCTTTAAAACGGGTCATCACTCCAAAAGTGTCACCTAAGGAAAAAAAGAAAAAAAAAAAACCAAAACCTCAGTGAAAAATAGGGAGACATCCAGGACAGTTTCTGAATATCTTTCTAGGTGGTGGTACCAATATCCAGATAAACAATATAAAAGAGAAAGCCATTCCGTGAAAGCATGTGATGAGTTCAGTTTTGGTCCGTAGTGTTTGACTTGTGTGTGATGTCCAAGGAAAATGGGTAGCAGGCAGTTGGATATACTGGTCTGAAGCTCAAATTGCAGGGTTCTGGGGTAGGGATAAAGATGTGTAAGGCAGGAGAAAAAGGGTTGTAGTTGAAAGTTGAAGAGTATTAACTAGTGCAGGAAAGGAAAGGGGAGTGGGTATTGCTATGATGATTCTGATGTGAAACTCATTAGCTCCTTTTGTGCCCTGGTAGATGTCCTACTTGACTTTTAGTGTCTTTTTAGGAGTATGTCTCATAATGAAGTTGAGAACATATTCATCGCAATATTGAAATGACTATTAAAATTTCTAGGTCCCTTCCAATCCTGTCATATTATAATATCTTGAACTATTATTTAAGAATCTCTGGCTTGGGAGGGCACCTGGCTAGCTCAGTGGGTTAAGCATCTGCCTTCAGCTCAGGTCAGGATCCCTGGGTCCTGGGATAAAACCCTTCACTGGGCTCCCTGCTCAGCAGTGTGTCTTCTTTTCCCTCTCCTTTTGCGCCTCTACCTTCCCCTTCTGTGCTCTCTCTCTCTCTCTCTTTCCTGCTCTTTTGATGAAGAATACATATTATTCTAAAATTAAATTTAAAAACATTTTGATAACTATGACTCAGTAAAATTGGGTTCTTTCATAATTTTATATATTTTTAATGCATTTAAAAATTATTATGAAAGGAATTCTATGATTATACTAAAATGTGAAAAAGTCCGTGGCACAAAAAAGTTAAGGACCTTAGTGTAGGGAAGTCTGCTTATTGAGACATTGTAGAGGTGTATTGCTCAATTCTGTGGAGAAAAAATGTACACAAGTACTTACCTAACAAAAGAGATTCTTGTCCCAGCCCCCACACCTCATTTTCACTTTAGTATTTCTTCTCATTGTCTACACATCTCCTCTGATTTGTTTACTACTCCTTAATGGTTGAATGGCTCTATTTTCCATCAAGGATAACAGGTTTTAATCACAGATCTCAAGCCCATTATGAACATTAATTAATGCCTGACATCTCTTAATTAGGTAGGTAAAAACTACAATCATTTCATAGATGGGAAAATCAGGTCTAGGCAAGTTTGATGACTTGTTCTTAGGCCATCCAAGGAATTGCTGCTAATTTTTAGAATCTTTGATTATTCTTCAAAGATGCAAACTGTTTTTTTATTCATCATATACCAATCTGTTGCAGAAACAAATAATGTATTTTGCAAAATATTTCATTGACATAGGTATAGAAATAATCTTTCTTCAGGTAGAAACATTTGGTGGTATCAGTAGTCATACTACTCCAATACCAATAATTTATTTGTTGGGTTGTTCTCTGAAAACTAATAGATGTTCTGGTAGGAAAGAAAAAGCCCCAACCCAAAAAACCATTAAGAACTACTATCCATTTTGAAATGAAACAATTTGTTTCTTTTTCTATCTGGAATTTTAGATAGTTTGGTTCTATGAGAACCAGAGAAGAACAAAATGAACATGAGTCAACAAAAAGCATTGACTTGGGGCGACTGGGTGGCTCAGTCAGTTAAGCATCCAACTCTTGGTTTGGGCTCAGGTCAGGATCTCACGGGTTGTGAGATTGAGCCCCACATTGGGCTCTGTGCTCAGCAGGGAATTTGCTTGAAGTTTCTCTCCCTCTGCCCTTCCCCCCTCAAATAAATACATAAATCTTAAAAAAAAATGCATTGACTCAACTTTTGCTCTTAAGACACCACACACAATCAGTGAGTAAGGAGATTTTTTTTTTTTTTTTTTGTGGTCAATTCATTTCTTATGGATTCATGTTGCTTTGATCAATGGTGTTTGTGTGTCTGATCTTAATCTAACTTTTTTGTTGTTTGACTAGTCCTTCTGGTTTGACAGGATACTGTAAAAAGTTTGAAGATTCTTTGTGAATCATCTTTTTAAGTGATACTTACTTTTGTCTTTTGCTTTCCTAAATTCCTACTGGCCTGTCAAGGAAGGGAAACAGAAGGACATACAGGCAAAAAGGAAGGACACAGGTCAATAAATAAATAACTGAGAGAGAAGGGATAGATTCTCCTTATAGAAAAATTCCCATTTTGTATGTGTAGAGGGAATGAAGTAAATCTAAAATATTTATTAAACAAACACCTTAATTCTAATTATCATTGGTATAAAACATTGAAGGATGCTAAAATCAGTGGACAAAAGTTTGAGAAACAGGATATTTTCATGATCTGAAACTATCGCCCCTAAGACATTTATTAATGACAGAGAAAGGGAATGATTACATAGAGAAACTTGGAAGATACCAACCACCATGTCTCCTGGTATGCCCTAAGAAGGGCACAGTGCTGTTTCTTTCCTATTCCTGCCCAATATGCAACTCCCTGATCTAAAGAATCAGACAAACCCAAACTGAAGGATATCTGACAAAATAAGTTCAGCAGGTCTCTTCCAGAGCATCAAAGTCATGAAAATCAAGGAAAGACCAAGGAACTGTGACAGATTGAACACTGAGTAGACGTGACAACTAAATGCACTGTGTGGATCCTGGATTAGATATGGAGCAGAAAATGGACTATAGTAGAAAAATGGTCACCAGTTTAAAATCTATAGTTTAGTTCCAGCAGTGTACCAGTATTAACTACCCGATTTTGATGACTGTACTATAGTATGCAAAAAGTTAACATTGAGGAAGCTGGATGAAGGATATGTAGCAACTCTACTAATTTGGTCATTTTTCTTTCATTCTGAAATTATTTTAAATTAAAATTTTAAAAATTAGAAAGTCTTTTGTGGCAATTTTCTAATTTCTCCACTGGTAATGAGGAAAAAAAAAAGATCGTGGTGGCATTGAAAAATGTGGATGTCTTTCCAACTTAGTCCTGTGTTAGATAGGCAATAACTCCTTGCCTCTGTATATACAGTTTGATAGCTTTACTTCTTTCATTGCATAGAAGATTATAGCTTTTTCCTCTATGAGGTACTCTACTTTTTTTCTTGAATGGCACTCAAAAATAGTTGTATAAATTGTGAATAATGATTGTTGTCCTGTCTACCCTGCTTTTTCCTGCTGAACTTATAGGGTTGTCATAAAGTATAAAAACAGATAAAGAAAGTGGAAAGTATTTTGCAAGTTGTAAACTTTGCATAGATGTAATGTGTTATTTTGATTATTGATGGAAAATTGTCTAAGGTATTTTTATGATTTATATATACATTGAGTCAGTTCCTCTTCTTTCCCTATACTCTAATGATATTCCTACTTGTTTACCAGGCTTATAAATTCAAAATTGCCCTTGAAAATGAGAACTAAAGGAGAGGGATGAGTATCAGTTACCCATGACTCCAGCTAGTCATCTTAAAACATGTTCTTCACCTTTGTCCCAAGCTTTTAATTTTTTTAAAGATGTATTTATTTATTTTAAAGAGAATGTGTGTGAGCTGGGGGAGGGGCAGGAGAAGAGGGAGAAAGAAAATCCTAAAGCAGACTCCCAGTTGAGCGCAAAGCCTGACATGGGGTTTGATTCCTGGACCCCGAGATCATGACCTGCGCCAAAATCTAGAGCCAGCCGCTTGACTGAGCCACCTAGGTGCCCCTGTCCCACACTTTTCTTCTCTTCTGTGACATATGAAATTATAGAACAAAAAAGAGGAAATTTTAGAGCAGAATTTATTTTTAAAGATTTTGTTTATTTATTTGAGAGAGAGAGCGAGCGAGTGCACAAGCAGGGGGAACAGCAGGCAGAGGGAGAAGCAGGCTTTTCACTGAGCCATTTATGGACTTGATCCCAGAACCTTGGGATCATGACCTGAGCTGAAGGCAGATGCTTAACAGACTAAGCCACCCAGGTATCCCTGGAATCTATATTTTAAATATGCATTTCACCTGGTTATTATTATTTTTTTTAAGATTTTTATTTATTTACTTATTTGACAGAGAGAGAGAGATCACAAGTAGGCAGAGAGCCAGGCAGAGGGAGAGGAGGAAGCAGGGTTCCCACTGAGCAAAGAGTCTGATGCGGGGCTTGATCCCAGGACCCCGAGACCACAACCCAAGCCGAAGGCAGAGGCCTAAACCATCGAGCCACCCAGGCACCCTTCACCAGGTTATTATTGATAGGCAAATTTAGAAGCACTCTTACTTTATAGATAAATTGAGAGAAAATGACTAAATTTACTTAAAAAATTAATGCCCTATCTTTGGTAAATATTAATTTGGGTGATATAGTCTAGAATAGGAAACAATGATATAAACAACTGTGGTATATACTTCGCTAGGGGACTAAACAAAGTTGAATCAGGGAGATGACATCAAAATCAACGTATTATTTCACATGTATTAGGATAGGATTTAGGATAGGATTAGGATATTAGGATACGTACATATATATATATGCACATATATAACTGTTTATGTAAATATATATGTAAAACAAGTGTTGAGAGGATGTGGAAAAATTGGAACTTTTGTACACTATTGATGGGACTGTAAAATGGTCTAGCCACTATGGAGCACAGTATGGAGTTGCTCAAAAAATTAAAAATATGATCTATTATGACCCAGCAGTCTCACTTTTGGTTATTTATCCAAAAGAATTGAAAACGAGATCTCAAAGAGATGTTTTCATTCCTATGTTCATTGCAGTTATTCATAATAGCCAAGAGGTGAAAACAACCTAAATGTCCATTGATGAATAAGTGGGTAAAGAGCACACACACACACACACACACACACACACACACACACACAGGACTATTTTAGCTTTAGAAGAGAAGGAAATAGAATGATATGCTATGATATGGATGAACCTTGAAGAAATTATGCTAACTGAAATAACTCAGTCACAGAAGGACAAATACTGCAATATTCCACTCATATAAGGTATCTAAAGTATTCAAACTCAAAGAAACAGAAAGTGGAATGCTGTTTGCCAGGGGACAGGGAAGGGAAAGTGGGAGTTGCTATTCAATCCCATATTTTCTATGTCCATTTAAATGATAACGATTAGCCACTTTCTTGAACTTGAATAATCTTTGACCTGTTCTTCAAGATTTTCCCTTCCTTCCTTCTTTTCTTTCTTCCTTCCTACTTTCCCATAATTATTGCCAAGCATTGTATTAGTCATTGACAATTCTAGTGAGAAAGCTGGCACAACTCCCATTTCTCATGGAACTTATAATATAGTGGGGAATATATATAATAAACATAATAAATGAATAAAATAATTACCAGATAATGTGATAGAAATTTACTGAGATAGAGGTGTTGCAGGAGCCAATTCAGCTAGGCCTACTGAAACTGAGACCCAAAGGATGAGAAAGTCAATGTCAAATTCTGCTAAAAGGCTAGCATTTATAAACATTAAAATGTTTTGTTCTGGAGCAGTTATTTTTAGGAGATGGTAAGGCAAGCCCACAGACTGGGAGAAAAGATTTACAAGTCTCATTTCTAATAAAAGACTTGTATTCATTGCATGTTCATTGCAGCATTATTTACAATAACCAAGACATGGAAACAACCTAAGTGTCCACTGATGGATGAATGAATAAAGAAAATGTGTGTATACACACACACGCACACACACATATTTGTATGTTATATTTTAATATATAGAAGATATGTCATATTATTCAGTAAAAAAAAATAATGAAATCTTGCTATTTGTGACAACATGGATGGACCTTGAGGGCATTATACGAAGTAAAATACATCTGACAGAAAAAAGACAAATACCACATTATCTTACTTATATGTGGAATCTTAAAAAAAAAAAAAGAGCTCATAGATATAGTGAAAAGATTGATGGTTGCCAGCGGTGGAGGGTGGGAGTGTTTGAAAGGTATCAAAAGGTACAAACTTTCGGTAATAATAAAAGTAAGTCATGAGGATGTAATGTACAATATTTTGACTAAAGTTAATACTATATTGCATATTTGAAAGTTGCTAAGAAGTTCTCATAACAAGAAAAAAATTTTTAACTGTATGATAGTGGCTATTAACTAGACTCAGGTAATCATTTCCCATATATACAAATTTTAAATCATTATATTATACACTTGAAATTAATATAATGTTATATCAATTATACCTCAATAAAAAAGACATTCAGAATATAAATTCACAGAATTCAACAATAAGAAACAACTCAAGAAACACAAACATAGGTTTTGAACAGACACATTATTCGAAAAGATATATTGATGGTAAATAAGCATATGAAAAGACACCAGTACTCACAATGGAAATTTAATTAAAATCACAATGAAATACTCGTATACCTCTATCAGATTAAAAAAAAATCCTGACACTACCCATTGTTGATAAAGATATGGAACAACTGAAATCCTTATGCTTTGCTGGTAAGAATGTAACATGGAATGGGCACTGTAAAAAACAGTTTGATACTTTTGTTAACTTCAACAAATTTAAATATATACTTATATGTTTACCCAAGTTTACCCAAACTTAGTGTTTAGTTTTAGTTTCCACAGAAATCTATGTATGAATATTTCTTTCAGCTTTATTTGTAGTTGTCAAAACGTGGCAACAACTCAAATGTGAATGAATTAATGAATAATCTGTGGCATATTTATACATTTGAATACTACTATATTCAATACTATATACTACAATAAGAAACCATGATGGACTTATACAACATGAATGAATCTCAAATGTATTTGCTTAAGTGAAAGAAGCTAGAACCAAAAGACATTATTTTGCATGATTCCACTTACGTGGATTCTGGAAAAGACAAAATTATTGAGATGGAAGACAAATCAGTGGTTGCCGGGAGTAGAGTATAGAGATGGGAATAGTGGTTGATTATAAAGAGGCAGGAAGCAGGAATTTGGGGAGTAATAAAACTTTTTGGATCATGGCTATGATGGTATGTACAACTCTATGTATTTGTCAAAACCCATAGAAATTTCATCACAAAGAGCAAATTATATAAATTCAAAACATGTAAAGTTCTATTATTGAGTTCTAATTGGTTCTCTGTGGTTTGAAATCAGGCATTGTATTTGTATTTTTTTTAATTTATTAAGTTGTATTTTACGGCTCAGAATGTGGTTTATCTTAGTGAATGTTCCATGTGAGCTTGGGAAACCTGCATATTCTGCTATTGTTGGATGAAATAGTCTATAGATGTCAATTTTATCCAGTTGATTAAAGGTACTTTTGAGTTCAACCTTGTTCTTACTGATTTTCTGTCTGCTGGATTTATCCATTTCTGAGAGGGAATGTGTAAAACTCCAACTATGATGGTAGATTTGTTTACTTCTCCTTGCAGTTCTCGCCTCACATAATTTAGTGGTCTGTTGTTAGGCACATACACATCCAGAATTGTTATGTCTTCTTGGAGAACTGAATCCTTGATCATTATGTAATGCCTTTATTTATCCCTGATAACTTTCCTTACTTTGAAGCCTGCTCTGTCTGAGATTAATATAGCTACTCTTGTTTTCTTTTGATTAGTGTTAACATGGTCTATTTTTCTCTATCCATTTACTTTTAATCTATGTGTGTCATTGTATTTAAGGTGGGTTTCTCATAGACAACATATAGTTGGGTCCTGGTTTTTGATCCTCTCTCACAACCTATGTTTTTAGTTGGTGCATTTAGATCATTGACATTCAAAGTGATTTTAATAATTGTATTAATATTTACCATACTTGTTACTGCTTTCTATTTGTTGCCTTTGTTTTTTTTTGTTTGTTTGTTTCCCATTTTGTTTTCTCCTTTTATCCCTTTTGTGGTTTTAACTGAGCATTTTATATGTTCCATTTTCTCTCATTTCACAGCATATCAGTTATACTTATTTCTTTTCTCTTTTCTTTTTTCTTTTCCCCTTCCCTTTCCTTCCCTTCCCTTCCCTTCCCTTCCCTTCCTTTCCTTTCCTTTTTTTAGAGAGAGAGCACATGATATATGGGGAAGGGTGGTGGTTGGAACAGAGGGAAAGGGAGAAAGAGAGAATCTTAAGTGGTCACCACACCCAGTGCATAGCCTGATGTGGGGCTTGACCTCACGATCTGAGATCATGACCTGAGCCAAAATCAAGAATAGAATGCTTAACTGACTGAGTCACCCAGGCACCCCTCAGTTATACTTCTTTTTAAAACTATTTTTAGTGGTTGCCCAAAATTTTACAATATACGTTAACAACTAATCCAAGTCCATTTTTAAATAACACTATACTAATTTATGGGTAGTACGAATACCTTATAATAACAATCCTAATTCCTTCCTCCTGTTCCTCATCATTGCTGCCACTCATTTCACATATATAAGCATACATAAGATATATTCACAGGTGTACATAATCAAATTCATTGTTACTATTATTATTTTGAATTAACAGTTATCTGCTCAATCATTTATGAATAAGAATAATGAGGGGCACCTGGGCAGCTCAACTGGTTAAGCAGCCGACCCTTAATAGGTCATGATCTCAAGGTTGTGAGATTGAGCCCCATATGGTTTGCTCCATGCCCAGCATGTATCTCTAAAAAACAAAAACAGAAAAAAGAGAGAGAGAAAGAGAGAGAGAGAACTAAGAGAAATGAATTTTTATTTTACCTTCACTTATTTCTTCTTTAAAACCTTACTTTTCTTCATGTAGATCTGAGTTTTTGACCTATATTATTTATCCTATCTCTAAAGAACTTATTTTAACATTTCTTGAAAAGCAGGTATACTGGCAATATATTCTCTCAATTTTTGTTTGCCTGAGAAAGTGTTTATTTCTCTTTAATATTTTAAGGATAATTTAACAGGGAATAGAATTCTAGGTTGGTAGTTTTTTTCCTTTGAACACTTAAATAAATATTTTACTACACTCTCTTCTTGCTTGCGTGGTTTCTAAGAAGTTGGATAAAATTCTTACCTTGGCTCCTTTATAGGTATGGTGTTTTTATGCTCTGGCTTTTTACAGGACTTTTCCTCTACCTCTGATTTTCTATAATTTGACTATGATAGACTAGGTGTAGTGATTGATTGATTGTTTGATTTAATCCTCTTTGGTGTTCTCTGAGCTCCCTGGATCTGTGGTTTCGGGTCTGACATTAATTTTGGGAAATTCTCAGTCATAATTGTTTCAAATATTTCTTCTGTTCCTTTCTCATTCTTCTATTTCTGGTATTCCTGTTATGTGTATGTTACACCTTTTGTAGTTATCTCATAGTCCTTGATATTCTGTTCCTTCCCCTCTTCCCCCCCTCCCCATCTTTGCTCTTTTTTACACTTCAGTGTTCAAGGATTCTATTGATATATTCTCTGGCTCAGAGATTCTTTTCTTCAGCTATGTTCAGGGTACTAATCAGCCCTCCAAAGATGTTCTTCATTTCTGTTACAGATGTTCTTCATTTCTGTTCTTCTATCTCTAGCATTTCTTTTTGATTCTTTCTTATGATTTCCATCTATCTGCTTATATTATCCATCTGTTCTGCTTGCATTCTATCTACTTTATCCATTAGATCCCTTAGCCTATTAATCATAGTTGTTTTAAATCTTCAGTCTGATAATTCTAATATTCCACTGTCTGGTTTTGATATTTGCTCTGTCCCTTCAAATTACGGTTTTTGCCATTTACTTTTATGCCTGGTAATTTTTCTTGCTATTTGAACATAATGTACTAGATAAAATGAACTGCTATAAATAGACCTTTAGTGATGTGGTGTTGAGATGTGGGCAGAGGGGAAACATTCTATAGTCCTGTGATTAAGTCTCAGTCTTTTGGTGAGCTTATGTTTCTGGACTGTGAAATTCTCAAGATTTTCTCAGTTTTTATCAGCCCTCTTAGGTGAGTCAAGATAGCTAGAATGGGCAGGAGTTCGGTATTTCCCTTCCCCTAGGTATGTTAGGTTCTGCTAATACTACAACAGATTAAGCTCTGGTCAACTATTTTCCCCTAAGGGTAGGCTTTGTTTAGAAGAACAGAATGCTCTAGAGTTACTAAAAATGGTTCTTTTTACCCTCTCCCTGCCAGAAGCACAAGAGGATTTTAATCAGATACTTAGTGTGGGAAACTGGTCCAGCTATTAGAGATAAATCTCAAATATTTGATTTTAACTCTCAGAGATGTCCATTTTGGGTCTCCAGCAATTTGTCAATTACAGTTTAGGCTTCCCTTCTCTCGCAACAGCTCCCAGGCAGTTTCTCCTCTTGAGTTTCTGGCTTATTAAGAAGATGCTCCCTATATTCACCTATCTGTCTCTCTAATCTTGGGAGCAGCAATTTGCCCTATGTCCTCTCTTCTCTATGGATCCAACAAGAGTTGTCAATTTTTTAGTTTGTTCAGCTTTTCCCTTGTCATTAAGATGGAGTGGCAACTTCTAAGCTCCTTATATGCAGAACAGAAAATTTGAAGTGAAAATATGTAAATTTTTAAAAAACCAAGAAAGATAATGGTCAACCCAAATTTTTTTGATTTTTTATCTTATATGTATCATTGGTGACTGAGAAGTTTTGATAAAGTCGGGCTCATTGAATCCAAATTACTTTATGTTTAAGAGGCAATGAGGTGAGTACATATAAAATTTAGTGTGGGTAACATAAGAAGCTTGGCTATAAAGGGGAAAAAGAAGGTAGCTACATAAGAATATGAGTCCATAAAAGTTTTAAATTTATTATGTGAGACCAATTAGAAATAAAACTAATGAAAATGTATAAGACTTCTACTGAAAAAATTATAAAATTTAACAAAAGATATAAAATATCCAAATAAGTAGCTATATCATGTTAACTCATGAGATAACTAGATGTTATATAAAAGTTTCAATGTTCCCTGAATTAACTTATAAATCCAAATAATCTCAATAATATTGCTAATAGACTTTTTGTATGTGGGCTTTGCCAAATGGATTCCAAAATTCATTAGGACAAGCAAATGTGTAAGACTGCCAAAATAATCTCTGAAGAAATTAGGAATTACCTCATTAGTTTTCAAGACACATTATAAAGCTGTATTGATAGAAACAGTTTGGTAATGGTGTAGAAATAGAAATTGGCCTGAGTGGTAGAGGATTTTTATAAACTTAATCAGGTGGTGACCCTAAATGCTGCTACTTTTATCAATGTAGTCTCCTTATTGAAGCAAAAGAGTACAATCTCTGACAAATGGTATGCAGCTAGTGTACTGGCAAATGTTTTATTCTCTCTCTATCAATCAAGAAGCAATTTGCTTTCACATGGTCAGATCAACCAAAAAATACTCACTTTTTTTTGCTTTTAGTGCTAGAGCTCTCTTTCCATAGCCGAGACTACAAAATCTATGAAATCTTGTTAAGAGATCTATTGGATAGGAAGTAGCAAATATTTGTGCCAGAAGGTAGGAGATAAATCCCATGGAAACTTGGGGGTGGTGGTTCTAGGGCTCTAGAGGTTTGGAATGTATTGAGATCAGTCCTTCAGAGTAAAAGTTAAGTTGATATATCTTCTACCTACTAAGGTTAAGGAAGAGATCTAATGCTTTGTGGGCCTCCTTGTGTTCTGGAGCCAGTATGTGCTTCATCTGAATGATTTACTTTGCACATTTACTGAGTTTCAAATGGGGCTCAGAGAAAAAGAAGGCTCTGAAGCTGGTCCAGGGCACAGTACAAGCTCATCTACCAATTAGACCATATGAATCAGCAGGTCTGTGGCTTTGAGGCCTGTTCAGTTAAGCTTCTGGCAAACTTCATAAGAGAATGGCAATGCATGCACCTAGAATTTAAAGAAAAACCATGCAGATATCCATTCTCTTTTTGAGAAATGGCATCTTTCTTGCTACTAGTACCACTTAGTGCTAGTTGGGATTAAATACCTAATCATACATGGGACACCAAGTGACCAGGCAATCAGAGATGACTGTTATGAGCTGGGTATTATCTAATCCACAAAGCCCTAAAGTTGAATATGAACAGCAGTACTCCATCATAGTGGTGAGGGACCAAAGTCAGAGATATTAAATGTGTAATTTGCATCAGTTGAGGTTCAGACTCTCATGACACTTTCTCCTACTGCTACTTCAACTCAAATCTGTGACCTCTTTGGAAGTTCCCTCAGACCAGATGACTGAGGAAGAAGAAATTCAGGCCCAGTTTACAGATGATTCTTCATGACATACTACTATACATGGAAGTGAATTATAGCATAATTATGGCCCAATTCAGGGGTGGTCTGAACAGATAGTAAGGAAATGAAATACTTTCACTGAGCAGAACTTCAAGCAGTGAATATGCTTATCCACTGTGCCTGAAAGGAGAGATAGCCAGAGGTGTGGATCACATGACTAGTGGCTCGTGCTTGTGGTGGATATTCAGCAACTTGTAAAATGAAAGATGAGAGGATTGGAGACAAGAAGAGCTGGGCAAGAAGAAAGTGGATGTACCCTTTAGAATGAGGACAGAATATGAAGATTTGTCTCCTGTGAATTCTTATGTAAAGTCACAAACTGGAGTCTGTCAATTGCTAGCTAGACATAATAACTGATTATGTGGATAACACTTAGTCACTATCTTCAGCCACCCAGTGCTTACTTAAGAACTTACAAACGGGTGCCTGAGTGTCTCAGTGGGTTAAGCCTCTGCCTTTGGCTCAGGTCATGATCTCAGGGTCCTGGGATCGAACCCTGCATCAGACTCTCTGCTCAGCAGGGAGCCTGCTTCCTACCACTCTCTGCCTGCCTATCTGCCTACTTGTGATCTCTTTCTCTCTGTCAAATAAGTAAATAAAATCCTTAAAAGAAAAAAAAAGGATTTACAAACAAAGTGGCCTGATAGCAGGGATGGGAATTATACATGGGCTCAACACCAAAATCTTACTCTCATCAAAGCTCATCTGGCTACCACGATTGCTGGGTGCTTGACTGGCCAATAACATAGATCATCACCAAACCTCTGAAATGGCAACATTCCCAGGGAAGAGCAGCTAGAAATTTCATAGCAGGTTGATTACCTTAAACATATTCTTATTTGGGATAAAGTTAGTTAAATTTCCAAAATTTACCTCCCCTGCCCTGCCCAAAATATCTCTATCAGCACCACAATCAATGAACCTAGTAATATTATATTCACTATTGCAGTATTCCACAATACAAGAGGATTTCTGATGGTGCGACCCATGGAAACTTAGGTATCTCCAAGACTTCTTCAGGAAGCCTGTGAGACCAAAACTTTATTTTAATAGAGCAAAGATGTAATTTGTCATTTTCTTCATGTTCATTTATACTGATAAGTGCAAAAGCGATAGTGGGTAAAACCTTTGGTCCCTTAGCATACATCAGAAAGGGGCATCAAATAGGACTAAGAGTCAAATGATAATTCACTATGAGGCACTCACAGAAAAAAAATTTCACAGAATGTACTGAGGAGGTAGTAAAAATGATTAAATTTATTTAAACTCAACCCTTTAGATTATGTCTTCTTAATATTCTGTCTGCCAAACAAGAAGTCATGCATATAGCACTTTTGCTACATATCGAAATACAATGTTTGTTTTGTGTGATTGTGTAAGTTGCAAGCTGAACTAGCTGCTTTTTCTCATGGGGACACCATTTTCACTTGAAAGAACTAGTGACAGACAAATTAGGATTATTCAGACTTGCCTTTTGGGCAGTATTCTCTCAAAAATGAATGAAGTGAGCTTGTCACTTCAAGTACAATAATTGACAATATTTTGTTTCCTATGAAAAAATTGAAGCTTCCAACTAAATTAGAATTTTGGAAAACATCCACCCCTGTGAGCTTGAAATCTTTGTAATAAAGATTCAAAAAATGCTATTGATGGTGATATTAATATGATTTTTTTGCTATTGTATAATGAAATGTGTCACCATTTGTAAGGTCTGAGTTACTCAGTGAACCAACAGTTTTCAAATGATCAAAGCATGAAGTTACAAAATCATGCATGGTAAAAAAATTCGTTTAAAGTGCAAGATAGACCAATAGTTTAATGTAACACAGTACATTAAATAACAAATTCAAATAAAAGGCAAAAGACAAATTGAGAAAACTATTTTCAATACATATTAACACTGTCAGAAGTAAAAAGTACTTTATATTAATGAGTATAACAGATCATTGAGCCATTTCTACTTGTTCAGATATAAAAATAAAGACTTTTTAAAAATCATTGCTTGAAAGTGTGCTGTGTGGAATTTTCTTTTTCATCCCTTAACACTTTCTTGAACAGATTCCAAAACCTTCTAGTTACTTTGTTATCAAACAAATCCTGAATAGTTAAAAACCATATCCTCATATCCCCATCTTTAGTACCACCAGAAGCAGTTTCTCTGGCTAGTGGGAATGACTTCAGGAATGGGTGTAGGTGGTTGAGGAAATACTAGAAAAACTATACAGTGTCCAAATAACCAAAAATGATTATTCTGAATCCTATTCTGTACTCTCCAGTGCCATGGGGTTTTGTTTTATTGTTTTTTGTTTGTTTGTTTGTTTGTTTTTAACAACAAATTTAGTCCCGGCTCAAGGAGAGAGAATTAGCTTTTCTAGAGCCTTTTTGTTCTATTCAACCCACTCAAAGGAGTGTGTGATGCCCACCCGCATTGGTGAGGGCTGCTGCTCTTCTTTACTCAGCCTACTGAATCAAATGTTCATCTCTTCCAGAAACACTTTCACAGACATACCCAGAAATAATATCTTACCAACTCTCTGGGCATCCCTTTGCCTGGTCAAGTTGACACATAAAATTAACCATCACAATAACCAATAAAAATAGTGCTTTTAAATAATCTCAGAGTACAATATTAAATAAATGAAGTTGGATTTAAAAAAATGAGTGCACATTACGATTCTAAGTTTATGTTTTAAACAGCATATGTATATAAAAATGGATGGAAAAAGTTTTATGATTGTATATTAAATGAATATTAAGTAAAATAGAATATAAAATTGAGTATATATAGTGTGAGTCTAAGTTGGCTTTTTAACTACACAAACATATAAACATCATGTGAAGAAAAATAATATACCACTGGGTGTATTATTTATGTGATTAAGGTACATGAAAATCATTCTTTGAATGATACAGTCATTTGTGTTTGCCATATTTCACTGAATTACTTAAGTGTATAAACATCATGTCACTAAAAATATTCATTGAGTACTTTTACATAAATCATTGCTACCACAAGATAAGACATAGTCACTGTTCAGAGTCTAGTATAAGGAAGAGAACATATACATCCAAATTAAATACCGACAGATGTAATGAATTGTCAGTGTTAAGAACACAGGAAGTGTTACAGGAGTTCCACTTCCAAGGAATGATTATTTTTACAAGGGACAGTGGC
Source organism: Nasua narica (assembly GCA_028533885.1). Classification (NCBI taxonomy): domain Eukaryota; kingdom Metazoa; phylum Chordata; class Mammalia; order Carnivora; family Procyonidae; genus Nasua; species Nasua narica. The sequence continues at coordinate 68,386,679 of CM052809.1, forward strand.
AACAGAGGAAGTAAGATATAGTTAGGCTTCTATAAAAGGATATAGTTTTTTAAAGAAGAAGAAAGAAATAGAAGCAAAAGAAATAATATTAAGAGAAACTTGAAATTGCTTGACAATTGTAGTAGTTTCCTAGGGCTGTCATAACAAAGCACTAAAAACTAGTGGCTTAAAACAATAGAAATTTATTATCTCACAGTTTTGGAAGCTAGAAATCTGAAATTGTTGTTGTTGGCAGAGCCATACTCTCTCTGAAACCTCGAGGGGAACCCATCCTTGCCTCTTCTTAGCTTCTCGTGGTTTGCCAGCAATCCTTAGTATTCTTTTGCTTGTAGATGAGTTACCTCAATCTCCCATCTTTATGTGGTGTTTCTCCCTGTGTCTTCATATCCTCTTCCTTCTGTTCATGTCTGTCTCTGTACCTAAAGTTCACCTTTTTATAAGGACACCAGTCATTGGATTGGGCCCATCATAATGACTTCATTTTAAGCTGATTCCTCCGTAAAAACCATATTTCCAAATAAGATCACATTCTGAGGTAGGTTAGGACTGTGACATATCTTTTGGGGGGACACAACTGAACTCATAACAGCAGTTTTATGGAACAGTGATTTGGAATTGGCATAGTAAGTTTGGACAGAGCTTCTAGGGCATGAATACTAGGCTGAGGAAATGAATTTTGTTTTAAGTAGATAATAAAGAGCCTCTGAAAATGTTCAAGAAGACCTCGCTTTCCTGTTAAGCTCCCACCGAAATGACAGGAAAGTTTTATTTGTTTTTTTGTTTTGTTTGTTTTGGTCGTGAAACCATAACATCACCCTTAAATAGGTAAGATAGGAAGAACACTTGGAAGGTGGAAAGCAAATGATGTCAGATGGACAAAAAAAAAAAAAAAAAAAACCAGAAGGAACAGCAACCTGGGATGGCGGAGGGAAGCTCTTCTCCCTAAGAGAGTTCTGGACAAGCTCTGAGCTGAATCCATGCAAAACAAAACAAAACAAAACATGTGGGACATGGAAAAATCTGAAATGTCTTACGTATAAAGGTGCCAAAATTTCTATGAACTGGAAAGTCTATTCAAAATTTGCACTGTTGACACTGTTCAGTGACTAACTGTGATGAGTCATTGCATAAAATCTATAATGAGTTTAATTTTCACAGACCACATGTTGAGTAATTGTTCTTGATATATGTAAGGCTTTATTATGACATCATTCTCATTTAAAAACAACTTTATTTCTGCAAAATTTCACCGTAAAAATTATTTATCTATATCCATTTTGCATTAAATTAGTGCAAAAGTCTCTCATGAAAATATTAAAAGCTTTGTTAGAGACTTATCACTGAAAATCCAACTTAACGTCCTCAAAGTTTGAATTCTGGATGCAAGCTCACACTTGAGAGGGCAAGGTACAGAGTCGAATTTTTATAGTCTTAACAGTTCTCCCACAGGAGATGTAAACAGTAAGGGTTCCAACTTTCTATACTTATCTCTAAGGCGGACACCGTAAGTTGACTTTCAAAAGTCAACTAATCTTATAACTAAAACTAGTTTAAATGTAATATTGGATACATTTTTAGTTATTGGAAAAATCCCTTCTTCCCTTTTGGTCTCAAGAATTTCAGATAATTTGTTAGAAATATTACAAAATTTGGGGGAAAGAGGCATTGAGCAAAATATGCAATTGTGGTCAATTGCTGAGATCTTATGAAAATGGAAAACTGCTATGTATGTCCTTACTCTTTGCCATGGGATTTATTTCTCTGTAGTAACTTAGTTTCAGGAAAGGAAGACTTACTCAAATACATATTTATTTGGCAGTCTGTCAGTAGTGGAAAGAAGAAAAATCTGTTTGAGTAATTATTTGTTCTGACTCATATTTGCTCTCAAGTTTTAATTGAACCTGAATTTAACTGTCCTCCCTTCCCCTCCTCATCCCTCCCTTCAATTAAAAGCTTGAGGGTTGGGGCGCCTGGGTGGCGCAGTTGGTTATGTGTCCAACTCTTGATTTCCACTCAGGTTGTGATCTCACAGTCTTGAAATCAAGCCCTGTGCTGGGCTCAGCGCTCACTGGGGAATCTGCCTGAGTTTCTCTCTCCTTCTTCTTCTGCCCTTTCCCCCATGCTCTCCCCTGCTCTTTAAAATAAATGCTTTTTTAAATAAAAAAAAAAAAGAAAGCTTGAGGAGAGTCAATGTAGTTCTCTTTTATTCTAGATCATTTCAAAGTCATGAAGAGGATGGACAAAATGACAGATTAGCATTGAAGAGATTAATACATGGCAAAAATTTCAAGATAGTGGGCCTCAGGTCCAGGCTAGATTTTCAAAAATAATTCTATAGTAAAAAGGCCCAGTGGACAGCCAGGGATTCTTGATAGTCTGGTTCATGTATGACAATTTAAATATTCTCTAGATTGGCCTGGTTGATCTAGGACCTGATCTGTTATTTGGATCCAATCTAAAGAAGACTTAATCTACTTTTAAATTGCAGAATTTACAGAAATTTCCTCCTTAGGTGGCAGCCCAAGTTATTGAGAAAATCAAAGCCAAAGAGCTATGTTTTTCCCCCTACTGTGAATTAAAAAAGGAAGAATAATGGTGCATTTCCTTTCCCCAAACAAGAGAGGAGTAGCCAGCAACTTATTTCTAACGGCCTGAATTAGAACTTCTCTTCCTGCTTGTATTTTGTCAGGGAGAAAGTAAAGTGAATCATGGTAAAAATTCTCCATGTCCATAATTACCATGAAGGGAGAAGATTGCTGATCTTTAGAGGACATCACAGATTTAGACAATGACAAAATGGAAACCAGAGTCCTTTTCTAAGTTATGTGGGTAGCATCAACCCACCTCAGGGAGGACTTTCTCACTTGCCTCCTAGTGATAACTAAATACCTACTGATTTTATTTCCTGTGTGAGTATGGGCATGACCTGAAATTTAATTTGGTTTAGGAAAATAAAGCAATGTGATGCTTCCCACACCTGGATATATAGAAAACATTTGCCTTCTAGAAGTTCAGGAAGGTTGTTATAAGATTGGATCCACATCCAGAGCTGTCCCCCAAATTTTCAAAGTTACTTTGTGATGTTCATGCTAGAGGCATAAAATTAACTCAATGCTGGATTAAGTTTGTCCAAATAATCTGATGATAAAATTCTAGGATGATGGGTGGATCACTCAGAAGAGCCTAAAATTTGTTGTATATGAACTATGTTAATACACCTTTCTTCTATGTTCACCTACCATTCTCTTTTATCTACTGTATTTATTTTCTTACTTTATTTGTTTTCTTTTTTATTATTAATCTTTCTCTATACCAGTTGAAAAGTCAAGTATCTAAAGCCAGAAAAGTAATATAAATTAGTGAACTGGCTATATTGAAAGATGATAAATGGTAACTGGCTCTTGGCTTCAGTGTTAGGGAAGAATATGGAGTTGCATGATTGGAGTGGGGGGGCACAATATTGAGTACACATGCCCTATGTATGGAGACTGGTCACTAGTCAGCTGCAAACCCTCTGGGAATGTGGATGTCAAATTGTCAGATTTCAGACTTCTTTAAAGAGAAATTGGAAATCCTGCCTTTTTTCTTTCATGAAATAACCTGCATTTAAAAATGCTGGGTATCCAAATACAAACTACAGAGACTGTATTCCACCTAGAGATTGCCAAAGTCAAATGGTGTCATAGAGGGAAATAGACGCTCTCATATACTGCTGGTAGGAACATGAGTTGAAACTACCACTATATAAAATAAGTTTTTTTTTTTTGGAAGATTTTATGTATTTATTTGACAGAGAGAGAGAGAGAGATCACAAGTAGGTAGAGAGGCAGGCAGAGAGAGAGGGGGAAGCAGGCTCCTGCTGAGCAGAGAACCTGATGCGGGGCTCAATCCCAGGACCCTGAGATCATGACCTGAGCCAGAGGCAGAGGGTTTAACCCACTGAGCCACCCAGGCACCCCGAAACTACCATTATGTAGAACATTTTAGTAATGCCTGTCAAAATTAACTATATACAAATGCACCTATCTTTGAGTCAGCAATTCTGCTTTTATTTTTTTATTTTCATTTTCATTTTATATTTTTATTTTTATGTATTCATTTGAGAGAGAGGGAGAAGAGAGGATGTGTGTGTGCATGGGTGTGTGCAAGGAGTGCACAGAGGAGTGACAGAGAAGCAGGGAGAGGTAGAGAATCTCAAGCAGACTCTAGTGCAGAGTTGGGAGGGAGATCGATCCCCTGACTCTGAATCACCACCTGAGCCAAAACCAAGGGTCCGACACTCAACCTCCTGAGCCACCAAGGCTCCCCTTATCAATTCTACTTTTAGAAATTTGCCCTACAAATGTACTTGGACACTTGCAAAATGATATGTGTGTTAGGATACTCACTGTAGCACTTTTCTAATAGTAAAATATTGGAAGTATCTTCAATGTCCATCAAAAAGCATCTGGTTAAATAACTTATAGTACATGAATACAATGGAATGTTATGTAGCCATTTGGATGAATAAGACAGCCCGTATGTACCGACAAGATATGTGTTGTTAGAAAGAAGGGAAAAAAAAAAAGAAAGAAGGGAAGTGTAAAACAAACAGTTTATACTGAATGCTACCATTTGCATTTGTATTTTTTTAAATAACATGTATATTCTTGAACTTAAAGAATATATATAGTATATACTACACATGCTTATATATACAAGACATATGTACATATTATATATATTTAAAGATTATCTGTGGGAGAATATGAAAAAACTGAAAATGAGTCTTGTCTCTCTGTTGGGGAAGGGGGTGGTTAGGAGCAGACACAGCTGGAAAAGTTGCTTACTTTTCACTGTACATCCTCTGTTACTTTTTTGAAGTTTGTTTCATGTGTATATATCCTTTATTTGAAAATAAATAATGGAAAATATGAGCAACTAATTGAAAATTTTAAAAACTGGTGAGCAGGCCCGGATTGGATGGGCCACTAATTTGCAACCTGTCCTTGGCCTGCAGGTCTTTGAGCTTGCCATCTCTGCTCCTGCCTGAGCTCTTTGAAGCATTTGCCTCTTCCTTCCTGTGCCACAATTTAACACAGTGCCTTCCTCAAAGTAATCGCCCAATTCAACATTCTTAGGTGAGTAGACCTTCTTCACCTTATGTTTCACTTTTCTTGCTTCATTATCTTTTTTTCTTGTTTCTTTCCACCACAGCCCCAAACCAGTCTTCCCCCAGATCTCTGGTTCTTATTTATCCACTCTCTTCCTGCCACCAGCCAGGATAAGACCGTGCATGTGCCAAATGGTGGCCTCAGCCTTGCTGTCTGTCAGGTTGGTGTGAATTCAGATGCTGACTAGCACTTGTAGGTGGCATAAACCTTTCCTACCTTCTGAACCTGTTTTCCCTTCTGAAAGCTACAGACAAGAATGGCTACTTGACAGAATTACTGTGAGACTTTTAAAAAGTAGTCTACCAAAAGTGCCTTTAAAAAAGTGTCCAGTTGGGGCGCCTGGGTGGCTCAGTGGGTTAAAGCCTCTGCCTTCGGCTCAGGTCGTGATCTCAGGGTCCTGGGATGGAGCCCCGCATCAGGTTCTCTGCTCAGCAGGAAGCCTGCTTCCCCCTCTCTCTCTACCTGCCTCTCTGCCTACTTGTGATCTCTTTCTGTCAAATAAATAAATAAAATCTTTAAAAAAAAAAAAGGTGTCCAGTCAAGTGTTTAGAACATAGGAAGTGAGCAATCACCTTTAATTCATTCCCAAAGTGGTCAATAACAGTTAATTCATTCTCAAGGTCTTAAACTGTCATCTATCAAAATTGGTGTTCAGATTCTTCCATCACAATAGAGTGTAAACAATTAATAATAGTGCAAAAAGCATCTTAATTTTAGTGGAAATTAAACCAGGAAACCAAAAGAATAAAACTCAAAATAAGAGCTTCAAGTTTTAACTAAAAGAGAGAGTCTGTTTGTTGTGTGCCAGAGAGGCTCTGTAAAGAGTTTAGAAAGAGAAGTAGTATTTCCAGGAAGTCCTCTTGCTCCATCTGGTTTACCTGGGAAAGACATAAAAGCTGTGGCACTATGGGACTATTTAAGTTAAATATTGTTAATTAAGGCCATGCATCCGCAGGGGGAGAAAAACAATATGGACTACAAGTGGCTGTGTGTCAACAAAACTACTCTAGAGAATTTCTAGAAATTTCTGAAATACACTGAGGATTTCAGAACCCATCCTAAGGATACAATCTGAGAATCCCAGATTTTGCGATATCTCCTGTGCCTGCCAATTGCTATCATTTTCATTATAGGAAGAGGATATTTATTTACTTATTTATTTCGTATTTTTTGATTAACATAGAATGTATTATTTGTTACAGGGGTACAGGTCTGTGATTCATCAGTCTTACGCAATTCACAGGACTCACCATAGCACCCTCCCTAATGTCCATCACCCAGTCACCCCATCCCTTCCACCCTCCCCCCCTTCAGGAACCCTCAGTTTGTTTCCTGAGATTAAGAGTTCCTTATGGTTTGTCTCCCTCTCTGGTTTCGTCTTGTTTCATTTTTCCCTCTTTTCCCTATGATCCTCTGTCTTGTTTCTCAAATTAGGTAGAGGATATTTAAATACTATCTTGGGGCACCTGGGTGGCTCATTTGGTTGAGCAAATGCCTTCGGCTCAGGTCATGATCCTTGAGTTCCAGATCAAGTCCCACATCGGGCTCCCAGCTCCGCGGGGAGTCTGCTTCTTCCTCTGGCCTTCTCCTCTCATGCTCTCTCTCACTTTCTCTGTCTCTCAAATAAATAAATAAATAAATAAAATCTTTAACAAACAAACAAACAAACAAACAAATATATAAATACTATCTTTTCATTAGAAGTAAAACTACATCTAAGCCTTAAGGGAGACAGAACATTTCCAGAAGAGCCAGAGATGGCCTAACCTGAATAGAGGGAGATCTTAACTTAAATACATTGAGTTGGTGGATAGAATGTAAGAGAGGGAAGAATTTGTGTGAGTAAAAAAAATGACTTATTTTAACATAAGTTAGCAGTCAAAGGCTATAGAGCTAAAACCATTCTAACAGGTTACGTTTTAGTGACTTTTCAAAATGAAAGGCCCAGAATACCCATCTTAAATCGTTGTGCCCTACAAATAATTCTTGATCCACCTATCACAGAGTTGGAGCAGGGTTCTAACAATGCCTTTTAAGTTGATGATTTCACAGTACATCCTTGTCTTCCAAGATAATTAGAACACTTTTCAGACATTGCTTAGTATAAGACTTTGTACCACTTAAGAAAAAGTCAGTAGCCCTGAGATATCCATTTTCCAGGTGTGAAATGAAAGGATTAGACTACTAATGCCCAGCATCTGAATTCTGCTCATTTCCAGAGTCCACTGAGTATTCTGTAGAGAGAAAGACCTTAACGCTGGAGAACGGAAGACATGTGCCTAAATTTGCTTAGAAAGTGCTGACAGAGCGAGGAGTTTCACCAGCATTTCCGGTCTCAAAAACAAGTTCTCACTTTAGTCTTCAATAGAGTAAAACAGGGATCAGAAACTGTTACAGTTTGTTCAAAAGCAGAAGCTACAATCATTTCAAAGAAAGGGAGAGCAAAATTGAAACTGAAACTCTACTTCTACCTATCTGTAGCGTTGTAGTTGTAGAGTACCCTGCGAGGGGTTTCTGCTCCCTTGTTGCAAGAGAAATTATTAACCACAGAGGCGTCTTTCACTTACGTCCTCAATCAGGACATATCTGACTGTTTTCAGTAGTAACCAAGACATCTTATGGGTATCCCAAAATAGTTTTTTGTGGCTTTATGAAAAGTCTTGCTTCTTTCCCTTTCTGCAGCATGTGTATTCATTGACCTCACTTCTGAGAGCTTTAGTCTGAATTGGTAATTAGAATAATTTGCACCATTAATCAAAATGCTCTGTGAAATAACCCAAACACCAGTGCAAAGAAGAGAACCGCACGATATGCAGATGCTTCTTCTCCTCCCCCCCACCCAAGGATTCTAAAACCTTGGCATCCAGGATCAGATTGAAGGGAAGTGGTTAGCCCCCAAACAAACTTTTATCGGGGGGTTCCTTTCATTCTTCATGACTGTGGTAGGCCCTTCAAAATTTTAATATACTTTGAAGTTTCAGAGATACTCACAGGAAAAAAAATTGTCATGGTGTCATGCGTGTTAGGAATTTATGTGGGGAGGTATTACAGAGGAGGCTGAGAATGCCAGGAGACTAACACGAAAAAGGACTTCATACCTCCCTCAGCCATTTTTGCCTAAAATGCTTTTTTATTTCTAAGTGATCTCCTCATTCAAGGCTCACTTCAAATATTACTTTCAGTCAGAAACTCTCTTAGATCTGTCCCCTAACCTCAGATTTACTGGATTTCTTATTTGTGTTCTGTAGACATTTCTTAACACATCTTATTATCAGTTTTTATTTTTGTAGCTTTATCCCATGATAACCTCTGAGTTCCTTGAGGATAGAAAACATTTAACTTTGCAACTCTTGCAGTATGTACATTAGTTAGTAGATAGATAATAAAAATCTAATGAAGGAAACAAATTGGGGAAAAGGGAGTTAGTAGCTGAAAATGACCTAAAATGCTCTCTTCTTTCATTTTATCCCACACATGCTTCCATTTCTCTGGATATGTCTGTCACTGCTTAGATGATGCATGATCAGACACCCCATCTATTAAGCCATCTTTTAAATGTCAAACTTCCATTTCTAACACAGCTACACAATTGTGTTATTTTAAGCTTTTCACATCTCTTTTGCATGTTACCTTATTTAGTCCTTACAACAATTCTACAAGGTTCCAGATGAGAAAGCTCAAACTTAATAAGCATTGATCACTTGGATTAGAACTCAGGTCTTTTGAGCCTTCCATATATTCCATTTGATCCAAAGCATAATTATTAAAAAAAAATTATAATAGTTTGAAACTTATGGAAAAGTTGCCAAAATAGTGCAAAGAACACTTGTGTACTTCACTTATGTTCACTTAATGTCATTTAGCCACTTTTGATTTCTCTCTTATCTATTTATCTATCTCTCTATCTACCTGATTTTCTTTTTCTTTTTTTAAGATGTTATTTGTTTAGAGAGATAGAGAGCATGAGTGGGAAGGGCAAAGAGAGAAGGAGAGAGAGAATCTCAAGCAGACTCCACACTGACTGCAGAGCCCAGCCCAGGACCCTAAGATCATGACCTGAGCCAAAATCAAGAATCAGGCATTTAATGAACTACACCACCCAGGCACCTTACTATTCACCTAATTTCCTAAACCACTTGAAAATAAGTTGTAAACATCATTATCTTTTACTCCCAAATATGTTAGTGTATATTTTTTAAGAATGAGGATTTTCACTTACATACCATAGTAACATTATCCAAATTAGGGAGCTTAACATTGATATAATAGTTTAATCAACAGAGTTATTAAGAGTTTGTAAATTTTTGTAATAATGTTTCTATAACTTTTTTCTGTTAGGTTTAAACATGATCACATATTGCATTTAATTTTTAAAATCTTTCTTGTCTTCCTCACTATTTCGTTTTTAAGATTTCAGGACATTTATTTTGTAAAATGTACCTTAATTTCAGTTTGTTTGATGTTTCCTCATGATTAGATCCAGGTTACACATTTTGACAGAATCCTACATAAGAGTAATAATGTTTCCTTCTCAGTGTATCCCACCAGGAGGCACGTGATGTCATCTGGTCCCATCATTGGTGGTATCTGCTGGGTTCCTTTCTCTATAAAGCGCTCTTTATAAAGTTATTATTTTTTTCCATTTCTACTTATTCCCAGGCTTTTAAAATTTTTTAAATCTGTAGTAGGGTTAATTGTTGTATTGGCAACTGGAGTGCCCAACTCATAGCCTTATCCCAGCCATCACCGAGGCAGCCATCCTCAGCTAGATGGAAACTGACATCAATCTCCTCAACTTTCCACTTGTGTCCCATTGCTACTCTCTACCCAGCAACAGGGATGCCTCTGGCAAATAACAGACCTCACTCACATGTTATACAGAGAGAATTAATGCATACATGCAACTCGTGACCTAGCAAGGAGACCCCAGTGGATAAATGATACCTTCTTCTATCCCTTGGATACACATTTCTGAGGTTCGTTCTACATGGTTCCTTCGAGGATCCCAGTGGTTCATGCCTGGGTTGCCTGTGGTCATGTCCAACTTGAGAACGTCCCATGTACTGCTTTCCTGTCTTCTGTTTTGTTCTCCTCAATTTTTCCATCTCTGATCCCTGAGATAATTTCTCAAATAATTCCTTGCATATAGGAGCTTGTCTCATATTCTTTTCTCTTTCTGAAGGAACCAAGACTAAAATGTTCATGCCCACAGGTTACTAAAGTCAGTGGACTAAAGAAGTTACAAGTTAGAATACAGTGATACAAATAGAGTTATGCATCCTTCTCAGGTGCTGTCCTGTCCAGGCATTCCTTGCTTTCCGCAAAACAAAGCACACCCTCTTCCACATTAATGCCACTCTGTTTATGATCTGATTATTCCATTGACACTCCTCTCCAGTCCAGTGTTTCTCCCCTGCCTAATTCCCCTACCAGAGCCATGCCTTAATCCCTGAGGGCATTGCAAGAGAAGGAAAAGTGGACAGACATCTCTGCTTAACTGCACACTCCTCTTCCACCTCCTTCTCAAGGTCCTGTCCTGCACCTTTGCTTTCTCTTTCCACTAATTATTTTCAGTTTGCATGTTCAGTTTGCTCATTTCTTTTTTTTTTTTTTTAAGATTTTATTTATTTATTTAACAGAGAGAGAACACAAGCAGGCAGAGAGGCAGGCAGAGGCAGAGAGAGGAGCAGGCTCCCTGCTGAGCAAGGAGCCCGATGCGGGACTCGATCCGAGGACTCTGGACCCATGACCTGAGCCGAAGGCAGCTGCCCAACCAACTGAGCCACCCAGGCGTCCCCTTGCTCATTTCTTTATGATAGGCAATTCAGCCTCCTGTGGAAAGAAAACAAAACAGAGAAAAGAGGAGACTATTTTGTAGTCCTGTTAGTAGGAAAAAAAAACCCCATAATACTGTGTGTGTGTGTGTGTGTGTGTGTGTGTGTGTGTGTATGTATATTTTCTAGAAGAAAACAGCACCATGATGAAGCACACAGCAAATAATTTGGGATGCTAATTAAATCAAGGTAGACTCCATGATTGGTCTGTGGAATGAAAGTTTTGGGAATTGGAGAATTCCCTGTGTTGGACATTAGGAAGACCGATAATTATTTCAATTCCGATTCAACTCTATGATATAGATCAAAATTTAAAACTTCCATAATCAATTCCCTCTTTTTTTCAATTAAAGAATATATTTAGCTATCATAGAATTGAACAGAAATCAGAGATAGTGAGATACTATGATTTTAACATGTTTTCAGGCAAGGCAAGAATCATTCTCAATAGCATGGAAACGGTTTGTTCTCTGCTCCCATAATCATACAGGCCCGTGGGTTGCTTTATTTTTGTACTGGTTATGTTATATTCTGTCACATCTCCCTTAAGATAATAAGGCTGGATTGTAGGTCTGGAGCATTCTTTTGCCTGTCGGTTGTTGACAAACACTGCAATTTAATTAAGTTGATATTTTGAACATAAACTTTCAGAGCTTGGAGTGACCAAAGAGAACCCTTTACCCAACCTTCTGCCCAGTATAGGAAGTCTCTCTACAGCATACCTAACAAATGGCTTTTTTTCAGCCTGATGATTTCAACCAGTGGGTGTGAGTTGTGAAGAGAATATAAGTACTTCGTTGCAAAGTTATTAGTCTAACCACACTTTCTTACTATTCTAATAGATGAAACTATGAACATCATGTAATGCAATCTTGTGTTTGAGTGTCCTGTCAGTCATAGAGGTGAATATGCAGCAATTCAACAACACTGTCCTTACAGAGATAAGGCGTATTTTTGGAGACTGTGCCCAGAAAGGAGAGTAAGTAGTCTATGGCACATGGTATGCAAGTAAGCTAACCAGCTCACATACTTTCAAAGGAAAGTTGAACAGGAAGCCACAGCAGATAATGCCACTCTCTTTACTGGTAATTACTGGCCTTACAATTATAATTCATGGCTGCTACAGATTAAAAGGTAGGTGGCAATTTATGCAACAGATCATTGTTTCAGAGTCAGCGGTAAAGAAGGGTGGCATTAAGCAATAGAATTTTTTTAAACCTGTGAGGTAAGATAGTAAAGATATTATTAATAGACTAAGACTAAATGAGTGATGTCTTAATTATGGTCCCTTTTTCATGATTCTCTGTTAAAGATGATTTCTCTTGTCAGTGAAGGACTGGAAAGAAAGGATTAGGGTTAGGCTGGTAATACAGGGAACAGTCAATTGTTGAGTTAAATCAAAGAAGCTTCCAAGATCTTGATTGCTCAGAGTACCAGTGGTCAGATATTTTTCCAAGGAAGCAATAGAAAATAGGTATCTCATAAAAAAAAAAGTACTTTTCAGTAAGTCAATCACTTAACATACTAGGCTAAATTAAACTGCATAATTTAACCAACAGGCTGACATTTTCTCTGCAAGAGCCCCACCAAGTGGTCATCCACCTTGTGGGTGAAAGTCACAGAAAAACAGATTAGGAATCCTTTTAAGGAAGAATAACAGGACAGAAAATGGATGAACACAAAACCTCCGTCTGTAGAGAGATTCAGATTTAGGCTTCATGTTTAATTAAGACATCTGCTTCTCTCCACCATTTGTGTCTGGTAACTTTCTTGCCCTTACTTGAACTATGCTTGCTCTTTGGCCTTATGACCCCATGAGCTTTGAGTCCTCCATTTCCCCCTAATCAATCAGCCCCTCCTCTGTCTTCCCATTTTCTCCTGTCCAGCCCCAGACACTGGTGTCCACCACTTAAATCAGGCTTTCAATATCACTTTCAGCTCTAATATAGCCATACTGTTTCTTTGGCACTGGAACTGAGCAGGTGAGAGTTTCTGGATAAAAATATGTAGCGACAATTGATCTCACTACATATTGCTGCTTTCCAAGATTGAGGCCTCAGTTATGGTCAGTATGTGTCAGATCACCTGACACTAGTTATTCTAAATCTTCCTTTTCCTCTCAAATCCCCCTCCTGCCATCAACCTTTCTCAGACTCAGAAGATCATGGTTCTGCCATTTCTCTGAGAAAAGCCAAAGGCATGAAGTGAGAACTGTATCTTCTCCCTCTTAATTATAAGCTTGTTGGCATCTCTACCTCCCCTTTGAGCCCAACTAAAGGCTCATTTCTCAATCTGGGGCTTGGACTCCATCCCCTCCTGCCTACTCAGTAAATTCATTATATCAATGCCCACCCCCCCCACCACCCAACCTGCTGTCTTTACCTCAGGAAACAAAGAGAATGACACTTTATCTCACCAAAAATAAAAAACAAAAAGCAAGACTACTTTATCAGTTTGGAGTTTTAACTTATAAGCAAAAGAAACCAACTCAGAATAACTTAAAAACATGGAATTCATTGGAAGGATACTGGTGTAATTTGTAACAAAGAAGAAGATGCTAAACAACCAAGTCTCCCAAGGGCAGAAAGCTCAGAACCATAAAAAATGGAACTATGGACCTTCGTGGTCACTTATGTGTACAAACTCAGGTTCAACTGTCTTTTCTTCCTGTGCATCAGACTCAAGATTCAGATCCTAGGAAAGGATCACTTATTTGGCCTAACCCACTAGAAACATGTGTAGAGGAGACATTATTGATACATTCACCATTGACCTCCATAAGTTCAGCAGACATCATTTTGCCAGCAGACAACATTGTCCAGACATCATTTCCTTGGTTTCTCTGTAGCATATGACAACATTGTCCAGACATCATTTCCTTGGTTTCTCTGTAGCATATGACATGGATAAATATTTTCTCCTTCCCAAGTCCTTTTTTTTTAGTTTCTGTGACACTACTTTCTCTATTTAAAAAGTCGACGAACTTTCTAGTCTCTAATGCAGGGTGGTTTTTTTTTTTTTCTGCCTAAGCATTAAATATTGGCTTCGCCATAGCTTTACAGTTCTTCTCAGGTATATGGCCTCAGCTTCCGCTACTGTTATAGCACAAACTATACCTCATGTCAAAACTTTCTCTTGAGTTTTGGACTGAATTACATACCTGAATATCCAGTAAAACTCAGTGTATCTAAAGAGAATTTTCTTCTTTGCCCCACATCTGCTCTTCAGTTTTATTGAATGGCACATGTCTTATCAGTCTCCTAATTCATCTCCCTGGAGTCTTCCCAGGTCACTCACGCCTAACAACTCCTAATCAGTCACCGATCAGTCACTAAGTCCTGTGGCATTTACTTATTAAATATTTCTTGTTCTTCTCTTTCCCTTACTTATAACCACTCTTTTGATGAAAGTCTTCACCATTTCGTGCTGAGATTACCACATTAGCTGCCTCAAGACCCTTTTCTTCCATATCACACTCCATTTTCCACAGAGTGATCTTTCTGAAATGCTAATCTAATCTGCAAGATTGGATTCAGTCCTTTACCTTTCAGGGTAAACTCAAAGCTTATCCCACTCATTTTGTCTTTGGCCACTTTCTAAGACTTGTTGGTGGCCTGTTCCTTACCTCTTTACTTAAAACAACCAGGCTTCCAGTTGGAGGGACTAGAATTGTTTTGAAGCCTTACTTGAAAGCAAGAGTTTCTTGAGGGTGTTGCTATCAATAGATTCTTGGCCTGGTCCTACTTAGTGAATTGGAATCTCCAGGGGTGGGACTCAGGAATCCGATTCTTATGAGGAGACCAGTTTATGAAATACTACCTGGATGTTTTTAGGTAGTCATTCTACTTATGTTGTTTCTTCACTCTGTAATACCCTTTCCTCTTGTTTTTAGAACTGTACTTAGTATCACTAAACCAGTGACCTTCATTTTGATTTAGATGTCTTTCTTTCTTTCTTTCTTTCTTTCTTTCTTTCTTTCTTTCTTTCTTTCTTTCTTTCTTTTTCTTTCTTTCCTCCCTCCCTCCCTCCCTCCTTCTCTTTCTTTCTTTTTCTTTCTTTCCCCTCTCTCTCTCTTTCTTTCTCTCTCTCTCTTTCTTTCTCTTTCTCTCTTTCTCTCTCTCTTTCTCTCTCTCTTTCTCTCTTTCTCTCTTTCTTTCTTTCTTCTTTCATGTCCCTTTTCTGTGCTCCTATACTGCCTAGGCCTATCTCTGTTATAGCACCTAGCACACAGAAAAACAACATTTGACTGACTTTTCCATATTGCAACTGGTCCAAGAATGCATTGTTTACCTGTTTTCCTAGCACATAGGAAATAATAGACATCTGACAAAAATTTCTTTGATATGTAAAAATGTATAAAAAGCTCAATATATTTTTTGTTGTTATAGATTTTTACTATTGCTTTACCTCTAAAGATAGGCATAAGTTGAACACTGTCCAGCTACTTTTTTTTTTTTTTTTAGATTTTATTTATTTATTTGAGAGCATGGTTAGGGGGAGTGGCAGGGGGAAGGGAAGAGGAAGAAGCAGATTCCCCACTGAGCAGGGAGCCAGCCCCAGCCTCCATCATCCCAGGATCCTGAGACCATGAACCTACCAGAAGTCAGACACTTAACCTACTGAGCCACTGAAGTGCCCCAGCTGTCCAGCTACTTTGAAATATCCTTATTACTAGGATTCCTTTAGAACATTATAGGAAAATATTTTTTGATATGTGAAAGTATAATAATATATGGCTAGAGGAAGAATGGGCTAAGAAAATATGTGTATAATATAAACTTTTTTGTTAAAAAAGGAGCAAATAAAATAAAAATGTATACGTATATAACATATTGGAAAGATACACAGGGCAATTTCGCTACTGTTATCTTTGGCTCATGGAAGATTTTTATCTGCTTTCTACCAGAAGTATGTGAATTTTATAATTAAAAGAATTATTTAAAAAGCAAATAAGCACCATCTTCCTCGATCTACTTTGAAGATAGTGTACACATGTGTTGGCATGTGTGCACAGATTCACTCCTCTACCCCCCACCCAACAAACAAACAAAAGAAAAGTTTGGAACCTTTAAGACTTGGCTTTTCTATAGAACGCCAAAAACCATTCAGTAAAAATCTAGTACTGTACTGATCAGGAAGACTTAGGAATACAACAAATATGTAACTATCATCAAAGATAATTGTCTATTAATTAGAGAAAAGGGGCAGGTGTGTTTGGAAACTTATTCATAATACACAATTCTTTATGATTTGTAAGTGGATAGGGCTCAGGAAAGAGAGAAACTCCTTCCGGGGAGAATTGTTTTCTCATGGCGAATGCTGGTTGGAGACTTGAATTTCTGGAGGATTTTAAGCCAGTTAAACACATGATATTCATCCTCGGGGCAATTTAGTCAACAATGCAATTAACATCATTAGCTGCCAAAAGGAAGCAGTTTTCTGGAAGTAGATTAAAATAGGAAGGAAAAAGAGTCTAAAAAAAGATTCAAGTTGAACAAAGTCTATTATCAACCTTTAAGTGGGTGATCTTAGAAGACTTTACCTTTTTTGTTTCTTGTTATAGTGTTTCATATTTATTAGTTTTCTTTAAATATTTCTGAAAATGTTAGTATTTGCTCTGTGGGGGAAAGAAATTTAGTAAAATAGGGATAATTTGAATTGGCAGTGAGCCACTTTTGCTCTTTCTTAGCCCTGTCAAATACATGGTCATTTCTCAAAGCATCGTCCTTCACGGGTAGATGCAGCATGAACGGTAGTGATATTGGCTGGGAGGAACTAAATCAGGTTTTCTACAGGTGGCCTAACCAACCATAATTCTGCAATGTTCTAAGAAGAAACAAGTTATTGTTCATTTGTAAATTTGACTCATAAGTCCACAAAAAAGAAATAAGAAATATTAATAAATTTAAATTTCCACTTGTTTGGCTGGAATAACAAGCCTTTTTAAAAGCTATGTGTCACCTTATTTAGAATTCCAAGTGCACTTAAAATATACTCAAACATAAAGTAATATCTAAAAGCAAATACACATTTAGTGTAAATGATTTTTCTTATTATATAAGTTTTTTTCCCCCAGTGTGTGTCTTAGATGCCGTTATTTTAAGTATGGGTTTCTGGTGGAGTTAAAATATATACTCCACAAATATTTGACGTTCATTCAGGCAACTTTTCAGGAGTAGGCCTATTACATGAGATGGGGCAAAAAAAAAAAAAAAGTGTATTTAAACACCATGTAATTGGCTTCAAATTAAAATATGTGAAGTACAAACTATTTTATGCACAAAGGGTTAATGACAGAAAACATTGAAAACCACAATGCTCTAACTAATTATGACTAGGGGATTTTAAAACAAGTCAACACTTTACTAGAAAGATGTGACATTTGACCTTTGATTTTTAAAAATATGTTGCTTACTCTGCAAGAGTGTCAAGTCCTGAATGATCCAATAGTAAACAGCTTCTTTCTCCTCTGCTTTCACAAAGCTGGGAATTATTTTGACAAGATTCAGTACCAGGAATGCTCTTCTGAACAAAGGACCTGAGAGGTTTTTTTGGGGGTCTTAGAGTTAGCATATAAATGGTAAGCAATGATTTATATAAAACATTCTTTGTGTTTTCACTTTGGTGGGAATTACAGGTTTAAATGGTTTCATGATTAGCTTCAAAGAACTAGCATAAATAAACTTTGATATTAAAAAGATAATCAGAATCTTTTAGGGAATATGATGTGCTTTGTAGGTAAAATTAAAAAAAAAAACAAAGAATTTGTAATTTAACTAGTTGAAGTTAAACTAAGCATTAAACTTTGGATTGAAACTAGATATCCAGATGTTATTTTACATAAAAAACTAAGTGAAAGAATAATCAATTTTTTGAAATTTCCTTTAAATTAGACAAAAGCAGAAGTTTAATGGTCTCAAGCTTTGTCTTTACATACTTTAAGGTGGTTGAGAATAATTCCTTGTCTGGTCAGTCCTTGCTTTTGCACTCAACACAGTGTTTACATACATGGGGAGCCAAAATTATTCTCTGCCGCAGTCTATCACACCCTATTTCGGACTGACATAAGTTACATTGCTCCTTCACAGTTCAGTTCTTTTGGTTGATAGCTAATGACTTCCAATAGTTAGATGCGGGTGAAGACCATAGGCGTCTTTTCCCTCAACTCAAGTGTGAGGTGATACATTACAATATGAGAAATAAGGCAAGCCTCAGACTGAATTTTGACCCTCAGCAAGCACTGATTAGCATCGACTAACACCAGCACAATCACACCACATGTATTTACAGTGAAGTCCAGCTCCTTTTCTGTTTGGGTCCTCTGCCTGGCAACTCGCATAGAAGGTTTACTGCAGGCTGATGCAACCATATCAGAGCGATAGAATTCAGGACCAGTGTGCCTATCAACTATTTCTAGCCAATCCATGTACACTGAACACCAGTCCTTTCTCTAAGGCAAAATAATTCCTAACATTCATTATGTTTACTAATAAACACTTCGGTGACTGGAGAAAAAGACAGCTGAAGCTAGAAGCAGCTACTTGTGAAGAGCTTTTGAATAGTCTTCCAAATGCTAACTAACTATCCCTGGTAAATGCATTCTGCTTGTAGTTTGTACATTAAAGCTCATGTGTATGTGTGTATCTCATGGCCCTGATGTATTTTAAGTTAAATAAATAAAAAATTCCATCCTAATCCTTCAGTGGTTCTTTACAAATGAAAACATCTGGGACACCTGGGTGGCTCAGTGAGTTAAAGCCTCTGCCTTCCACTCAGGTCATGATCTCAGTGTCTTGGGATAGAGCCCCGCATTGGGCTCTCTGCTCAGCGGGGAGACTGCTTCCCCATTCTCTTTGTCTGCCTCTCTGCCTACTTGTGATCTCTCTCCTCTCTGTCAAATAAATAAATAAAATCTTAAAAAAAACCCAAAATAAATGAAAACATCTTACAGAGCCAAAATGACATTATCACAGCTAGTAAAATTAATAATTCATTAATATCACCTACGATGCAATCCATACATAAATCTCTTCTATTGTCCTTTTGCAGGTAGGTCTATCTCAATTGAGATCCAGTCCAAACACACCTTGGTAAATCCCTTGAGTCTTCACTCTTCCACAATACCTTTTGGGATGACATTCTGACTTGCTGGTCTTCCTGTTGTTCTTTAGAATGTCTGATATTATTTGATACCTGTCTCACGGTGGTGTTTTACTTGTTCTTTCATTCCCACTAATCTCGAATATAGCAGTGAAATCTACAGACTTTATAAAATTCAAATTACACATTTTTGTCAAAGTTAAAATCATATGGGATGTTCAGTATTTTCCATTGGATCACACCAGGAATCACAAATGTCTGGTAGTTCCACCAATGGTGATACTAAATTTGGCCCTAGGATTAAGAGGTTTGAAAGTCTGATTCTTTATTGTGAAGTTTTGTTTCTCAGCTTGTGACCAACGTTTTTTGCGGGGGGGGGGGGGGGGGGGGGCTGGAAAAATTTAAAAAGCAAGGTTACCAAAAGTCACTTGCCTAATCCTTTTAACACCAAATGATAGAACTTGGTTGCATCAATAATATCCTTAGGGCTTACAGAGTAGTTATATTTATAATTCTCTCACTTATTTCACAGTTATTAGATGGCTTTCTTCCAGCAAGTAGACTTTCTTTCTTCAACTAGGGCTCTCTTTAATTATTCTAGATGGAAGTTCTTTCCGGAAAGGTGGAATAAATGTTGACTTTTTCCTTTGCCTCTAAAATTTGGAGGTAATATACCAAGCAGATACCTGCTGCCAGAACTCTAACCAACTTTGTACACCATGGCTTCTTTCTAAAGCATATTCGCATATTCTCCTAATACACATATATTAGTAGAATATAGATAGTAGTGATATATGTATATATATATATACACACACACACACACACACATACATACATTTTGCTTGTGCCTATATATATATACACATACATTTTGCTTGTGCCAAAATGGCCATCTGGGAGCAATTATTATGGTATATTGTGTTTCCTATTTGTTTCTTGTTATGTAAAGTTCCTTTAGTATCTGAAAATGTAGTAATTCACTGTTCTTATTCTCTCCATTATATTTCCTTGTAAGGATGTACTTGATTTGTTTACTGTAATCTTTTCCCGCCAGGGTATTCCCATGGTGTTCCACGATTTCTGTTGTGTTTTGATCATTTCATGTGTAACATTTATTTGATGCTGAGTGGATTCCCACAAACTGCTCATGTTCCAATGCTGATATGTTACTTTCCGTTCTGCCATCCCTAACACTCTTCTTGGGTATCTAAACAGATCATGGAACTCTCTTTACAGGTGGTCTTGGAAACAATTTATATGGCCAATATTTGTTAAAGGATGAATAAAAAGATCTAGCACATCAGGCAGGAAGCATCTCTTGAAAATTTTGGTTGATGGTGAGACTGACTTAGAATTGTCAATACATACATTTGTTGTTATGGGATCCCATTAGTTTGTCTTCTGGTGCTGTGCTAAAAACTGAAATAATTTGTTACACTGGTAGGCTGAGGTAACAAATGAAATATTGTGTGGTTTGAGAGATAAGGGTCCTGTGAAAGAAAATTACCTTGCTTTCCGTGTTGAAGTATGTTAAAATAAATCACAGAAAATCTAACTAAACCTCTGTGAAAGCTGGTTATCAGTGTTGAATCCCCAGGGTGAAGCCTCCCATATGATAGAAACTGAACAAACATTTGCTGAATGAATTAATTTCAACTCATTCATTTCTCTGGGAATTAAACATCTTCTAAACCAACACAGATGAGAGTTAGAAAAATCATCCTGTTGAGATCTCCTCTCTTGACTGAGATTCTATATTTTCTGTAAGAAAGGGTATCAAAGTTCTTTTGCCTTTTCTGAAGAAGTTTATAATACTAAAAAAGATCTGTTTCTCACCCTTCGACATCAGTTTCATACTGATATTATTACTAAACTTCAAGGTCACTTCCAGAAATAGATAAAATAAAGGCACTACTCGAAGAAACACTCCCTTATCTATCATGCCTCAGGTTCTCTTTTTCATGTTCACATATCCAAATACTCAGAAACACAATTTTTCCTCATCACTTAGACATATTTGACCATGCACACTCACTAAAACTAGAAGAGACTGATGTATCTATCAGAATGTCAAGAGAAATATATCTGCCAAAGGAGCAGAACATTATTGAGGAGTCAACATGGTTCCTTTCTCCCTTCCCCCAGCCAAAATCTGCTGGAAAGTCTTCCCGAGCAGGGAATTAAATTATTTAAATGGCACATGCCACCATGGCTGGTACTTGACATATCCATTTCCATCATGGCAGTTTAACTGTCAAATTAACACAATGCTCTAAGGTTGTCAGACCCCTCTGTCCTAAAGAGAGTGCTAGAAACAGAGCCAATCAAAATAAGACCTTTGAACTTCCCTTTCATATATAATAAGCACATTATTTTATTCTTATTTATATATCCTGTTCTTTAAAAGAGGTTAATGTCCAAAGAATGGATTGAGTTTAAGCTTCCCAATTATGACCATTACTTAATCATTTAATCCTATCACCTTTGAGCTTTTATCTGAGTCCCTTTATTTAAATATTAGTTCTCTACCAAAAGATGTCTGATCTTATTCTTTACTTTTTTCTTCCTGCTATATATACTGGGAGGAGGGGAGAAGGGGTAATAACTGTTTTCCACCGCATTTTATTTTGAAAAATTTAAAAATTACAGTAATGTTAAAAAAGTAGTACAGTAAATTCTTGTGTATCTCTTATATGTATCAATTATTAATAGCTTGTGAAACTAGCTTTATTTCTTCTCTTTCTCTTAATTTCTCTCTCTTTTTCCTCCTGTTTATTTATGTATCATGACATTTTTTCAGTGCATAATAATTCATTAGTACTATTATTATTTTGATATTAAATTGTCTTAAATTTGGCCAGAGGGAGTCCCTTCAGACTATTCTTTTATGCTTTTGACAAGATCACATTCATTTATTATATTTCAATTTCTCTTGATTTCATGTTTCAGAAGATTTAACCTTCAGGTTTGCTACTGTTTGTTACCTGCCACATGCATCTCCTATAGATTCTGAAATAATTACTTTATCTATTCAATGTCTTTAGGGCAAGATTTAAAATATAAATATATGTACATATATATAGTTTGATATTCTTATATTCCATTATAAATTATATCTTTTTAAGAAAAATTTCCTATATTAAGTTCAAAGACTAATGTTAGAGATGAGAAAAATATACCTTAAACTGGCATTTGCCTCTTGGTGTAACTTCATCTGCAACATTATACTGAACACCTTTTTTTTTTTTAAGTGTTGGCTGTCTTATGATATTGTTTCTTATAAATTTTTATATTAGATCATATGAAATCTAATATACCTTCAGAATTCTGAATCCGGCTAGAGATTAAAAAATTCAAAATACCACAGGGACTTTCAGATGAACAACCCGGTATTGTTCAGAACTGTTAAAATACAGGATTTTGTTATAGACTTTTCCTGGTGAAAAATACTCTAAAGTGCATGCACTGTTCAATTTTTGCCATTCGTTATGGGATGGCCTAATTATAGAACCTATCACTTCTTTATAGTCCTTTCAAATATTTTCCATATGTGTCAGTAACACTTTCACTTTGAAATGGAGAAAAATATTTTCCAGCTGTGGGTTATTCTCATGACATAACGAATTTTTTAATTCTTTTATCCCATAGAATATAGTTTATTTCATAAAGCAAGATTTAGCTAAAATGTGCACTCTTACTCTGAAGGTTTAAGTATGGTTGCCCAATATATCTAGGTAGTCACGTGCTCTCACATTGCTAAAGAAGTTTTATTTCTAGTCCCAGTTCTTTTGTTTACCAAGTCTATTGTCAGATAGGCAAATGATTTGACCTCTATGGGTGTCCTTTCTCTATATGAAAAACAAGACTTTAACAAGGTGGTTTCTAAAATCATCTCCCATTCTAAATTTCTGCAAATCTCTGGTAATAGATTTAAAACTTTATTATCTGAAGAAAAGTCCTAAGAGAAATACTTCCTTGTATCTGCAGATTGCCTTTGGAGCAACCTTTCGCTAGAGATGGAGGTAAGAACCAGCACCTGGGACCATAGGACGGCTATAATGCCTTTTTGCTAGATCTTTCCTTAGTTAGCCTTTTCTTACTCATATTTTGCAAACATAGGATATGGCATATGCACCGCATTGCTGTGCTGAAATCTACATACTCTGGTACAAATGTTGAGAAGAGGATGGATGGGTGGTCAGGCAATAGTTATTTTTTTCCTTCCAAATTTTAAACATGCATTAATGCTGTTCATAAGGCTCTCCACATAGTAGTGATATTGGGACAAATATGTTCATTTGAGAGACATTACAGGTCCTGTATCACTAAGAATCGTCTCTGCGATCTTAATCTCTTTACCCGTCAAGTTTTACCACATCCGATTATTTTCTAAGACATTGTGAAGGATTCAGTATACTAATGACAATAGGCTATCTCCTTGGAGCAGTCTCATCTGCCTTCAATAAATTACTGGAGAAAATTTATTCCATTCAAAGGAGCAGTATTTCTTACAAACTTTCTGGAAAATAGTCCTCAAAATGTTCTAACTTAGACATCTACTTATTGCTGGCTTAATGATCAAAAGGATTTAGAGAGCACAAAGCATTCTGAAGCCAGAGTGATTTAAATGCTGGTTCTGCCATATCCCTTGTTCTTGAATGTGTTCACTCACTTGCTGAATTTATAGAACCAATTTGGGAGAAGAACAATGTTTCTGCCTCCCCTAAGAAATTCCTCAAATTCCTTACCATGACAATCAAAAGAAAATCTGAGTTGCTCTTTGTGAGACATTTTTTTACATACTCAGCAGCAGTAAAAGTCTCGATTGTTCAGGTTTCAGAAAGAAAACCACAAAATTTCATTATTTCTTCTACCTTTAAAAGCATAGAGTGCCAGAATAGATAAAAAAAAAAAAAACAAACAAACAACCCAAAAAACAAACAAAGATTCCACAATTAACTACAGGTAGGGTACGTATGGCATGAACTTTATAATCAGGCCTGGCTTCAAGTATTAGCTCAGACGTTTGCCAGCTGTATGACTTTGCATATTCCTTTTAAGGAATCCAAATCTCAGTTTTCTCTATAAAACAGGACCCAGTGTTTAGTGTTATAAATTTTAAACAAGATAATATATACAATATACTTAGCACAGTCTTTGGGATACATGAAATGTCCAATAAATACTAGCCATTACTAACTGATTGCTAACATTTTAATTTTATTTCTAAGAGTTGAAGAGAATTTTAAACATGCAACGAAAATACTATTATAACTCCATAAAGAAATGAAGGATTCCTTGCTATCATTAAATGCCCCGTCAGTGTTCACATTTCTCCAGCAGGTTTATTCAAATTAGGATCTAAACAACACCAACACATTAAATTTGGTTGACTTTTTTTCGGAACAGTGTTTAATCTATTGACTTCCCCCCACCTCTATCTTTCTTTCTCTTTCTCTTTTTTTCCTTTTTCTCATGCTTTTTGTTTGTTGAAGCAATCAGATCATTAGTTCTGTAGTAATACATTCTTATTTGCCTGGTTACATCTGCCATAGTATTATGGAAAATGTTAACTTGAAAAAATTCAAATTTTAAAATGTAACACTAATTGAAATTTGATAGTTAATTTAGCTAGACTTGACTAATTTGTAAATTCTGTGAGGTCATGCTTTATTACTCTTTTGGGTCTTTGTGGGGCCTGATGATATGGTAGTAGGCAAATAAATTCTTGTTGCTTGATCAATTACTGAGAGTAATACCCTGCCTTTGACTCATTTATGTTGACATTTATATTAGGGAAGAAGTAAGAATTGGGAATTTAAGAATTAGGTCTCGCCTCGCCATCCTTTTGCAGTTTAGCACTGAAAAAAAAATCATTAACTGTTTCTGAGCCTCAAAGGTGATGGTCTAAAAGAGGGATGTTCCACCTTATACATTTGCTGTGGAATAAGAAAATGCATGAGTGGTAATATGAGTGCTGGTTGAATAATAAATGTTATTCTTTTGGCATAAAAAGCATCACCACTGATATTTAACTTTAATATCAACAGTTGAATAAAAGGCTGAGGGGACTTACTGATTGAAAAGCCATCCTTACATTTAAAAAATAGAAAATGATTTTTCCTACTTACCTTCCATTTCTCTCTTGGCCATTATCATGCAGTTTTACATGCCATATTATGAGTAGAAAATGAACTTTCTCTTGATCTTCTCATCAAGTGAAAACCCAGTTGAAATAATGATTGGCTTAGTTGGCAATGAGACAAAAGAATTTGGTTTAGACAACCAGAGCTCCCAATTACACCAGAGCTTCTCTGAAAGCAGTGAGAACAAATCTCCTGTCTACAAGGGCAATTGAAGAATCCTCAACTAATTTTTAACCAATGGCAAATTAAAGTGGAATATCCCATAGAATTAAATAGCAATGTGTGTGATTACAAAAGTTACTACAAAAAGTATCCTTTCAACGAATACTAGATACATTTGCAGTGAGGGTCATTTTAAGTAAAGACAGTGTGCAAATTTCAGTTTTGACAAAGGCTCCCTAAGTACCTAGTATCTGGGCACCTAATATGTTTAATTGTTTAAAAACAGCTTTTAAATTTTATTTAAGGTTTATTTACGAAAATTTTGATTCATAATTAGGCTATGGATTGTGCTGGAGAACTATAGTGAATGGCCAGGAAACTGGATAGTTGCAGAATTATAGGAATATTGAATGTACAAGGCTGACACTCTGCTTGTAAATTTAACTGAAGGTTTGCATCTATCTGTTCTCTTTGGTTTGGATTGAAGATCTTTTTAGTAAAGGGATTACATGCCCCATATGCATATACAAACAAGCCAGAGTAGCCATTTCTATCCAAGGGAGGCTATTTAAAAATACTAATACCAAGCTTCACCCAAGATCAATGACAAATCAGAATTTCTAAAGGTATGACTTGGGCATTTACTGCTGCTAGGTCAAACAGCTAGAACTGGCTCCTTTTAATTTTGACCTCAGTTAAAAATGGGAAGCTGGTGATAAAATTAATTTTGAGAAAGTGTATAACATTTGAAAATTACAATAGGTCAGGAAGGAAGCAAAATGAGGTAGCTGTTATATTTTGCCTTCTGTGAACACAATTACAAACCTCAGATCGAGCTACTGTTTAGGGTTTCAGCTCCTCAAAATTATTTCTGATACTTATTCTTCCTTTTCTCATTTAGAGATTGATTACCTCCTCTACAAGATTAGTTGACTTTAAACACTGTATAGACCGTTTAGGTTTTCTAACAAGGTTTCTTTCTCAAGACTGCTTTTATTTGTGAAATAGCTTACAAGAGTCATTTTCTCAACCTAAAAAGACTGATAAAAGATTTTTTTTCCATGACTCACCATAATGAATATGTTTTCATGTAAAAAATAGTCTGGTCCAAAATATCCATATGTTTTTGACAGATTTTTTTTTTCTCCCTCAATAACTGTTGAAAGAGTTTTAATGTATGATTTGCTAAAGAGGAAGTTTTGTTTGGAAAATGTTTAATTTTCAAGAATGATTTATACTTGGAGGTGAAAGAAAAGGAAAGAGTCTTTGTGCAACTTACTTCAAACTCCTCTGAGCTGGTATGGTTTTCTGGAAGTTGGAATATGTTTCCATTTATCTCACAGCTTTCATTAGTTTGACTGTTTTAAGTCTCTTATCTTACTGCCAGTTTTGAAGTGAAAGGATGAATCAGTTGATGAGGAAAAGCAATTTTTGAAGTTGCAAATTTTTGAACTTGAGAATTTTTTAAAAGACTTGCAAATGAATATTCCATTAGTTTATCCTTTTGTGTTATTAAGTCATCATTAATCTTCAATTATTCTCTGAACGTTTCTATACCAGTTAGTTGATTTTGCTTTTTATTTCAGTTATATCACGCCTCCGACACTTGTTCATTTATTGGTTTCGACTTAACACAGTCTGATGGAGAGTAGATAGGTGGCTTCCCAAGGTCCTTCCAGACATATTTTGATGACCCTATGACTGAAATTCATTTTGGCCTCACGAATGAGTTTATTTCTTGATCTGCATGGCAAGGCTCTAAGCACAATGTTGTCAGTTTTATGCTGTTAAAAATAGCTATAAAAATGAAACATTTATTGACTTCTCTGAATTCAGTAGTATATGATCAGGTAATAGCTTTATTCTTCTATCACCATATGTCCCACCTGATTTTTAGGCTTTCCCTATTTTAGTATTTGATAGCATTTTAAACAGATCTTGTAGATTGTCAATCACTAACAGGTACTAAAAAGTCCATTCTAAAGCAACACTTTCTTCTTGCTTCCAACGTAAGGTTTTTTGGTTTTTTGTTTTGTTTTGTTTTGTTTTGTGGTTTTGTTTGTTTGTTTTTTGTTTTTCTCATTAGTTTTAGCCCTGACCCTGTTTTAGGAATCAGTGATGTGGGCTGGGAGGGGAAAGTGTTAACCTCTCTTTCAGTCAGATTACTTCAGATCCTCTTCCCCTTCTCCACTTACTATTCTGCACCTGGTGCTTCCAGCATCCAGGTGAGGAATGTGATGAACAATTAAGGGATAAAAAGGGAGGCAGTAAAGGACAGTGGTTAAGGGCATGGCCTGTCGAGTTAGACACCTGGGGTTACATCCTCTACTACCCACTGGCATTGTGACCTTGGTTATAATTCTATGGTTTCCTTATCTATGAATGATTTTATTTTAACAACTTGATTTTAATAATAATTTGTGGTTGTAAGGCTTACATTTGTTAATTTATATAAAGCATTTACTCAGTAATTGTTAGTTGTTCTGGATATTACTGCTGGGTTTGTTAGTGCTTGGTATTGGTCTTCCTTCTGGGGCCATGTTTTGAATGCTGATTGCTCTGGACCTTGGCAGGGAGGTTCTCCTCTGTGGGATGATTCCGGGGGCTCTCTGCCCTCCACGCCCTCCACAGGGATCTCTGAACGGCAGTTTCCTGATGCTTGCAGTGTACTTGCTGGCTGACACTTTGCAGTTCCTGGTCTGGCTTCTGCCCTAGCACTAGACTCAAGAGGCTTTTTTTCCCCTTGGGTAGGGAGCTATGATTGAACATGGGAAAATTTGTGCATCCAGGCCCAGCTGATTGCTGGAGGTGCAGGCCATTCCTCCTGCTGGCTTCTCTTTTTGCCCCACCATTATGGGCTGCCCCAGCTGTCTCCTGCCTAAAGATTCCTTTAAGGCCTGGGGCCTGGCCCTAGCCTGTAACTTCATGTATGCCTCCAAACACCTGGGGGCAGATGTTAGGGCTTTCTGAAATACTCTCATGAAAATGGACCCGCATGGTGTCACTGAGCAAACTTCTGCCTGAGCAGTGAAATATCTCCTGCAAAGAACCTTAATCTCTGAATGATTCTTTTAGGACTTCTTTTATGTGGATTGCTTTTGTGGAGTGCACGCCACTCCCTCCTTCCACACATCCAGTTTAGGAGAGACACCATGGCACTCTTTTCCTTGAATTCATTTCAAAGGCTCCTCTCCAATGAATCTATAACTGTATCCCTAAGTAGAGCACTGGGTGTGATGGTTATGAGATCTCTTTGGCTCTGCCCTGGGGATGTGCTTAGAATGTAGGATTTTCATCAGTTTCTTTCAGCTATAGCCAAAATTTGGCGTCGACAAAGAGCATCGTATTTCACATGCTGCTCTAAGTGGTTTGGTCATACCTCATGCTATAATAAAGGCTCAATGATGTGACAAATGAAATGCCGACACATTTGTGCTCTGACTGCCTAGAACTGCAGTTGTTTGTTTATTTTAACACAGACATAAATAAGTGATTTTACTTGGCAAAATATTTTTTTAAAGATTTTATTTATTTATTTGAGACACAGAGAGAGCGAGCTCACACCAGTTGGGGGGCATAGGGAGAGGGAGAAACAGACTCTCCGCTGAGCAGGGAGCCTGATGTGGGGTTCGATTCCAGGACCCTGAGATCATGACCCTGGCTGAAGGCAGATGCTTAATTGACTGAGCCACCCAGGCACTCCAAAATATTATTTTTTATTATAGAACCTCTGTTATATGAGCAGAGAGAAATTAAAACTCCAAATAGATTCCTATAATTCCATGTACTTAAGTTTTATAACATTCTTGTTTAATAAAACTGAAAGCAGCTTATGTAACAATTCTAGTCTTTCTAGAAAATAAAATGTTTCATGTTGATAGCCATTTTTAATAGTTTGAATGTAATATTGTGATCATACCTCAAACACAGTCAGAATAACATAATCAAAGCATGGTCACGTTTAATTTCAGTCATGTGAGTTTCAAAATTATGGAAGAAGCTGGGAAGGTCTAGCCTCTGCTCAGCAACGTAGAGTAGAACCTTTTGTGAATGTGGAAGTGTTCTGCACTATGGCTTCTGAACCCTTGAAATGTGATGTGTGTGGCTGAGAAACTGCATTTTTAATTATATTTAATTGTAATTAATTAAAATTTAAGTTTAAATAGCCACATGTAACTAGTAACTACTGTGTTGGACAGACAACTCACTGCTATCTTTACACAGACTTGGTTAAGTCTAAACTAATAATTTAAGAAAATGTTTTACCTTTTGTAAGACTGATTTTTTTCTATTAAAAATAAAAATAGAATTATTGAGTAATATGGAAACAAATACAGATTTCTCTGCCTTAGATTACCTATTTTATTGAATAGAATAATTTAAAGGAGAAGGTCAGCACTGTCTTTTCACTGTCAAAATGACCCTAGGCAATGACATTTTAGTATTATTGACAAGGAGGCAGCATTCCTTTAGGGATCTCCTGTGACTGTATTTGTGTAGCGATGTAGAGTTCACAGCATTTTTTTTTTTTTTGAGGATTTTATTTATTTATTTAAGGAGAGCATGAGCAAGAGGAGGAGCACAGGGAGAGGGAGAGAGAGTATCTCAAGCAGACTCCCAGCTGAGTGTGGAGCCCTTTGCCAGGCCCCACTGCAGAGCCTGATACAGGGCTCAACCCCAGGACCCCAGGATCATGACCTGAGCTGAAGGCACACACTTAACCAACTGAGCCACCTGGGCTTTCCAGAGATATACTAGTTAATTAAGAGATCAATATATTACCATTATTTAGTATATTCTGTCTCAGGTCATACAATTCTATTTTAAGAGAGATTTGTGAAACTTTTTTAGATTATCATAGGAGACAATTTTAGGCTCTTGAATAATATCATTGAGGTGGCTGTTTGTTTTATGCTAAACGATTATTAGAGTATCTTTTATCAGCCACACACTGTGGCAGGTACTGGGATTAAAGTAGTGAACAGGTAGATACTGTCTGGTTTGGAAAACTTATATTTTATTAGGTAAGATATATGTCAAAAAATAATTTACAAATAATTTATGGTTTGCAACCACTGCATGGTAATAGGGTTTTTGTTTATTTCCCCCCTCCTCATCTCACCCACTCGCCCTGTCCCACTGGAGCCTGACTCACATTGAGACCAAGAAAATAGGGTTTTTGACTGAAGAAAGAGATATTCTTTAGCATAATCCAGTGCAGGAGATCTACTAAAAGGTGTTAATCTTAATAAGATAGTATGAAGAAGCTAATGGCTTTATAATGAGATTCTAAGACTGACCTCAGTGAAGATTTTTTTCCCCTTCTCTTTTGCCCTCAGCAATGAAATCGTGGGAACAATTTAACAATGGAGAATAAAAGAGCTGAACAAGAAGCAATAGACTATGGGGGTATGGTTGAAGGAGGTGAGAGTGAAGAGAAAAGAACATATAGAGGAGCTTAGAGGCCATGGGAGGAAGAAGATAGAAAGGGCCCTTAGCAGAGAGGTTTTTCTGCCTACATCTAGGTTGGATATATGAGAATGCCATGAGTGTCTAGAACATTGGACGAGCTGGGTGTGGAGCCAGCTTTCAAGAGAGTTCTCAATGATTTTAGCCCCTGGTATTCATATTCTTATGTTTTCTCCTCCCGTGTTGGAAAAGGCTAGCCTGGGTAACCAACAGGATGTGATTGAGTGTGACTTTTGAGTCTGAGTGCTAAAAGATATGTGGGTTCTGCCTTGTTTTCTTGGACAACTCAAGCTGGGAAAGCCAGCTGCCATGTTGTGAAGACTCTCAAGAAGAGGTGAAGTCCATAGGTGAGAAACCGAGGCCTCCTTCCAATAGACAAGAGTGAGCAATCCTGGAGATGGATTTTCTAGCATTAGTCAGACCTTGAGATGACAATGGCTTGAATTGATGTCTTTTTTTTTTTTAAAGATTTTATTTATTTGTTTGACAGAGAGAGACACAGGAGAGAGGGAACACAAGCAGGGGGAGTGAGAGAGGGAGAAGCAGGCCCCCCCACCGAGCAAGGAGCCTGAAGAGGAGCTCGACCCCAGGACCCTGGAATCGTGACCTGAGCTGAAGCCAGACGCTTAACGACTAAGCCACCCAGACACCCCTTGGATTGATATCTTGATTCCTCTTGAGACCTGGAGCCAGAACCACCAGCTGACCTTCTGAATTCCTGACCTAAAGAAACTGTGAGTAATAAATCTGCTGTCTTAGGTCGCTATGTATTGGGATAATTAATTATGTAGCAATAGATAATTAACATACTGAGAGATAATTTAAATAGAATCCACTCCAGATTTCCACTGCTGTGTGGACTCTGTAGGAGCTGAATATGGTGCTCTAACCTGAGCTATTTGTTTATTTTGAATTCTCCATCTTCTTGATTAGCTCAAAATAAGACTTTAGGACTATGGACGACACTACCTTATCCTTCCATAGTAAAGGGTGTGGTATTCGGGTTACAATTTTAAGTGCTGAAAGGAAAAACACAGGGTACAATGAAAGACTAACTTATTAGTACTGTTAGGATTTATGTGTAAGAGTAATACAGGCATGAGAAACTGAATAATCTGAATAAATCTATACTGGGTGCAACTGTTGCAAAAATCATCAACTTAATGTTTTCCTGCTGAAAGTATCTGGGCTCTTAGTTCCTTAGGACTGTTGATCTGTTCTTTTCTCTTTTCAAAAACATTTGTTTAAATCCATTTCTACTGTAATCTGGATCTTGTTTCTGCCTCTCTCCCACTTTTAAAAACGACCCTGTTGCTCTCTTTTGATAATAGAATATTCTGAAGCACTCTCTTTGTATTCTACATTACAGTTTCATTTCAAAACCCAAATCCTTAAAATTGTCATTGTTTAGCAAATTAACAGTGACTTATACCATAGTAGATACCTCGTTATGCTTTCCATTTAATGTAACGATTTGGCCATTGCATAAAAGGATATGTACCAATGATTCTAGTAAATGAAACATCATTCTTAGTTCCCTTTTAAGTAGAGAAAATCCTATTGAAATTAATTCATTAACAAAAATCCCACAGTATTCAGCAAGGCAAATTCAAGTTGAATGATGACATTATCTCTCTTGCTCAGATGTTGCTGTTTACATATTTAACATCCTGAACCACTGTGGAGATTTTAATACTATTTAAGCATTAGAATAAAGCAAATATGTGAACCAGATACATCTGCCTATTGCTTTTATATATTTGACTCCTTCCCTCTTATAACTTTGTCATCAAACTCCAAAATCTTCACTAGCTCTACGGCGATGGTATTATTAAGGAA
Source organism: Nasua narica (assembly GCA_028533885.1). Lineage (NCBI taxonomy): Eukaryota > Metazoa > Chordata > Mammalia > Carnivora > Procyonidae > Nasua > Nasua narica. The sequence goes on from CM052809.1 coordinate 68,419,385, forward strand.
TGTCGGCTTAATGGCGCCCTCTTGTGGAGAAATGTTCCTGGTGTTAGTCTTATTGGCAGCTCAATTGTAGTTTGTTCAGGGAAATCTGAAAGGATGAATCATTTTTCCATTTATTTATGCAACATGATTTGAATTACTGAAACAATGTGACTCACTTCTTGCTCAGTTATAGGGCTGAGGAACTGAGATACATTTGTATTAAAGCAAAGAGGAGACATTAAAAAAATTCTTGACATGAATATTCCTTTTGATTTGTTAGATGGGGTGTCTTTATTCTCATTTGCATTGATAATAATTAATTTTCAAAATACAATGGAATAAACTGGCTAAAGGGGAGCCTTCCCTTTGGCATTTATCCTCTCAGGTCTGGGAGCCTCATGCCCATTACTTGCCTGGTCTCTTCTACACAGGGGTCTCCTTCTGTCCGTCCTCTCCTGACATGTTAACTTTCCTTCCTGAGGTCCGAGCACCGAGCGTGAGCCGGAGTCTGAGTGATGGTAGTGGGCTAACACAGTGCTTGTATACTCCACACCTAGACCACACAAACTAGGAATAAAAAAAGTAGGTTTACAGCATGCGAATTATTTCTCTGATTCTGTTTATACCTGCCTCTGTGGAAATTCCAGCTGCCTCCAGGTGTTCTGTATCCCAGCTATTTCTGGGAGTTTCTACAAGTGCTCACACTGAACCCCTCAGCCATCATGTAGTGAAGCATTTTCTTTTCTTCCCACCAGATTTGGGGATGTGCAGGCTGCCTGATTTGGCCTCTTAGTGTGGGTGTAAGACGCTGGTGGCTGTGTGGCCATAAGGATGCTGCCTCTGTTGTGCTGAGGCCAGTCAGCGTCCCTGGGGATTTGCTCTGTGGCTGGAAATGTGCACACGGCTGGTGTGTTGGTGCTCTAGCTATCTCGTTATCCAAGGCTTCACTCTGCACTTGGATTTCTTGAATCTGTACTGGCTTCATCTCCAAGTGGAGAAAATGCCTTCCTATCTTGTTTCACCATCTTGCAAAAATTCCACAGCAAGTATGATTTGGGTACCCAGTATTTCTCAGACCTTGAAGCCGGCAGCTCTCCTGTACTTCTGTTAATGCTCCACCCCCCCATGTCTGGACTCCGAGGAAGCAGCCTGGGACGAGCGAAGTGGTGGGACACGATGAGGCACACTCGCCCAATAGCCCTCCTCTAACTCTTGGGACATTTTTATTAGAAGAAACAGCGAGTTTCACTTCTCTTTCTTTCTTTGTCTAAAGGCTCCCCTGCTCCCAGATTCTTGTGGCTCTGATTCATCTGTTAGCCAGAAATGCTCAGACATGTCTGAGTCTCGGAAGAATGTAACTCAGGCTCCAGTGGGGTTCTCTGCATATTCATTAGTGGTGATAAAAGCGATAGTGGATGGTAGTGCCAGGCTCCAGAAAAGGAACAACTTTAAATGGAAAACACAGGAAGTGCTCATGCTTCTTAAATATTCTAGCAGTTGTTCTTGAGGGGAGACTACATTTCAGAAACTCTGAGTATGGTTCCAAGAGTTCTTGGACATATCACAGCATAATACTAAAAATGAGATGTTCTCGCATTATTGTTTTATAAAATACTTCCACCTTGTGATGCCTTCAGCAAACTTTATACAAAATTGTTGTAAAGCTTGTTGTTCGCCAATGCTGAGTTTATAAGACAACAAATAGTCAAATCCCTAAATAAATCAGTAGCATTTTTTAAAAGAGATTTTATTAATTTATTTATTTTAGAGAGGGTACACACACACATGCAGGGGGAAGGGGCAGAAACCAAGCAGACTCTGAACTGAGCAGGGAGCCAATGCTGGGGCTGGATCCCAGGACCTGATATCATGACCCGAGCCGGAACCAAGAGTTGGAGGCTTAACCAACTGAGTCATCCAGGTTCCCCAGTAAGAAGGCATTTTTTAAAGGGAGAGTCCTTAACCAGCCAGAAATCTGCATAAAGATTTTCATGTTTCTTCTATTTTTCCAGGTAATTATATCAAAACAGTCTTAGCAACGCCTGGTCTCTGCCTCTAGAGTTTTTGTCACAATAGTACAAGCCTAACTCCTCTGGATACTTAGAGTTAGGTAGTCGTGAAGACAGTATTACTCTACGGAGGCAGCCTGTCTAGTTTTGAATTTAGGTGCCCTCACTTTCTAGCCCAGTCACCCTGACATTGACCTTGGCCTCCTTTTAAGCCTGCCATTTCCTTGAAGCCTCTATTTCCTAATATATGAAATGAGATTAATAATACTGCTGGTACCTACCTCCTTGGGTGCAAGGCTTGGCTGAGATAATTGATACCAGCTAGGACAGGGCAGGACGTACAGTGAAGTGTAATAAACTTTTGTCCTTACTGAGAGAAAATAGACATTTTCTCACTCAGGTTTTGAATGCCAATTATTCCTCAGTAAATCTGTTAGTAAAAGTAAGAAAAGAAAAATTTAAATGAAAATTGTCTTACTAAAATTAAATGCCAAGCTTGACTCCTGAAAAATCAGACTTTTTTTTTTTTTTTTTCCCCAAGGAAGATCAAGTTCTGGGAAAGACAGAAGGGCTGTGTTTCCTGCAGCACTTTACAAAAGAAGGAGTGTCTTTCATAAGACAACATGAATTAAGGTCATAAAGTGTCTTTGGTTAGGAATTTGAATCACCTCCTACTTTGCTCTGTTTTATCTAGGCCAGTACAATATGAAAGGTAGTCACTAGCTACATGTGGCTATTAATCATTTGAAATGTGGCTAATCTGAATTAAGATGTGTCAGTATAAAATATACACCAGAAACTGTAGTTAATAACACTGTATTGCATATTTGAAAGTTGCAAAGAGAATAGATCTAAAAGTACTCATTACCTGAGTACTGGGGGGGTCAGTTGATCAAACATCTGACTCTTGATTTTGGCTTATGTCATGATCTTAGGGTCCTGGGATTGAGCCCTGTGCAGAGCTCCACCCTCATGGGGGATTCTCTTCCTCCCCCTCTGCCCCTCCCCTCTCCAACTTGCTCTCTCTCAAAAAATATAATAAAAGTAAAATAAAATAAATTTTTTGTAAACGTGTGATGATGGATCAAATTATGTTGTACACTTGGAACTAATGTTCTTTTTTTGAGAAAGATTTTAAAATTTATTTTAGAGGGAGAGAGCTACTGAGTGTGAACAGGGCAATTGACAGAGGGAAAGAATCTCCAGCCAACTCCCCATTGGGTGTGGAGCCTGATGCCGGGCTTGAGGCTGGGCTTGATCTCAAGACTCTGAGATCATGACCTGAGCCAAAATCAAGAGTTGGATGCTTAACTGACTGAGCCACCCAGGCACCCCAGAATATAATGTCCTGTGTCAATTATACCTCAATTTAAAAAATGCATACCAAATAATGAAGATTTAGTATAAAAAGAATGTGAAGTAGTTTATTTGATATTTAAAAAATATTGATTACATGTTGAAATAATATTTTGGATGTTTCTTAAAGGGAATGTATTATGAAAATTTATTTCACTTGTTTCTTTTTACTGTGTAAAATGTGGCTGCTAGAAACTTTACAGTTGTAGATTTGGCTTCACTTAGATTACTAAAGGACAGTACTATGATCCAGATACATTTATGCCTTTTCTTAGTGATCCAAGGATACACAGAAAGGGTGCAACTTCTGAAAGAAATTACAGTGAAGCAAGTTATCTTTTTTTTTAAAGATTATTTATGTATTTATTTGATGGAGTTAGAGAGAGAGCATGAGCTGGGATAGGGGCGGAAGGAGAGGGCGTAGCAGACTCCCCTCTGAGCAGGGAGCTTGACATGGGGCTCAATCCCAGGACCCTGGGATCAGGACCTGAGTTGAAGGCAGACGCTTAACCCACTGAACCACCCAGGCACCCTGCAGGTTATCTTGTTAATGTCAGACTTTTCCTACTACATCTGTAAGATTTTTATATATGTACAGCCCTGAAAGAGTGAACTCTGGCTTCAGGTGTTTTGGCTACAAATCTTGACACCATTACTGAATATTTGACGGAGCCTGGACAAGTGTCTGATCTTTCCGAATCTGAGCTATGTGCCGCACCCCCTCCACATCCCCGCCCCCCAACACCCTGAAAGAGGGGTGATGTTATTACCTGGATCTACAAACTCAGATGTGCAAGAAATAGACATTTCTTCCTCCATGACTGAAATCAATTTCTTTAATTGGGCATATATATGCCAAATATGCCCGATATATGCCCAATCCATCTATTGCTGGAAACAATCTGTCTTTCAGGGTTCACGTCCCTCCTAAATGAAGTGTTTGCCTTCCTGTGTGTCGTGCTTCTGTAGGGGTGGGGGTAAGCATGTAACTCCGTGTGTCATCGTCCTTCCTGGCTGCGGTCAGTGGGTTGTCAAGGCTGCCGTTTCCTCCTCATGCCAGTGGCAAGTCTGTTCGGGTAGCCCCATTCTCTCTTCCGTGTCATGACCCACTTTAGGGTTTAAGCATTCATCCGGTTACAAAACCTACCTCATCGGGGCACCTGGGTGGCGCAGTTGGTTGAGCAACTGCCTTTGGCTCAGGTCATGATCCCGGAGTCCCGAGATCGAGTCCCACATCGGGCTCCCAGCTCCATGGGGTCCACTTCTCACTCTGACCTTCTCCCTTCTCATGTTCTCTCTCACTCTCTCTCTTTCCTAATAAATAAATAAAATCTTTAAAAAAAAAAAAAACAAAACCTACCTCATCGGTGCATGAAGAGGAATAAATAAGATGATCCAAGTGAGGTGCTTAGCACAATGTCTGATTCAAATTCAGCACCTACTAAATGGAATTATTACCGTTAATGTTGTTGATGCTGCCGGTCTTGTTCTCAGCCAGTGCACTTTGCGTTTCCAGAGATCTGGTTGCCAGAAAAGAGGTTATCATTTCTTTCCCTCCTTTTTTCAGTAGTTGAGAGTGAGGAGAGGGACTGGAGACCCCGGAGTGGAAACAAAACAAAACATTGGTTTCCAATTACTCTTTGGTTCTGGTTAAGAGATTAGCAACTAGGATTGGTGCTGGGAAGCGAACGCGGGCGCACGGGTAGTGGGGAGATGGCTGCTAGATCTCTTAACATTGGGGGGTGGCATTTAATGATAGAAATAACCACACCATAAATACTTACTAAGCATTTCTGAGAAGTCAGTAATGGTGTGGAGGAGACAGAAGTAGTGCTGGCCATAGTCTACGCATGTGCAGAACTTACAACGGAATATATGCTGTAATGAAAATATGTGTTGTGTGTTTAGAATGAGAGATGACACTGGAAGGGAGACTGTTTCTGCGTGGTCGCATATGGCAGCCATACTTTGGATGCTTTGGAAATGTGAAAGCTCAGGGTTAATACTAGAGCTTTAGAGAAAGAATCTCAATTTGTTAGTGCACTTTGAGTGAATAGGGCCTTGCTCAGAAACTTACTCTTTCCCAAGTTCAGAAGAATCTAATGGGTAATCAGAATGTTGATGTATTGATGCGTGGTACGGGATAGTCCTTTCAAGTGAGGAGAATGCTCATGTAAAATTTAATGATGGCTAATACCCACTAGAATATAAAATGAATAATTTTTTCAGTTTTCATTAAGATTCATTTATTAATGCATTCATTTTGTCATCTGGCGGGTATTAGCTAACACTCAAGTTTTACCTTAAATGAATAAAAGAATTTCTTTGGCATGGAAAATTTTACCCATTAATTACATGTTTTAATATGGAGATTGGGAAAAGACTTCCAATATTAAGATTTTAGTAGTTAAAACATCTCAGATCAGCATGTGGGAAACCAGTGTTTGTAGGAGGACAGCTTGAAAAGCACGGCTACACATTTTGAATGCTTTATTATTTCGACGCTTCTCTTCTCTGCACTTGCATTATTAAAGGGTTAAGACTTGACCTGGTCTTTGGATGAGGTTTTAGATTTGGATTAAGGTAAAGAAATAGAACGTAGACGCTGGAGAGGCAATCAAGTGTAGGGGGAAGATGTGCAGGAGGACCTTTACTACAACGCAGGGGGGAATCGGCCGGAGCCTGGGAAGGGCGTGGGTAGTCTGGGAGCTGGATATGACAGGCAGTGTGACTTTACTGTGTTGTATGAAATTGCACAGGTGGCAGGGAGAGTTGTAATATTTGTTGGAAGAGACTTGAGCTAAAAGGCTCATAAATCTCTTAAGAAGATTGCCGGAATTTGGAGTGATAATTTCCACTTAGCAATTGGGTATTGCAAAGATGCTAAGGATGGCATGTCCTCTAATAAGATTTTTAAAAAGTTTTTCTAACCCATGAACTGCATTTTCAAAATGTTGAACTTTCGGATCATAAAGGAAGCTGACTTTGTGTTTAACATCTGTCAGCACTAGTTAAAAATCACTTTACAAGCAGTTCTTCAAAATACTGTTTAGAGAATCAGCCATTCTGAACTGTGATGTGAACTATAAATGTGTCTGATTTTAAACCCTTTTCCCTCTCAAAGCTGTCTTTTTGATGATAATTTAATAGGCTCTTTGAGGCAAAAGGTAGGTAGCATATGTCACTAATACATCTAACGTCGAGTTATTATCAAATCTTCTTGTTTCAATATTTCCCCCCCCCATTCCCTCTAAATCTCATTTAACGACATCAAAATGAGCTATAGAATATTAGAACTGTAAGGGATGATCTTGGGTCACATGGCTGTGATCTTTTGTTTTGTTTTTTTGTTTTTTGGGTTTTTTTTTGGAATTCTCTAAGGCATTGGAGGAAGTACAATTCAAAGTACTCTATTTTTCCTAGGTAATTCCTGGGAACTGGGCCAACTGCATAACCTAGCCAAAATATCAGTGTTGTGCTCTGTATCTATTGCCAATATGATTTTTTCTGACATTGTGTGTATGTGAAGCAAAACAAAATTTCTTTATCTGGCCTCTTTGTTAACTTGGATACTCAGTTTCCTAAAATCTATCCTTCCAGAAATGAATAGACATGGCATCAGTACCTTTCCATGTCATGACTTAGGTAAATGTAGCAATGCTAGTTCCCCACTCTTACTGTGTGATCATCGGATGATGGTTAATTGGTTGTGTCCCCTTGGCTGAGCCACAGCATCTCAATATTTGATCAAACACTAGTCTAGATGTTGCCGTGAAGTTATTTTAGGATGAGGTTAGCATTTAAGCCGGTGGACGTTTAGTAAAGCAGATTACCCTCCATGGTGTGGGTGGGTCTCACCCCATCCCAGTTGAAGGCCTTAAGAGGGAGAAGGCCGACTTCCTTGGGAGAGAAGGAATTTCTGCCAGTGTTGTGCCTTCTGACTTGAGCTGCAGCTTCAACCCTTCCCTGGGGCTCATTGACAGGCCTAGATTGGCACAAAGACAAAACCCTCCACGGCGTCTGTGCCAATTCTCTAAAATAATTTCTGTCTTTCTAGCTCTCTGTCTCTGTCTTTCTCTCTTTCTACACAGGCGCCCATGCATCACACACACACACACACACACACACACACACACACACACACACCCCCTATTGATTCTCTGGAGAACCCTGAGTAATACAGTCTCTCGCTCTCCACACACACACACGCACACACACGCACACGCACACACACACGCACACACACACACACCCTGTTGATTCTCTGGAGAACCCTGACTAATACAATCAGGATTAATGATCTACCTTTAGCCAAATGTCATCTTTAATCCTCCATGTTAGAGTTTAAAGGGAGAGCAAGGGACTAGAGTCACATTTGAGAGATAAATGAATCAGTCTTCAAGAGTAAAGAGAATAAAAATGGAAATCCAAACACAAGGAGGTGTGACTTTATTATTGGCTAATAGCTAACCCCTCAAGTTGGAGATTTCACTGTACCACCGATCAGTTGTCATTAGGAGTAGATCTGGGTTTTGCTTGCACAGTTTGGGATGCTTTCTTTAAAAGCATACAAAAATATCACTACTAAATTAGGTATGAAAGCAAATATTTATTTAGGTTGAGAAGAAGAATCACAACAATTTACAAGAGTTTAAAAGCTGACAAATATTGTAAACATAACAAAATGCACAAAGGAAACCTACTTCTGATGAATTAATTGCCTGATATACCTGCATGGTACTCCCCTTCATAGCTTTTTTTTTTTTTTTTTTTGTATATTTATTATTACCACTTTAGAAAAGAAAGACAATTTAGTCTGTAGATTTCATTTTTTTTTAGAGATTTTATTTGTTTATTTGACACAGAGAGACACAGCGAGAGAGAAAACACAAGCAGGGGAATGGGAGAGGGGGAAACAGGCTTCCCACCGAGCAGGGAGCCCAATGTGGGGCTCGATCCCAGGACCTGGGGACCATGACCTGAGCCACTGGCAGATGCTTAACCACTGAGCCACCCATGCGCCTCCTAGTCTATAGATTTCAGACCCCTTTTCTTCTCCATTACAAGCAAACTTTTGTGCCAGATACCGTAACATTCGTTCCTGTAAAGGTAGGTCCTTTACCCGTGCCTTCCCAGCACAATGTGTAAGCATGTGTAGCACTTACTGGAAAGATGGATTTCTCAAGCTTTTTCTAGAGTGGAATGACAGGTAAGAACTTAACTATACATTACTGAGACTGAAAACCACATAAACATATCCCACAAAATCCAAACTAAATGGTCCCCTGACTGGACTTTTCCTTACCAGAGTTTAAACATGCCACAGCTGCCCCACTGCCGCCCTCTATGAGGGGACATGTGCTAGAAGGGAATTCGTCACGGAAAGAGACACAGGTCCTAAGATAAGATAAAATGTCCTCATTTTATAAATTTTACAAAAATGTATGATTATGTGATCTGGGTAAATGAGAGGTCTCAAAGCATAAGCCTCTGGCTATCACAGTTCTATGTATGACATTCTTCTCTTTTCCTACTTCTAAGTAATTTTTCAAAGAATCACTTATTAATGTAAATTTATTAATATATTTTCTTGCTACTGGAATAATGTGTGAAATTTTCCATAATTAAGTGTAAATATTTATACTGTGGGTATGGGAAGTACACATGAATAGGAAATGAAATATCTTTAAATCATAAGTTTGCAATGAATATTTTAGAGCAGTATAATTGAATCTTGCTTATAATTATGGGAGACATATAATAATCACTGGTTATTTTTTTCTTTTTGAAATAGCCATTTCTTTTCCACTCCCAGAAGGGGAGAGGAAAAGAACAAGAAAAAAGTGAAACAGACCAGCTTTTATCAGGGGAGGCTGACTTCAGAAATAAAACATGTATTGGAGCCACTCACAGTTAGCACTGATTTCAAAATGGAATTACCATTGGCTTTCAAATGGAAATTTCAGGGAGAAAATGTTAATAAAAATGTAATGGTTATAATGGCAGCCATAATGATGATGATGTTATGTGTGTGTTGTTAGATGAATGATTATCATAATCTCTGACACTTTTTTTAGTCCATAAAGAGGTAGATTGAAATTGGTACTTACAGGGATCATAATTTATTCACTTTTCCCTAGCTCATTAAAATGACTTTGCCATTATTTCTAAATTCTCCTCGTATGATGGGGCCATGCACATATGGCACAGACAATCAGACTGACAGGAACTTTTAGTCAGTTCCAATTCTGCTTTCATTATTCACAGGACTAAAGACTCTCTCTATAAAATCAGTTACTTGGCATTTTCTCATTGATTCTGAAAGAGGTTTATGTATGAATATGCATAGGAATCTGTGGCTGGCTGGTGTATCAGTGCCCCCCGCCCAGCCCCCAGGAAAAAAAGACAGCTATGCCTCTCAGTCCTAAGGCCCTTGTGTAGCCCCCTTCCACAGAACTCTGGGCTTGATCGTGTAACTCGCTCTGGTCAGTGCACATTAGCCAGTGTGACACAGCGAGTTTGTTGAGGGCTTGCACACTCAAGTCATCCTGTTGGAAAACTTCATCTTGGAGCCCAGATACCATCCTATAGGGAAGTCACGCTATCTTGCTAGAGAGAGCTCACACGTGGAATGGCCCCGGAGGATGAGACATGACAGGGAGAAGGAAGCCACTTGGGAGAAAACCAAGGTCCTCCAGCCAAGTTTCTAATTAACTCTACGAGAGACCTCAGCTGGCATTACGTGGAGGAGATCTATCCAGATCAGCCTATAGGAATGGGTTCAATAACATATTATTATGGTTTTAAACTGGTAAATTTTGGTTTGTAAAGCAGCAATAGATCATGGAAACCGGATTATAGAAAGATTTTTAAAAATATTATTTATTTATTTGAGAGAGAGAGAGAGAGAGAGAGAGAGCATGAGCAGAGGGAGGGGAGGAGGGCAGGGCAGAGGGAGAAGCAGACTCCCTGCTGAGCAGGGAGCCCAATGTGGGGCTCGATCCCAGGACCCTGGGATCATGACCTTAACCCAAGGCAGTTGTTTAATCATCTGATCCACCCAGGTGCCCCTGGAGAAAGATTTTTTAACACCATCTCGCCTGTGTGTGAAAGTCCAAAAATGATTCAAGTGAAATTATAGAGTCTTATTAAGTCGAATGCCCATGACAAGTACTTTACAAGTATAGCATTATGATTTTATTTTTTTTATTTTTTATTTTTTTTTTTAAGATTTTCTTTTATTTATTTATTAGGAAAGAGAGAGAGTGAGAGAGAGCAGGTCAGAGTGAGAAGCGGACTCCCCATGGAGCTGGGAGCCCGATGTGGGACTCGATCCCAGGACTCCGGGACCATGACCTGAGCCGAAGGCAGTCGCTCAACCAACTGCGCCACCCAGGGGCCCAGCATTATGATTTTAATAGCTAACGTTTCTAAAGAACTTCCTGAATGTTAGTCATTATACTGAACAATCTACATTTATTAATTTAAAAAAATCTATACAAGAATTCTGTGTGGGTGCAATATTTGTCCCCATCCTACAGATGAGGAAGCTGAGGCATAAAGACAGTGAGTATTTTGCTTAAAGTTATACCGCTACCTTACAGTGTGTGGAAGAGATGCCAAAGAATGATAAAATGAAGTCTGCACAAGCAGTGGAATGTACGGCTTTTAGAAAGGTCTATGTCCATGAAATTATTGTAGGAAGAGATGATACTATTATGACTTATTAAACAGTGTGGTGTTAGTTAAAGATCATAGGATTTTGAATCAGAATGACATTACCGGTTTAAATGGTGGCTCTGCCACCAGCTTTGTGATGTTAAACAATTTATTTAAACTCTCTGAGCCTCAGTTTCCTTATCTATCTGACTGAGGTTTAAAAATATCTGTTCCGGGCACCTGGGTGGCTCAGTAGGTTGAGCGTCTGCCTTTGGCTCAGGTCATGATCCCAGGGTCTGGGATGGAGCCCTGCATCAGGTTCCCTGCTCAGTGGGGAGTCTGCTTCTCTTTCTACCCTTCCCTCCTGCCCATGATCTCTCTCAAATAAATAAAATCTTAAAAAAAATATATCTGTTCCTGGTTGTCGAGAGAGTAACCTGAGGCATGGAGCCAGCTTATATCTAATTCTGCTGATTGTTCTCATCTTTTCCCACATCCATGTTCCTAGACATCCCATGGATAGTTTAAAATCTACCTTAGTGGGGGCATTAACACTCTGAAAATGTTAGAGCCTGGAGTCTGACAAAATCTGACTTACCGATTGGCTCACAGCCCCGGAGTGCAGTGTCAGCCACACAAAAGCGAGGAGACCGTGTGTCGGTCTGTCAGTTCCTGCCGGAGGATTCCGAAGAGTATCTAAGGGAAGAGGCGATGTGATCTGGATTGGTTGCTGTTTCTGGGGCAGGAATACGTGAGGTAGGGATTAACTGGGGAATGTGCACGGGCCTGGATGGTAGGAGGGTTTAACAACTGGGCATCCAGTTGAGACTAGCAAAGGGCATCTGGGAGTGTCACTGATGAGAAAGTAGCGATCACTCATAAAGGGAGTCTTTATGACATTTGACACCTCGTAAAGAAACAGTTTGTCCTGTTACCTTTGTAGCTGACACCACGTGCCCGTCCCTCCGGCCTGATGAGCGGCAGGGCTGCTTTCATTCTTTTAAGATGATTTTGACTCTTGCCGTCTCAGAGTGTCTTTCAGAGATTGGCAAACACTACAAATCAGGGTTTTAAAATTTCCTTCCTGGAAACACTGTTCAGCATTTACCAGTATATCACTACCTGTTTGTTTTCGTATTTCTGTCTTTGAGGAGAGACTCCTCTTCTTTTACGACTCAGGGAACACAGTCAAGTCCCATATGCATAACTAATAAATGTCTAATAGCCTCCTTAGTGATTCTTAGAATCCCCAGGGAATGTTTATGTTTCACAGATTCAGTCTCAAGAGCCTGCCTTTGAGTCACTTACCCATTTCAGGGTTTCTCTGAGAATGTGTCAAGATTCTGTCATAACTACCTGAGTAAAATAAATGCTTAAAAAAATTCTTTTCAGAACATAGGAAGCCTTTCCTCTAAGAAAAAAAGTTCTATTTTCCACCTTAACCTATAAAAATTTCTTAAAATTACTAAAAAGAAATCTAGATTTTTTAGCTTCAACAAATTGGCATAGTGACTATATGTATGAAAACACCAATTGTTAGGCAAAAGACAAAGATCCACTAGGGAACTTTTCAAGCATGATGTTTCCAAATGTGGAATTTTTTTTTCTTTTAAAATCATATACATTTTGGCGGTGCCTGAGTGGCTCTGTCGGATGGGCACCCGACTCTTGACTTCAGCTCAGGTCATGATATCAGAGTTGTGGGACCGAATCCCATGTTGGGTGCTGGGCTAGGTATGGAGCTTGCTTGAGATTCTCTCTCTCTCTCTCTCTCCCCCTTTAAACAACAACAACAGCAACAAACAAAAATAGCTGAAATAGTACACATTTTGAAAGGAAAACAAGTCTCGCTAATGGATAGCAATGAAGGTGAGGAAGAACTATGACTCAGAAAAAGATGCACCAGCTGCTGGAGTTAAAAGAGATCTTAGAGATCATACTAAACTTTTGGGATTAGACTTGCCTGAGAATCTGAAGCCATGGATCTTCCTCTCAGAAAAACGCATATGCCTTAGTGGGTGCACACATACCTACCACAAGAATTTCCATGTTCTTTGGTCTCTTCAAGCTCATTACTGTATTACATTCTAAGGGCAAAGTCCGGATCCTGTCTGTTGATTTTCCTTCACTTTATTTCTGAAGTTATCAAACCAAGGTGACGTATTGAACTGGGGGTGGATCTAGTATTACAAGTAACAACTCTTACCTTAATAGGCTGCTAGCACCATATCTTCTCTCATGAACTCCATTTTCCCCTACCCCCCATTCAACAGCCAACTTGGTAGGTCCCAAGGCTTGTGACAGGAAATAGTTTTGAATCAGCCATACGGTGTGGTGTTTCAGGGCATAGGGTTTGGAGGTGGGCCAGCCTAGGCTCAAGACCTGGCTTTGCTGCAAATTTGAATTACTGTTCAAATGTTCTAAGGTTCAGTTTTGTCACTGTAATGTGGGAGAGAATTATGGGATTGAAGAATTGTTGTAAAATTAAATGAGAATGATGTGTACAAAGTAATTAGTGCTTGTGTCTTCCAACATTGGAGAGCCAGACAGGCTGACACAGGGAATCACAACTTACTGGAGCAGAAACCCGTGAACAGAAACATTCACGAGAATCAGTATGAGGGTAAGAAATCCTAAACAGTAATTGACAAGTTGCTGGAGGCTCCGTGCGGACATGTCTGGGAGTTAGACTTCCAGGGAGGCCAGTGGAAGGGGGCGCATGCTGACACTTTTGTGAGTTCACCATCGGGAGCTTAGCCAGGTTCTCACAGTGAAGACTGGAGAAAAATCCCATTTTGAACCATTCAAAGCACATTAGAGCATTCTTTCCTTCTTTACCAGGCCTGCCCTGTGACCTCAATTCTCTGATGGATCTAAAAACGGTTGTTGATTTTCAGTTCAGATTCTTACTTGTTATGACAGAGTGACAACTTCTAAGCTCTTTATATGCTGGACTGGAAATCAGATAGCCTGAGCAGGTCTCTTTATGGACATGTTTTTACTTCTCTTGGGTAAATATCTGGAAGTGAACTTGCTTAATGAAGATTTTTAGTGTTCCTTTTGTTGGCAATGCAGAATTGTGACTTTTAAGTGTTACATTTTGAAATTCACCAAGTAAATATATATTTGGGCAATAGTTCTTTAAAAACTACACTATCATATCACTGTCTTGCTGTCAGCTTTAACATATGCTGCTGCAAATTTAATATTATAAACACAAGGTCTCACCAAAAAAAAATTACTGAAAGTTTTTCTTTTCATATGCTTTATCAAGAAACACGTTGCCCATCCTTGGGTGATAGGTTAGTCATTAGTCAGGGTTGGAAGATATTCCTTTCTTATCTGCCCCTCCATGTCTATCTTCCAATAAGCATAGAGAAGTCTTGGGGTTCTAAGTTCTGAACATTGATTGTGGAGTATCAAAGGCGTTGCCAGGAGTGGAGTCTGGACCCATCTAGCACCTCAGTCCAGGACTGATGACTCGGCCAGGGTCCACCTTAACATGGGTTAAGTGTAGCTTCTTGCCTAAATACCACATAGGGATATTCCTGGGATGGAATAAAGCTGGTAAAATTTTAGAGAATAAAGCTGGTAAAGCTCTATAGAATAACTAAAAAATGAAGGGGATGGGAAAGGCCTACTTGCCCATGTTGTAGGGATATAATTGGAACCTATCTGCATACAAAGCTGGTGACAAGGGGGAGTTGTGCCTATTATATAACTAGTTATTATAAATAAAACAAATGTAGGAAGTTATTTTCATTAGAAAAGTTATCTTTAGGGTGCCTGGGTGGCTCAGTTGGTTGAGTGATTGCCTTCGGCTCAGGTCATGATCTTGGGGTTCCAGGATCGAGTCCCACATCGGGCTCCCAGCTCCATGGGGAGTCTGCTTCTCCCTCTGACCTTCTCCCCTCTCATGCTCTCTCTCGCTCTCTCTCTCAAATAAATAAATAAATAAAATCTTTAAAAAAAAAGTTATCTTTATATCAACATTATTTACTTTAATATCACTTTTACTTATTTTTATTCTACTATTTTTATGAGAAGAAGAGGTACACATCTCAATGTCTTTGGGGATCATTTTGAATATTAATGAGAATTTTTATATCTTACAGTTTGGTTTATAAAATCATCTAAAATTTTAATAAAGGAGAAATAAGTTATTATGGATCATCTGTTAAAACATTTACAGCTGAGAATGGTCCCATGACTTCATGTTTATGACTTACTTGTTACACTGTAAAGGCCCAATGACATCATGATATGCTGTTATGGATTAGATTTTCAGAGTAATTTGAATTGAGAAAAGTGATTGGGGAATTGAATCTTCTTTTAATATGATAGTATCATATTAACATTGCAAAAGTCATATAGCAAGAATCTCAATTCACCTCCCAACTTGGAGAATTCTCTCAGTACTAAGAGTAATAGTAAATACACAAAAGACTTTTTAATTAAATAGAAATTTTTACTTTTCAGTGTTGAATGTTAACAGTAGGTAATTGACTGAGTCATAAAAAAATGATTGATAATTGAAAGAAATACACTATTAAAAATAGTGACAGAGCACAGAGGATTTTTAGGGCAGTGAAAATAATCAGTATGATATTATAATGATAGATATATGTTATTATGCATCTATCTAAACACTACCTAAACACCAACCTGAAGTTAAGCAATGGATTTTGAGTGATTAGGATGTGTCAAGGTAGGTTTATCCTTGGTAAAAACTGTACCCTTCTGGCGAGTGATGGTGATAATGGAAGAGGCTAGGAGGTATGGGAGACCTTTCTGTACCTCCCTCTCAGCTTTGTTGTAAACCTAAAAACTAGTTAAAAGAAATAAAGTCTTTAAACAAAAATTTAAAACCTCTCCCCCCACCAAATGATAATAATAATTCAAATGAGATCATCATACTTAAAATGAAAAGAATCAAAGTTGAACAGTAGTTCTCTGTTGCTACCTAACAAATTACCACAAACTTAGTAGTTTCAAACAATTCACATTTATGATCTCACAGTTTCTGTGGGTCAGGAATCTGAGCATGTCTTCTTTTGTGTCCTCTGCTTAGGATTTCACAAGGTTTTAGTCAAGGTTACCACTTGCCTAAGTTTTTATCTGTAGTCTTGTCTGCTTCCAGGCTCACTCAGATTGTTCCAGAGTTCATTTATTTACAGCTGTAGGATTCATGGCAATTTACTTCTTCAAGGCCAGCAGGAGAGAGAGTCTCTAGCAAGACGGAGACCAGTATGACATACTGTAACCATGGGAGTGGCGTCTTATCACCTTTGCCATATTTTGTTGGTTAGAAGGTCACAGTTCCCACAGTACTCAAGGGGAGGAGATAATGCAAGGGTATAAAGAGTAGGAGGTAGATATCTGAGGCCATGTACAATCTGTCCACCCCACAATAAATGAAGTGTAAAACTTGCAAATAGTTTCCTATTAACCCCAAGAGTTGTCATTTATGTTTAGCAAGGCAATATCATGTACTACATAAAACTAAAATAATTATTAATGCAAATAGTTTAACACTGGTAATGTATGAGTATTTTTTTCTTTAAAGAAGGATTTATATATCATCCAGCCTAATCTGATTATTTTCTTTAGAAGAAAAAAGTTCTGTTATGGGGATGATGTAACTAATTGTTATTTAAATTAACACTCATTTAAAATTATTAGTTTCCTAGCTTGCTATGACAAAGTATGATAAGCCTGGTGGCTTAAAACAATAGAAATTTATTCTCTCAAATTTCTGGAGGCTAAACATATGAAAGCAGAGTGTCAGCAGGGACATCCTCTCTTTGAAAGCTCTAAGGTGGGATGCTTCCTTGTGTCTTCCTAGATTCTGGTGCTTGCTGAAAATCCTTGGTATCCCTTGGTTTGTAGATGCATTGTTCCAAGTTTTCCATCTGTTATCACCTGGCATTCTCCTTGTGTATTTCTGTGTGTCGTTGTCGTCGTCGTCGTCTTCTTCTTCGTCTTCTTCTTCTTCTTCTTCTTCTTCTTCTTCTTCTTCTTCTTTTTTATAAGGATGCTAGTCATGTTGTGGGTAAAGGACCACTGTACTCAGGTATGATCTAAGTTTAACTTAACTAATTACATCTGCAATGATCTTGTTTCCAGATAGGGTCACATTCTGAGGTACCAAGACAGACATGAAAATTGGGGGAACATCATTCAACCCAGACAACCCCTCAACCCCTTTAGTAGTAGTAGCACCATATGGTAGACCGTTTTTGAAATAACTAAATGAGTCCCACCTCCTGCTATTCACCCCTTGTATTATCCTCTCATCTTTGGTGTGTGCTGAATCTAGTGGCTTTCTTCTTAAAAACAGAAGAGGCAAAAGAGATGTCACTTTGAGATTAAGCTATAAAAGTCTGTGATTTTAGTTCTGCCTGCAGACCCTGTCTATGGCTCTTCTTGCTTGCTTGCACTGGTGAAGCAAGTTATCATGTTGTGAGCTGTACTATGGAGATGCCCACATGGTAGAGAAGTGAAGGGCAGCATCTGGCCAGCAGTCAGTGAGAAACTAAGGTCCTAATTCCAACACCTAGAGAGTAACTGAACCGTGCCAGCAGCCAATGGAGTGAGCTTGGAAAGAGAGCCACTACCAGTCATGTTATAAGATGACTGCAGAGCCAGCTGACAGGTTGATTGTAGCCTTGCAAGGTCCTTGTGAGAGATCCTAGAGCTGGAGGATCCTGCTAAGTTGTGCCTAAATTCCTGACTTACAGAGACAGTGAGATAATAATGTTGCTTTATGGCATTCAATTTGTTACACTTCAATAGATAACTAATATTCACTATTTCTCCTGTATCATTCTCAGCAAATATTATGAAACTTGAGAATATGCTTTACATCTTGCTTTTATTTAAAAAAAGTCAAGCAAGTACAGCCTCTTGTAGGTTAATATAGAGCACAGCTTCTCACAGTGTCACTGTAAACTTTCTATGGATGATTTAATCATGCCAGGTGAAATTCTTGCCTCTTATGAACTCTGAAGAAAATTCCAGAGATTTTATCATTAAGGTTTAATTAGAATTTGATAGGATTAATTATATGGTCATGTCAATAACATAATTATGTTGTGTGCTTGCTTTTAACTGAAGCAATGGTGTTTTTTTCCTGGACATTGGAAATAAAAAGAAATTTATTTTGGTTTGGCAGTTTAGATTACTTGGGTATGATTTTATTATTGTCTTCCGAATGTTCAGTTTCTAGTGACATTTGACAAAGCACTGTCCTATTTCTGTTTATTCTAAAAGAACTAGAAAAGCTGATTTTTTAGTCAAGAGCAAATAGTTTTCCTGGTTTCTATCCAAAAGCTACATAAACCTACAACATAAAGCCTTGGAAAAGGAGAATTGTGTATAAGTGATTCCATTTTGATTCTTTTTAATTAGTCTGTTGATACTAATACCTTCGAAAGTAAAGACAGTGATACTAAGTCTAGTGGTACACTAGGATGTTGAAAATAATTTTAAAGAAATTGCATTATAATTTTCCATTAATTGAATCATTAAAACTCTTCCTGTGCTATCAATTTTCCCTTTAAATAATAAAGCAGTAATCACTTAATTTTGAAAAAAAAATTAAATATTTCTTTGGTCAATGAACTCAGATATTTGTAAATAGTTTATTTTGAATATCTCTTTAAATAAGTCTGTGTTACATTATTAGTTGAACTACCTGGTTTAATATTGAAGTTGAATAGATCCTCAACCCATGGGTTGGGGCCAAATATAAATGGGTTTTGAAGTCCTATAGACATGGGCGGAGAAAACTGAGATTGATTTCTTGAATTTATATGGTCAGGTTTTTTAATTCAAAGAGTTTTTTTTCCAATCTAATTTTTGTGAAGCAATTATTAACATATAACTGGTTTATTATTAAAACTATTTAATATAAGAAGTGAACTAAATGGCAGACATTACATAACTCAGAATTGGTTATGCCCATGATAGCAGTTATCACATTTTTCATCCTATTAGAACCTTCACAAGAGCTCCTATGACCTTTGATGTTACATTTCAATTTTGCACTCATTACAACAAAATAAACAAAAATGTCATTCTATTAATATTTATATCTTTAAGGTGGAATATTCTGGATATTTTAATTTCAATAAGATGGAAATTTCAGGGACACTAAGATACAGAAATAAGCCAATATTACATAATTTTATTTATTTTTTATTTTTTTAAAGATTTTATTTATTTATTTGAGATAGAGACAGTGAGAGAGAGCATGAAAGGGGAGATGGTCAGAGGGAGAAGCAGACTACCCGCAGAGCTGGGAGCCCGATGTGGGACTCGATCCCAGGACTCTGGGATCATGACCTGAGCCGAAGGCAGTCGCCTAACCAACTGAGCCACCCAGGCGCCCAATATTACATAATTTTAAAATTTCCTCTTAAGTATAATGCCCAAATAGCAGTTACCTATGTTGCTTTTGTGACCAAAGATGGGCCACTTCTACTTATGTAAGAGGTGGTGGGTTCTATGGTAATGTTGTTGGTGCCGACAAGAATGATGTGTGTGTGTGTGTGTTTGTGTGTGTGTGTGTGCTTTGTGTCTGGTGTGTCTGGGTCCACAGCCTCCAGCTGAACCTCTTTTGAGAATTTCTGGAGTAGTAATCCAATGAGGGAAGGAGTGTTTTTTCCCACATGTTACTCTCACCTAACCAAGAAGCTTTAGCTCCACCCTAAATTTAACTGAAATCTCAGCTCATGACCTAGTCAGATCTGAATATATGAATTACAGAACCATATATTGATTTGGGTGAGCCAG
>CM052809.1:68439683-68514646 GCA_028533885.1 Nasua narica
TTTTTTTTTTTTTTGTACCAAAAAAATCATAGGGAATGATTCTGATTTACCCGACTATAAATTCTGATTTACTGTCTCTGAACCATTCACTGTGGCTGGGTCATGGGACCAAACTCTGAGTCAACTTTTTTCAGAGGCCTATTCTTAGAGAGATGGGGTAGTTGGGGGACTGGTAAGATCAGCCCCACTCACAGCATAAAGACTGGACCTGGGTTAGGGGAGATTATCCAAAGGTTAATTGGGCTGCTCTGACCAAAAGTCCAAAGAGAGTCAGGCAGCAAAAGCAATAAATTTCTACTTCTATTTCAGGGGAGTAGAAGTTTATATGTCTTTCATATAAGGAGAAAAGAAGCTGGATCACATATATAGAAACAGATATGCATTTGCTAAACATGCTTTTTAAAACAAATATTGTGGTGAGTGAGTGGTAAGCTGGCTATGCAACTCACAATTGGAAGAGTAGCTGTTGCAATGTAGTAATTCATTTTAATCAAAGATAAAAGAGAGAATTTGCCACATCAAGATCGTGTGTATCAATAATACATCTGTCAATGTACAGAAGATGTCACATCTGATTGAAAGGAATTGAAGTGACATCACATCTCTCAAGAAATAAAAGCCAAGGGCAAGTTGTTCCATATTGAAATCATAATCATAATTATTAATTATTTGGATAGTACTGACACATTAAGAACTTGTTCAGAGAGCAATTAACAAGCTGACTATTCAGCCACATTCTAATCTATTTTATATAATCTGAATCAAGCTAGTCAAATAGGAAAACTGATTCAAATGGAAAGCTCTTTGTTTCTCAGTTATGGTATTCATTTGAAAATGTTGCTAAGAGGTTATAAAACACATATAGGGATGTGTGTCTGTGTGGATCCATTATGGATATAGTTTTGTGATATATATTTCCATAACTAATAAAGTTAAATAAAACTAAGTATGAGCACAATTGTAAATCTTTTATTTATGTAATAGTGCACTGAATACTTGCTAAAGATTTAAAAATTTTGTAAGAAATGATTTTTCTCATTTAAAAGGCTTAGGGAATAGTTTAATCACCACCTTAGGTTGGTTGGATGCCATTAAGAAGAAAGAAATACTCAAGTAACCCTTTTCCCCTCTCTTTTCCTTTACTTTTTTTAAAAGAAAAATATTGACTGCAAAACGGGGAGAACAGTAAAATTTGAACGTCCTAATTTCCTGCCAAATTTCAGGAATCCATTTATGAATTTTAATGGGCATGACAAAACTGGAATTGGCGAGATCAAAGTCTCATAGGAGTTTAGAAGTCAACAGAAATTTGGCAAATATTGTGATATATAACACATATAGATATATAAACACAAATACTGTAAATAAAAGTTTAAAAAGCATCTGCTTTTAATTTAAAAAGCATCTGTCTTTTAATCTGACCTGTAAACAAACTACAGGTCAAAGCTGTGAATGCACCTATAGATAATTCTTTTCCTGAATCTCTTTCTTCAAGAAACTTGCTGGGATATTTTGAGCTGTTGTAGCAGAGTCTTTCCTAAGTTTCTGACTCAGGCTCACTGAACCTCGGTCCAGAGTATGTTCATGTGGTTCTCACCACATCCCGAGCACACTATCTATATTTCTCAGAGAAGTGAGGGGAATTCAGGTAGGCCTGACTCTAAATCCCATCTGCATTTTCTCAGTTTGCCATAGTGCCTTGCCTATCACACATGACATGGGCTGTTATAGTTGTTCAGCTCTGTTCCTGATGGTTCTCTGCTCACTCCTCCCTAATGTGCACTGGGGGCCCCAAGGAACACTTTCAGTCACCTGATCTCTGGTCCCTTACCTAGTTTCAAAATTGTGACGCAAATCATGCTTCTTAATACTGAATCACCTTGGCTCTGAAGACTCATAGGAAGCAGAGGGTTTATTTTAGCATTTTAGCTCTCTTATACTAGCTGTGTGATCTTGGACAAATGCCCTAATCTGTTAGTGCCTCAATCCTCTTTCTTCATTCCTCTCATTTACCCATGAGATTCTCTGACCTTTTAGCTGAGCTTTGTGGAATTTCTAATGATGCCAATGAATTTGACCTTATGTTAAATTATCTTGTATTTTTTTCTCTGTTTCTTTCTTTCTTTCTTTCTTTCTTTCTTTCTTTCTCTCTCTCTCTCTCTCTCTCTCTCTCTCTTTCTTTCTTTCAATTCTAGTGTATTAGGTATGCTTTTGATTTGCAATTTTGGGGGACCAATAGACAACATTTTTTTTTTACAACCTGAATGTGGATTGGAGCCCCTTACTTTTGGCGTAATCTTTTGTGTATGGGGGTGGGGGTGGGGGTGGTAGATTGCGACTTTTCTTTAGGGTTGTGTGAACAATCGAGTGTGTGAAAAATGGGAGAAGATCCTAGTCCTTTATCCATTGTGTTGGTTGTCATTCAATACTCTTATCAAATGATGCTGTTGGGAAGAGTGGCTTCTCTACCATTTTTGAGGTTTTGCTGGCTCTGGAAGGACTCAGGTGGTTTCACACAGGTTTTCTGTGCTGACTTCGGGCTTTATGGCAGATACTCTGTTCTCTGTGAAGAAGAGTCTTGTGTCTTTGAAGCCAAGATTCCACAGATGTCCAAAAGCGTTCTTACCTCTTTCGTCCCTGGCACTGGGTGTACAGGTTTATGAACGTGTGCCCCATATGAAAACCATAAAGTCCTCCAGTTTCTTCACTAGTCTCTCAGGAGCCATTTCCTAAAATTACTCCAAGCACAACCTCTATCCCTTTTCCCTGCTGGGATGACCCAACAGAGTAACCACAGGTGCTTTGAGTCCATAACAAAAGCCTAAAAATTCTTGACGCCAGACAACTTCTTTCTGCCTGTGAAACCCAAAGCTGTTAACATGCCCTAGAAATAAAGGAAATCAGAGTACAATATGAAAAGTTGCCATTTCTGAGGGGTTAGATAAAAATAATGATATTAAAATTGCATTTCTTTTGAGAGTCTCATACAGGAGTGGGGATAAGACAGGAGTTATTATCTCAATAAACTATCCTGCAACATTGTTCTTCATGTGTATTTTGAAAATATGTCAAAAAAATCTAAAGTAGGGATGGAGAATGCCTAATTTTCACAGCCACTGATTTCTGCCTCATCCACGGCAGAGAGAGCTAATTACTCAGTTCTGTCAATGGTCTACACTTGCTTGTTAATTCTCATCGTAATGGATAGGACAGCCAGTACTAATGAATTTGATTTAGAAATTGAAATTAGAATACGCTTACCATCTGTTCCCCCAAGTATTATATAATGTGGAAAATTCTGAAATTTAGTGAGGGTGCCAAAGAATTGGGGCAGAGGGGAAAGATGAAGGGATGACTGACAGAAATTTTATGTTTCAGAAAGGTCCTAGGGAACATGTATCCACTTTGAACCTAGAATTTGCTCTGCAGCCTTTGTTCTGAGCACTTTTATATTGTGAGTCCATCCAAGAAAAGATGCTGGGAGACATATATTTTAAAGAAACATTTAAAAATCTTGCAAATTTCTTGGTTAAAAATGAAATTTCTAGATAAGAAGCTGGAAAAAACATTTTTGGTGGTCTGCCTATTCCTTCACCAGTAATGAAGACCCTGCGAGACCAAATCAACACCATAAATTAATAAAACAATTCAAAGGAAATAGAGAAGAGTTGGATGTTCCTAAAGCATGCTACCTTCCACATAAGGTAGCATCATGGACCCTTCTCTAAAATGGAAGTGTATGTGGTGAACAGACCAGTGAACTAGTGTGAATGGTCTGGTATTTTAGGGTTCTCCAGAGAAACAGAAGCAATAGGAGATATAGATCTCTATAAGCATTCCTAAGATTTTTGGCTTTTCTTCTATTCATTTATTATAAGGAATTGGCTTGTTAAATTATAGAGGCTGAGGAGTCCCAGGACCTGCAGCATGAGTCAGCAAGTCGGAGACCCAGGAAAGCTTGATGGTGTAGCTGTGGTCTGAGGCTATCAGGCTTTAGACCCAGAAGAGCCAATGTTTAAGTCTGAAGTCTGAAGGCAGGAACAAGTTGATGTCCCAGCTGGAAGGTACTCAGGTAGGAGGAACTCTCCCTTCTTGGGGGCGGGTCTTTGTTACTATTCTCTGGCCTTCAACATCTTCCAGGAGCTTGGCCCACCGGCATTAGAGAGGCAGTTTGCTTTACTCAGATTTTCAATTTAAATATTAATCTTACCCAAAACACTCTCACAGAAACACCCAGAATTATGTTTGACCAAATTTCTGGGCACCCAGTGGCCCAGTCAATTTTGATACATAAAGTTAGCCATCCCACCTGGGAACTCTTTTTCCTGAAAGAAAAGAGCTCATGAACTAAAGACAAAGGGATTTTTACCCTTTGGGTCTAGTTTTTTAAAACATCAGCCACTTATTTTTTATATCTATCTATTTATCTAGATGTCTAGTTTCCCTAAAAAGATTTTATTTACTTATTTTTTTTAAAGATCTTATTTATTTATTTATTTATTTGAGGAAGAGAGAGGGAGTGCAGGGGGAGGAGCAAAGGGGGGGGGAGGGATAAGTAGACTCCCTGCTGAGCACAGAGCCCTAGTTGGGGTTCAATCCCATCACCCTGAGATCATGAGCCCCAGCAGAAATCAAGAGTCAGAGGCTTAACTGACTGAGCCTTCCAGGCTCCCCTCCCTGAGAGGATTTTAGTAGACTATCCAGATTCACTAGCATCACAGTTACCAGTGTTCGTTCAGGGAGTTACACAGATAACTGATGCTCATTAAATAAAAGCATGTTCAATTCCAGTTCAGAAGATGATATTATCTAACCTAATTCCAAGAGGCCAGCCTATCCAATGACTAACAACACTGCTGCATTATTCATATGTTTGCAATTTATTTACTTTAAGGTCTCATGTATATCTAATTTGTGTTTAATATGTATCAGAAATTCACAGATGGGCACACTTAAACACATACTTAAACCATGCAATGAATTTTAAAGTAAAATTCCCCTGTAGAATTTTCCGTATATCTATATTACTCCTTTATGCCCATTTTCCTTTTTCTACAATTTATCTAAATGGTGTTTGACAACTAACTTCCGATACTTGGTAAGCATTCCTAAGATTTTTGGCTATTCTTTCCTCTATTTTCTAATGTAAAAGACAAGCAGCTGAGAGAAAACAGAACCAAATTTGGCTGGCCCTGATACAAATTTCAACTATTTATATTCCACAGCTACCAACCAAACTTACTGTTAGGAAAATATTAACCTTAGCCACAATCTCAATTTTATTGTATCAGCAAACCTCGGAAACCCTGAAATCAAAACTAATTACACGAAGAGTTAAATCTAATTTAGTGGGCATGTGAATTTATAAAATAACAAAGTCACAGGATAATCCTCACTTCTCCGATTCTTTTCTGGAAAATGCATTATGAACACACTGTATTTTCCCACAGGAACCTGAAATTGCGAATGCATTCCTGCTCAGTTACTCACCATCAAATAAGTCATGGTTGTGACTAGCAACAAGTGTTAAAAGCAAAGATAAGATGATAAACTTGTAATAACCTAATTAATAAAATTATTTTAGAAGTGCTATAGGATTGGGAAAATATTTTTTCAATATTTTCTGAGATTTTTACTAAAAAAATTCTCTAAAATGTTGGCAAGTTATTTAAAATATTAAAAAAAAAAGCCTAGCCATAAACAACACTCTGGCAGTCACAGAAAACAGATACAGGCACTATAGGGCATCAGTCCCTAAGCTTCCTTGCAGTTCAACCCCGGGCTTGAACAAACAAACCGATACCCAGAGAAGTTAAATAACTTGTCCTAGAACACACAGCAAGTCAGAATAAGAGTTGGGACTCAAAATCAGTCCTTTTGAATTTAGCTAATGTTCTTTCTATGTCAGAGAAGAAACGGTTGGAGATGCAGTTTTAAAAACGGGCAAGGGCCCCTGGGTGGCGCAGTTGGTTGAGCGACTGCCTTCGGCTCAGGTCATGATCCCGGAGTCCCAGGATCGAGTCCCACATCGGGCTCCCAGCTCCATGGGGAGTCCGCTTCTCACTCTGACCTGCTCTCTCTCACTCTCTCTCTTTCCTAATAAATAAATAAATAAATAAAATCTTTAAAAAAAATAAATAAATAAAAATAAAAATAAAAACGGGCAAGACTGTGGGAAGAGAGATCCTGCCCCAAGTTTCCTGGAATCAGTGGAAGCAGCCAGTTCCCAGTATGATCAGGAAAGCAGTCCTGACTGCAAGCAGGGACAACCTGCGGAGCTCTCTCTTTCATGGGCCACGGGGCAGACCGGGTAAGGGCAATGAATTCCTAGCTCCGCTCCAGACTCCTGTCACATGGCCTTTTAAATTCATTTATTCAAATGTCATTGTTTAATGGCTGCTATAGTCTACCTTTCTATGGGAAATATAAGTGTAACAACATGTTTTCTGACACCCAGAAATGGCAAAAACTTAAAAAGTAAAGCTCACATACCTTTGACATAGATAAAATGAAGATGCTAACTACATAGCAACAGAATAGTTCAATAGTAAGGTTGATTGCCTTGGAATTGATCTCGGCTCGGGACTGATTGGAATGAGCCAGACAGCTTAAACAGTACCTGGGGAAGTTTTACTGAAGACTTGTTTCTGATCAATTTTCTTGTAGCAAGCAGAAACATTTAATATTATGCTGTTAACCTTCCTCTATGCTCAATGTTTTGTTTACCCTCTTAAATTTAGGCCTTGCAGCATTTAAATATGTGAAGACATCATTAAGTGTGTGAAGTGAGGTCCCAGAGGGTGAAGAGAGGTCCCTTCTTACTCATCTCTCTTTGTTCTATCTTTAGGCTTCTTGTTTTCTACATCAACTTTACACATAAGGGACAGCTTTAAAAGAAAAAAAAATTCAAGATGAATTTATTCAAGGAGAGGCAGGCAGGTCCCTAAGTCTATACACACTCCTGGGCAACATAGACTTTCTTTAGCTAGGAAGTCTGCTTCCTTTTGCCTACCCTTTCAAGTGTGGGAAAGTTTTGTTAGGTGAGCCTTCTATGGACATTATAGACTAAGCAGGTGAAAGTGCTAAGAAATGAAGCTTGGGTGTCAATCAGGCAGACCTGAATGAGCAAGAATACCTAAATTACTAAACAAAAAAGAAAATTATGCCTGGTACTCTTTCCTCGTTGACAACTAAAAGTATTCAGATTTCCTGCTATATACTCCAAACAGGGTCTATTTTTAACGGGAAAAAAAAAAAAAACCCCAAAACAAAACAACAGGTTTCCTTTAACAGAAAGATTTTTCAAAAAAAAAAAAACCAAAAAACAGGAAGATTTTTGTTTTTTAACAGTTTTCTACTATAATACATCATATTTCATAATTACTGAGCTTGTGCTACTATCTACTCATGTGTTGGTTTTAGATAAACATAAACAAGTAATTTTCTTTTTTTAGATGAATAATAATTTCTGATTTTTTAAAATATTTTTCTGATAAAAATATTTTTTAATATTTTTCTGATATTTGAGGAATATCTAGTTTCTCTAATGCAAATCTTAGGTTTGCTTATGAATTAAGAACATCCCATATCCTATGATATATATATAACCCTGGAATGTTCTCCTTTGGTGATCTTTTCTCTGTCTGGTATTACAATATAACATAGTGATTTGGATCCTGGCTCTGCCACTTGCTAGCTGTGTGACCTTATACCAGGTACTTAACCTCCATGGGCCTTAGTTTCTTCAACTGAAAATGGGAATGATAGCAGTAACACCTTCTTATAAATTACGAATTAACATTATAAAACATATAATGAATTAACATTATAAAACCTATAAACAGTGCCAGACACATAGTAAGTGCTACATACATGTTTGTTAAATGAATAAAATACTTTTTCATCATCTAAATATATATGTAAATACCTATGCAACACAAGATTGTTTTCAACTTAGAGATTAACTTCTTTTCTTCTCTGGTCCTCATTTTTCTACTTCTCCCTCTTCTATTAGGCTTTAGAAGAACAAAATAAGAAATCACCTGGGAAGACTGACTTTGTGTATGCCACCTTTTCAAACCTAAGATTACAAATTGTAGCATACTTTGGAAGCAAGTAATAGAAAATTCAGTTCCATCCCACTGGTTTAAATTGGCTCACAAAGTCATGCACGAAAGCAGAATGGGTGTCAGGGCTGGCTTAACTTAGTGAGTGTAGCTTTTCTCTTCTCTTCTCTTTCTTTTTTATCTTTTGCATTTTCCTTGACTTTGTTCCTTTTAGTACAACGGGCTTTTCTTTAGGCTGACTTGCCTCATGGTGGCAAAATGCCTTTTGGAGGCTCGAGGCTCCTTTTAATGGAGCATATAGAAGATGAGGGGTAGTCTATTTTGGTTTTAAAAGCAAAGAAGTTTCTTGCCAGAAACATCCAGAAAAACTTGCTTTATGACTTCCTGGCCCAAATTAGGTTACAAGCTAATTCCTGAATCAATTTTTGAGGCTAGGGGACTACCATGAACTAATTGGATTAGCTGAACTGATCTTTACTCTGGAGGATGGGATTACTTTTAGATACATGAGGCCCAGTTCTGGTGCTGAGCTCCATCAACTTCATGTTAAACAATTGGTAATGGTATGAGGAGCAGACGCCTGAACAAGAGCAGAATCCTGTTAGAAAGATGGAGGAGGAAGAGATCCTAGTAGACAACCATTGATGTCTACTACGTAGGTTATGTTCTCTGTAGTAGGAGACTGGAAATGCATCACTGTCAGTAGTAGATGTCTAAATGAGGAAGCATTTATGGCCAGGGCACCTTCAAATTCCACAAGTCGTATTTTAAATTATAGATATTATTTTTAGGATTTTTGTGGTTATTAAGACCATGCACAATCAAGACTGTAAGCAACCTTGTCTGTCCATGATACTGACTTGGGCACCAGGGTCGCACCAACTTAACTGCAGCTTCTGGGCTTATTATTATTATTTTTCAAATTAGCATAGTATTAAATGTGTTTCTTTGTATTTTGAAATAATTTTAAATTTGTAGGAAATTTGAAGGAGTGGTGCAATAAACTTTTTTCTGTGAATCATTTGAAAGTAAGTTACAGACATTATGCCTGTTACATGCCAATACTTCCAAAGGCAAGGACGTATTACTACCCAAACATCATATAATCATCAAAGTCAGGAAATTAATATTCTCCCATTACTTCTAGCTTGTTGCTGGTCCCATTCATGTTTTGACAGTTGTCCCAATAAGGTGATTTATAGCGAAAAAGATCCTGTTAAGGATTTTTTTTTAGTTGTTGTTTCTCTTCAGTCTCCTTCAGCCTTGAATCTCAGTCACTCAGGACCTTTATGGGCCAGTTATTTGATAGAATACCCTCAATTTGGGTATGTCTTATGTTTCCTCATGGTTCGATTCAGATTATGTATTTGTGGCAGGAATGTCCCAGAATCACAGAAGTGACAGTATGTTGTTTTTATTGCATCCTATAAGGTGGTCTGTGATTTTAATTTGTTCCATTATTAGTGGATGTTGACTTTGACTCATTGATTAAAATGGTGTCTGTCAGGTTTCTTCACTGTTAAGTTACTTGATTCTCTTTATAATTAACAGAAATTTGGGAAGAGTTTGTGTGCAGAGGTGGACTGGACTTCAGGCCTAGTTTAATGTAAGGTTTTTTTTTTTTTTGCAATTTCTTTGATTCTTTTTTTTCTCTTTGATTCTTTTAATATACGGTTATGTAAATATCCCATTCTCTGTCAAACTTTCACCCATTAGTTTCAGTATCCATTGATATAGTTTGGCTGAATTCATTGTATTATAATGGTAATGGTTGCCATATATTTGATTTTTCTAATTTAAGCATTCCTACTATATTTATTAGTTGCCCTTCCAGTATAAGATTCTTATTGACTTATTTATCTCTTTACATTGATATGGGCTCACAAATTCATATATAATAAAATGGACTGCAGTGTTTTATTATTTTGATGCTCACATTGTTCTTCATATGGTCAATTGAAGTTCCTTCATTCTGGCTTTTGTGTCAGTTTGGCACATCTTTTTCATTCATTTAATACTTCATTACTTTCCGACACCAAAGGATGTTCCAGACTCATTTGGTACTTTCCAATTCCAGCCCCAGAATCAGACATTTCTCTAGTGGGCCCTGTTTCTTTTAATGGAGAATGGTATTTAAGAAACCAAGATTTGGGTGCTGAATATGCTCATGGTTATTGGATGACCCTCTTCCCAGGATCTCTCAGTAGTCAGAGGCAGAGAAAATATTTGAATTCAATATTCTGTCTCTCAATTCAGTGTACCCCAAATCTAATTTTAGCTTTGTTGGAGGGACACTGCTCTTAATCGTGTAGAAGATATTGGATTACACACAAAATGCTTCCATGAAATGTCCAACTGTATTAGTTTCCGATGGCTGCTGTAACAAATTACCAGAAACTTGGTGGTTTAAAGGAATACAGATGTGTTCTAATGCTATTATAAAGGTCAGAAGTCTGAAAACAGTTTCACTGGACTAAAATCAAGATGTTGGAAGGACTTATTTCTTCTTGGGGCAGTAGGGCAGAGTTTGTTTCCATTTTCTAGAGGCCATCTATATTCCTTGGCTGATAGATCTTTCCTCTATCTTCAAAGCTTATTCCTCTAATTTGTGCTTTTCTCTCCCAGTCTCTGCAATTGGTTTTCTTTCTTTCTTTTTTTTTTTTTTAAAGATTTTATTTATTTATTTATTAGGAAAGAGAGAGAGTGAGAGAGAGCATGAGAAGGGAGAAGGTCAGAGTGAGAAGCGGACTCCCCACGGAGCCGGGAGCCCGATGTGGGACTCGATCCCCGGACTCCGGGATCATGACCTGAGCCGAAGGCAGTTGCCTAACCAACTGCGCCACCCAGGCGCCCGGTTTTCTTTCTTTCTGACTCTGCCTCCTGCTTCACTCTTTTTAGAACTCTTGTGATTTTTCTGGGTTTACCCAGATAACTGCCTCATCTCAAAATTCTTAACTTAATTCCACCTCAAAGTCCCTTTTGCCATGTAAAGTGACATAGTCACAAGTTCCATGAATTATGACCATTTTTGGAGCCAATACCACACCAACACTAGCTAGTCTCTTTGCATTTTCTAACTATTTGCTTAGCATAAATTTCACTTCTGAATTGTATTAAATAGGATACTTGGATTTGCAAGTGTTATAAAAGAACAACAACAATTTGGTATAGGGAAAAAAAGAGGGGCTTTATTGGCTTCCATAAAGGAAAGTTGTAGGCCTGTGTTCTACCCTGATGAATTCGAGGAGTCCCAGATGTTGACAACATCTTAGTTTCTGTTTCATCTCTGCTTTTCCTTGTGTGTCTTCTCAGCCTGGCTCTTATCTCCTATTGACAAGATGGCTTCTAGTAGCTCCAAGATTTATTCTTCCATTTTGGAACTCTAGGACATAGGGAGATTTTTTTTCCCCTTAGTGTCAATAAAATCTAGTTAGTGAGTTTCATTAATCTAGCTTTAATGGGACTCTGTAAATCAAAATGTTAGCTGCTGTTGCCGAAACCACAACCATTTTATATATTTTTAGTTTATTTACCACTTGACATGTTATTAATTTGCTTATTCATTTTTTTCTCAACTTCTTCTATCTCCCTCCTTCTTTTTTACTTCCTTTCCTTTTAAATATTCTTATTTCAAAAAGAATAATATAGTATATCTACGATTCTCAAGTGTCTCTTAACTTTTTTTTTACTTATTTTTGTAGACAAAAATAATTTAATAAGAAAATACAGTACAAAATACAAATTTAGTAAGAAAAAAAGATTTTTTGTGGTTGATAACTTTTTAATTTTACAATTATTAACTAATTTAATTAATAATTATTACAATTAATAAATTTGTTTTTCTTAAAATGATTTTTATAGTAATGCATTTAAATTGTTTGACACTCCTTTCTTTTTTATTTTATTTTATTTTATTTATTTGAGAGAGAGAGAGAAAGTGAGAGAGAGCAGGTCAGAGGGAGAAGCAGACTGTCCGAGGAGCTGGGAGCCCAATGCGGGACTCGATCCTGGAACTCCGGGACCATGACTGAGCCAAAGGCAGCCGCCCAACCAACTGAGCCACCAGGCGCCCTTGACATTCCTTTCTTATGTGTTAGTGAGCCCGAGGTGAGAACAGAATGCATGGTGTTAAAGATAATTAGACATATAAAAATATATATTTACATTGAAGAGGTTAAAATCTGCATATGCTGGTAGCATTTTCTGCGGTGTTGATTTTTTTTTTTTTGGTTTATGTTGCTGCTTTCTTTTGTTTCTATAATTGAAAGTTTTATGAAGTGTAAGTAAATTTGGGCCACTTAACTGATTTGAATAGGAAATGTATGCTGTCTTTACTGGTAGCTCTTTTTCAAAATTTTCTAGTACCAAATATCCTATTTATTTCTAGGAATAAGCCCATGTCAAATTCAAACAAAACTAAGTTTACTTGAATATTAAGACACACTTTAAAAAAATGGAAGTTTTTATAAAGTAAGCTTTACTAATTTAATATATATATTTTTAAATTTCCAACTCTTATTGTAATTTTAGTTGGAACTAGACCTTATAAGTGTTTTAATGCTTCTTTCATCAGAATTTATACTCTTTTGAGGGAGGGAGAAGGAGAAATGGGCACAAAAATGGAGCTTGATCAATACTTTTAGACTGATTGATATTCACATTATAAAGCTGGAGTCTCTTACTTAGCAATGCCTCCTTAATTGAAGCACCATAATAAAAACTTGTCTTTTTCATATTGTGGATGTATCAGTTGCTATTTTACAGACTATGACTGTCAAATACTTGTAGCCTATAGGTGTTATTATATTTGATATAATAAAAGTAATTCTTTTGGTTTAGTGTAGAAGCATTACATTGAGATAGTGGGACACAGAAGTAGTGTGCAATCATGGAGCAACTTAGTTTTTATCTCCAGTATTTTAAAAAACTTTTCTTTGGAGTTAATTCTCTTCTGCATCTGTGGATAAACTTAAAGCTAGTTTCATGACTTTTCAGATTACTTTTAGGTGCTTTTAGTCCCACGGACAATCTCAGGTCATTTGAATATTTTCATGAAATAGAGTTTTCAGGTTCACCGAAGCTAAAGATTCTTCCCTTCCCTAGGTTGTGAGACTAGCTGTGGAAAGAGGGGGCTAATTAGCTTCTTTTTTTATTTCTTCAGAGAGTGCTTCTTTTCTCTTTTCTCACTCTAGAAACTGCCTCTCTGCTCCTCCTTTAGAGCTGAAAGAGGTGTGGGGCGGGAAATACATTTATTGACACTACTTGTCTGGCACTGATATTTGTTAGTTTCTGCTAGCCACGTCAGGTGTGTAATGTCAAGTTTAACTGGCTAACGTGTTTTTGTGTGTTCTTTGGAGAATACCACACCTTCCTTCCTCCATTGTTGAAGATCTCACACCTATATTTCCTTTATGCTAGTGAATACATTTTCTGGCTGACTGTTTATAATTTCTCTGTCAGCTCTTAGGAATCTAGAAGGTTTACTCTTTGCTGGGTTATCTGATGTGGGAAGGCAGTCTTGAGCAGGACAACACCCAGGCCCTTTGTTTCTTGTGTCAGGAATACAACAAGTTCACTGGAACAATCTCTCTTGATTCTGCCTTCAGAGTGAAGGTCTTCCGTCAAGCAGGTTTATCAGGTGTGGTTCTGATGTCAGGCAGCTGTGATCCCCAGACTCCAGAAAAGATATGTCAAGCTTTCTGATGAGGTCATCAATGCTCCTTTCCATAATATACCTTCCAAAGTAGCTACAAGAAATCTGTAGGAGAGGAGAAAGATGAACTTTACCTATATAAGGTATAAGTAAATATTTTTGTATAGTTTCCTCAAGTTTCAAGGCATTTGCCTTGAAAATGAGTGCTTGATCAAGTTCATTCAACTCAACAATAGCCCTTATTGGCACTGCAGTTTCATTCATCAACAGTTTGTAAATAACAATAGCTGGTTTATAAATATTATGCAAATCATTAAATGCTCACTTATTATCAATAGTTTGTTAATGGACTACTAAGAATCCAGAAAAAAATATTTTCATTTCAACAATTACTTCAGTAAAAGGGATAAATTATAAATTATAGGCATACAAGTGTTAATATACACTTGATTCCAAAATCAAGACAATGGCTTTTTCTTTAAATATAATATATACAATCCTTAGTTCGGTATGCTGGGAGATTTATACATTATTTCTAGAATTTATCATTTTGCATCATTTACATGTACATTCTTTTAATGCCAGCCGTTCTACCTGTAGAAATTTATCCTTAAAAGATAGATAAATATGCTGTGTGTATTTATGTGCAGGTCATTTACTACATTTTTTTTTAGTATAGATAATCAGAAAATACCCAAATGTTCATTGGTAGATATTGGTTAAATAAATCAGGATAAGTCTATATAATACTTTACAATTACTAATAATTGATGTATATCCTTATTTATTCACACTTAAATAATTTCCCAAAATATTGTTAATTGGGGAAATAGCCTGCAACCTGATGTGGATAGTATTATTCATCCCATTATTGTAAAAAAGAAGATAAATATTTTTATATATGTCTGGAGAATTCTGGAAAGATATACATTAAATCCAGTGGTGAGATTAATATATTCATATATATTTCTTTAAATGGGCCTGAGTATTACACTAGAAACTGGGGATACAAAGGAGAAAAAAAGATGAAATTGTTGCCCTCATACAGCTTATGTTCTATACACTAAATGAATAAATATAAGCTAAATAAAGTTATTATATATAAATATGTATTAAAATATTCTTTTTATGTTTTATGTAGGCAATATTATTTTTTATAGAATAAAACTTTATATAGAATATTTTATATAGGCAATATCTATATCTTGTAAATTATGATATACTTTTATTTTCATTTATTTCAAAATACTTTATTGTTTCCCCATTGAATATTCTTTGACCCAAGTTTTATTTAGAACTGTGCTGCTTAATTCTTAATAATTGGAGATTTTCAGATATGTTTCTGTTATTAAATTGAATTCAATATTTCCACTATGGTCATAGAACATACTTTGTATAACGTGATTTACAGCTTTTTAAAATGAGTAGTACATTGGAATTAATCTTATTGATTCAGCTTATTTTCCCCTTAACACTTTCCTTAACCGTTATGGCTTTCCTGAGAGCCTGCTTTCTTCTCTTAAATCATCAATAAATATTTATTTTTTTCCCAGCGCACATCCAATAAATTATTTATTGGAGAG
This sequence comes from Nasua narica, assembly GCA_028533885.1. Classification (NCBI taxonomy): domain Eukaryota; kingdom Metazoa; phylum Chordata; class Mammalia; order Carnivora; family Procyonidae; genus Nasua; species Nasua narica. The sequence continues at coordinate 68,454,986 of CM052809.1, forward strand.
ATTATTATTAAATTATTGGAGAGATTTTATTGGGTTTTCTCTATGTTTCACAACTTCTCTCCAAACCTTGGTTTTTCATTTTTGTCTTCTTTGTGAGATAGAGAAGATTATGACTGTGTCCTCTCCAAACAAAATGAGAAAGGCATATCTACAAATGCATGGCTTTAGAGAGAAAGACTTAGAACAATGTACACATGGACCCAGAAGTCTGATTTTTCACTGATAATCCCAGAACAACATTCATGCAAATATATATGAATTTATACTCACACGTACATATACAAATGCATACATACACGTAGGCATGTACTATCTTTCCAACACATTCTTATCCCTGCTAATTCAGAATGACCAGAGAAGGTAATTTCAGATTTGAGCCATCTCAGGAAGCACTTTTAAGGCTCTTTTATAGGTTGCTTCGACTTCTCGAACTGACTCATATCATATTGATCACTTGATGTCCTGGGAACTTAATACCCAGATACGTGAGTATTGAGATGGGATTCTTTTAATATATATCCACCAGTCCAGTTCAGTAAGAACCGTTGAGTGTAGTTGATGAACAGAAGGGTCAGGAAGTGAGATGTCTGACTCCTGCTCTCATGAAGTGAAAAGAGCTGCATGACCAGCTGACACGTGACAGGCCCATCCTCCCTCAGCAGCTTTTTGTACCTGCCAGGCCCATCGCCTCAGGGGCACCTCCACTATGCTTCATTCTCCTTCTTCACGGAAACTTCAGCCTCTACTCTCTGGTGGCGGGACATACTTGTAATTTCTGCAAATGAAACAATGACATGTTTCTCATTTGTTCTGCAACATGCTGACAGTTTTCCCTTATATAAAATATAATTTAACATTAGCTGTTAGTAAAGTTAACAATTATATTTTAATATATAATGCCTCGCACTATCTCACCTGACTAGTGAGAGGATGGAATTAAATATGGTCTGAGGAAGGGTTATTTGGTCATCTTGCCCTGATTTGGCAAGAATAGGTAGAGGCTGTTGTTTACTTCAGGTTTTCTTTTTTTTCCTTTGTAAAAGGAAAGGGTAAGACTACATGACCTCTAAGGTTTCTTTCAGTTGTAATAATCTATGAGCTTACAAATAATAGAAGGAATGCACAAATAAGTGACACTACTGATGAAATGGAGTGAAGGGAAACCAGTCCAATTGCATTTTCAAGCTTAAAAAATTGCTCTGGACCTTGGCTTCCAAGGATATCTAGGTATATATTACATCTGAAATAAGTTTAGTTTCTGAAAAAATGAGAAATATCTTAGTAATTATGTTATTAAAATTTTATTCACTTTTGATACTAAATTTCATTTTCTCTATCATGAAGATGTATCCACATCTGCCTATCTATATCTATACCTTCATCTACATGTATATGTATATGTGGCTACCATGTAGAAGAAAGATTAAGGCATTATTCATTAACACATTTAATTTGTTTTAAAACATTAATATCAAAATTAATATTTTTATCCAGTCTCTTACTTTCTATGTATCTTTTTCAAAAAATGAGGCAACTGATCTGGAGGTTATAGACTCACATTACTCAAGATGGGACAGGAACAGTAAATGACATTTTAGGAAGGCAGATGAAGGATTCTAAGTAAAAAGGAATACATCAGATTAAGTAGGTACCTTCACCTTCTTTCATCAGTATTATCGTGCTTAAAAAGAAGTAATGCCTCAAAATTGCCAGCAGAGGTCCTCAGTCTCATAGTTTATCAGTTCTTTTTACTGAAAAATCTCTTTCCCCATGATATAGCTGTGATTTCAAGGACTTCTTTGATTATTCAGATAATGAATGGTTTACAGGCTTAAATTATTAATCAAAAAAGACATATGTAAGTTAAAAACATAGTTAATATATACAAGAGGGTAATTGTGTTGGAAAACATTTTACAGATGCAAAAAAACTAGGAAGTAAAAGGGCAAGTTATGTGTTTTTGAATTGGGGTTTTTAAGAGAAATTTAGCGGGTAAAGGTTAAGGATGATGATCTGCTTTGTTCTTTCCTCAGTTTGAACTATTGTTCTATTTCTGGGGAAAAAAAGAAAATAAAAGGATTCATGTAAGAACTTATTTAGGTAAAAATTCTGAATTGTCTGGTTTTTCATTAAAGTTTAATTTTAAGAAGGAAATAAAATGATCAGAAATAGAAATAGTGAGTGGGAGGTTATTGCTATCTGAAATAATTAGACAATGCTGTTTGAATTGCTAGTCTTCCTTATCCCTTTCTTTTTGTCTTCATAAAAGACACAAGAATTATCACTGTAAACTCTCTTAAAAATGAAACAAGATGGGATCAGGGAGGAAGACAAACCATAAGAGACTCTTAATCTCAGGAAACAAATTGAGGGTTGCTGGAGGGGAGGAGGGTGGGAGAAAAGAAAAAAAGAAATGGCAAATCGAGTGGTCACCATAGAAACTTGATCATCTTTGTTGATAGAGCTTTCTAGTTTCCTGGTGTTGTGTCAGTGTGCAAAATATCAAAAACCTACATTTGGCCAGAAGACAAAAATTGATTTTTGATATAATGGCCAAGGCTCTGTCTCTTTGGGCCTCAGTTTCCTAATCTATGTGATACCTGAGGGTGTGATTTTGTTTGTGTAGGGCATGTGTGTCAAGGAGGGTGGGCGAAGGGTTGTAACTCCAGGACTTGACAGTCACTCAAATATGAGGCACACTGAGTAGGTATTATCTCAGGGCTAAGAAGCAGTATAATGGGAGTCAGAGAAAGAGGAAGGAAGGATTCTGGAAGTGAAATTATGATAATCTCAAAGTGAAAAATAGGGAAAGGCACTTCTAAACAAACACTTCTTCTCACTTAAAAAAATCTTTTTGATGTTGTTTGCTGATTTTCTTTTCTGATATTTCTCTGCTTCCTATTTTTTTTTTTTTTTTTTTGTGGTCCTTGGCTGCCTTGAGAATTGCAGTCTTTAGAAGTCAGTGACAAGCTAATGATGGGCATATGGGAAACATTCTTGGCTTTTCTTAAGGGTTGATCTAGGAGACTCTAAGTATCTATGAAAACGAAGCAGTCCTTTAAGATGTTTTTTAAAAGCTTCTACAGACAAAGCAGGTGGCACTTAATTAAATTCTTGGGAGCTTTTAGAGTGCATCTTTGGAGAAGGACTTGTTTCTTTTACTTCCATACCTCAACCAGCAAGAACTAACTCAGTGAGAAGGAATAAGCAAAAAGAATGCTGTTGTCATTTTCAACCTGTCTGTTGAGTGGGACTGTTCATTTTCTTTCTAAAAAGGAGGCTCTCAGATATTCTCAGGGCTACCCAGGATGATTTGAGTAACTAATTTTCACATATACAACAATATAATGGGCATAGTTGTGCACAGAGGTCTTTGGGGTCAGCTCTCGAAGGCTTTGGTTTTATGTGAAGATGTTTGTGATACATGTAATCTTTTATTCATTCAAATGCTGTATGTACACAGTATGGCATTTTCCCACTGCATTAAAAATCCCGTTTAGGTGTCTATATTTTGTCAATTTTTATTTTTTTCTCTTAAGCTCTTATGTGCTACTGTTTACCTGAAGCCTTCCATTTTACTGGATGTCCTTATGAACAATATATAAACTTTTAAATAGCAGTAACTATCTCTAAAATATTTGTTGACCAAGTGAAAAATATAAGGGGAAACTTTTATATAACACGTTGCAGACAGTTACACACAAACTCATAAACATGTCTGTTTTATACCCAAATTAGTTCTTACAGTATGTCCAACCATTTTACAGGTCACTTAAAATAATTTTTCAAGATATCCAGAAACTTATGGATTATTTTATAATTAAATTCATTTACATTCTTAAATTCTCTTCACATAGGAAAGGAATCTATAAATTTCATGACTTATATTGGTAGATTTTAGTTCAATTCTTTGGCTGTTACCCTAGTCTGTTTTGGTGTTTTTCTGTGCTTTGGTAAAGGTGAGAGAATCGGATTTTATTGTCCTCAGTTTTCTCTCTTCAAGGAACAGCAAATATCTTAAATCTCATAGGTTAAGAAATTTTATCCCTTTCTCACCAACTGAACTCAAATAAAATAAATCAGGCTACTCATTTATGAATCCAACCTGAGGCATTTATCGCTCAAGATTTATGGATGCCTTTTCTCTGTATTTCTTAGTCAGTGGGGCTTCTAATCTAGTATGGTTTCTACTATTCTTCTTAAGGGGAAATGAAAAGCTAGGGGACCTCGCTAGTGTCCCTCAGGGACTGGCATTGGACAAGCACTAAACATTGGCCAGAGTGTGACAGACGCTTCCTGTAGTTCCTTCCTTACACAAGCAAATGTTCTAAGACATATCCAGAAGAGAGTGATATGGAAATTCTGAAATTAGTTTTGAGGGGTGAGTTTTAGAAACATCATTTTCTTTTAGTGCTTGAAAATTTAGGCAGTAATACCCAGAGCACAACCATTTGTTTTCACTTATTTCTAAGCCATTTTATACTCATTTACTCCTGTTTAGTTCCTAGCTGATGAGTTACAACCCTTAATCTTTCTCACCTCATTAGTTTTCAATTTTGCACATCAAATATCTTCATAGATGACTGCTGCTTTTCTATAGAGAAATACCGATGTGTTCAGGCTAAGTTACAGAGAAGAGCTGAAGGAGGAAGGAGACAGATGGAAAAGCAATAGGCAACCTCTTCAGCAGGACTGCTTAACTGGCAGAAGTGGATTGGTTCCTAAATCCCCACATTGGGGTTAGAAGTTGGTGTTCTAGAGAGTGATGACGGTAGTGTTGGGACAATTTGATCTTCTGATTATATTAAAAATAGAAGTAATTTTTAGGGCACCTGGGTGGCTCAGTTGGTTAAGCAACCGCCTTCGGCTCAGGTCATGATCTCAGAGTCCTGGGATCTAGTCCCACATCGGGCTCCCAGCTCCACGGGGAGTCTGCTTCTCCCTCTGACCTTCTCCCCTCTGACCTTCTCCCCTCCATGCTCTCTCTCACTGTCTCTATCTCAAATAAATAAATAAAATCTTTAAAAAAAATTGAAGTAATTTTTAAAATGAAGTTTAAGTTTTGAATTTTCACATTAATATTGATTACTGGTTCCCATCATATTATGTGAGCAGAAGCATTATTCGGAAATTGAACCAAACCAAACCAAAGCTAAATCACAGAAAACTTACAGCATTTTATGATTGTGTTAAGAACTTTTATACTGAGATAGAGACAAATATCCTGGGCCAGTATATAGCCTAGATTATTACTATTATTATTATATCATGAATCATTTTTATGTCATTCTGTCAGTAACTCAATACAGGTATATGTCCAAATAAAGAGATTGTCTTGTTATTTTTTTAAAGATTTTATTTACTTATTTTGAGAGAAAGAGACAGCATGACAAGGGGCAGAGGAAGAAGGAGAAGGAGAAGCAGGCTCCCCAGTGAGCAGGGAGCCTCATGTGGGACTCAATCCTAGGACCCCGAGATGATGACTGGAGCTGAAGGCAGACACTTAACTGACTGAGCTACCCGGGTGCCCTGTCTTTTTATTTTAATAAAGAAACAATGTATAGATCTTCTGCTCTTAAAATTATTTTTGCCTTTTGGGTATTTATTATTTCTGTTTTGTAAAAAAAATAGAAATTATAATCTATTTCCAATGCTATACTAACTTTGCTAGGATGGAAAAAGTGTGTTAAATCGAGGAAAGACTAAACTTAACATTTGTTAAAAAAATTAACATTTGTTAAATAAACATTGAATTAGATATGGTGGCATAGTGGATGAACTGACTGGTGTATATCTCATCCCTTCTCGTTTGTTTGTTGTTGTTGTTTTTATTTTGCTTGTTTGTTTGCTGTTTTTTTTTGTTTTTTGTTTTGTTTGTTTTTTAGCTCTAGTTCTTAATGCTATATGGCTGATAGGGTTAGTAAGACTGGATCTATTTTTTAACCTTTTTTTTTTTTTTTTGGTGGAGCTGGTCTGCCTTATAATCTGACTATTTTGGGCTGTGATAGAAGATGGATAAAGAGAAAACAAAAACTTCAGAAAAAGAAGGTTGTGGTGGCCATGAAAGTTGGGAAACCTGTACACTCTTAGTCTGTATGTTTGCCTCTGTTCACAGTTTTGCCCATCTATCTTTATCAAATATATGAAGAATTAATTGGGGAAGAATATTGAAATAGATCTAGTTTCTAAATTGTTCTATAATGCTGAAGCTTAAAAAAATAGAGTTGATCAGGGGCTGGTGGAAAAGGATATATTTGTTTATAAACTCTTTAAGTTTCTTTATTCTTTTCATTTTAGAAAATAGCATGATAAATATTTTTCCCACACTTATTATTTCCTCATCATTTAAATATTGTCATTAATATACAAAAATATTTTACCTAGAATTTCATTCATTATGAATTTACATTAATTTGAAGAGGGATTTAACTGAAATTTACCTTTATGTTTTTAATGAAAAGAAGTTTGCTAAGAAAATTAATAGTAAGTGACATTTGAATAGTACATCTTCCTAATTAGGTAAACTAATTATTTTCAACCAGTTTAGAAATGCTCTAAACATAATATAGTGTAATTGCTATTTATGAAATAAATATCTAAATTATATTTCAGGTACATCAGTAATTTAATTAAAGTCATTCTCATCTATTCATTAAAATAAAACTTTAATGTTGGGTAGCTCAATTAATATATACAACTGGAATAATAAAGCTGCATACCTAAATTTATTTTATATTTATAATTGGATATATAATAAACACTTTTAATTAGATAAGGTAGTTATTTTTTTACAATTAATAAAAACTTGATAAAGTTTTAGAGTCTCAGTTTTTTCATAAGACACTAAAGGACAAGGAAGATTTTGAAACAGTTAAAAGATCATTTATTTTTTCATTAAACTCCTTACAGTTAAAAAGATTACATTGCAAGTTACTTTTACACACTGAAGTGGAATCTCGCCAAAATATGTTTTCTTAAATCCCTAGAGATTACAGTATTGATCACGTAAGCATTCTAAAATAATGGCTGGACATGTGGGTACTTTGCTTATTATTTTTTTTTTACTTTGCTTATTTTTAACAGAAAACACTGAACAGTGTAAAAATAGTATCAACAGTGCAGTCGTACAAAAACAGTGTATTATTACAAAATAGTACCAATTAATCTTGTGATTGGGTCATTAAGCGTGAATGACTCTCAATTTCCTAATCTACAACATGGAGAATTTGAATTGAAGGATCTTTAGCATTATTTATAATTCCAAAATAATATATATCTATAGTATTGCTCTCACGTAGCCTCAAAGAACATCAGTATCATATCATTTTGTATTTGTTTAAAACAGCAAGATTTTGGAAATATGAGTTTATTCATGAGGTTAGTTTATTAGATCAAAACATTTCATTTTGAGGAAACTACCAAATTTTCACGACTGTTACCACTGAAGGAGAAGCTACTTTATTTCCTGGTGGCATAAATGATAGGCCATCTGAAGTTTGATTCTGTTGTTGGCACTGATGTTTAGGGACACCGGAAGAAACCAAAGTGACTTCTTACTTGCTGCTGGTATTGATGGTATCAAGGGATGTAATCAGTTATTTGGAGTGAGATGCTCAATACTCTCAGTATGCAGCATTTTAAAATCCTTGCTTGTAAGAGAAGTTTATATTTTAACCGGGAACTAGCCATCCTTTTGAAATGGAATTATGCTTGTGTTGTCATGGCAACACAGAATTCTATGCTCCTGCTTCCTACAGTGTGTATTGCTGCAAGTCTGGGTGTTTTTAAGTGTTTTATTCATTGGTGGCAATATGTGGTGATTGGCATCAAGATAATAGATCAGCCAGATGACATCTATGGTGTCTGTCAACTTTGAATTTCCAAAAGACATTGAGCATTTCAAAGAAGGTGGTTACAGTGTCTCTTTTAAGAGGGAGGTGAGATACTAACTTTTATTTTCTATATTAATTAGTGTATTTAGCACTAGTGGCTCTATCAAGCAGCCACCACTTGTCAGTGACTTAGTGCAACAAAGGATTTTTTTCTTGCTCACAGCAGATGTGAACAGGGCAGATCTCTACCAGAGGGTGACTTGTCTTTGTGGACCTCAAGAGACTACTGTGAGTGCTTGCTCCCCTGTATCTCTTTCATCTGCTTAGCTAAGAAGGAAAGAGAGAAAATGTGGGGAATTGTACAGGTTGTTTTATAGCTAGTTTTGGAAGTGGCATCCATCAGTTCTGCACACATTCCATTGACCAGAACCCAATCACATAGACATAATTGCAAGAAAGCCAGAGCTATGGTATGTAGTCTTACCGAGGCCCAGAAAGAAATGGGACCAAGGAGCAGCCTGTCTCTGTCATTGTGACTTTTGTTTACAAATGTTTTATGTTTAATTAGAATACCTTTGGAGAAATTCAGATCTCTATTTAAAATTCACTTTGAATCATGAACAGGTGGTAGCTGATATATTAATTAAAATTTATCCTTGTTGTTTTTTCATGAAAGACTTTTTCACCTTTCCTTTATTTACGATTTAGGCTATTCTGAATGTAACCATTAAGTTTTTTTTTTTTTAATATTTTATTTATTTATTTGAGAGAGCGAACAAGCAAGAGAGCACAAGCAGGGGGAGCAGCAGGGAGAGGGAGAAGCAGATTCCTCGCTCCATCCCGGGACCCTGGGATCATGACCTAAGCCAAAAGCAGATGTTTAACTAACTGAGCCACCCAGGTGCCCCTAAGTTCTTATTTTTTTATATCTATTGTTACCTTACAATCTCACTTTATTTTTTTTTAAAGATTTTATTTATTCATTTGAGAGAGAGAAAGAGAGCAAAAGAGAGCATGAGAGGGGAGAAGGTCAGAGGGAGAAGCAGACTCCCTGTGGAGCCAGGAGCCTGTTGTGGGACTCGATCCTGGAACATTGGGACCACAACCCCAGCCGAAGGCTGTCACTTAACCAACTGAGCCACCCAGGCACCCACAATCTCATTTTAATTATCAAGCTCTTTGCAGGCACCTGGGTGGCTCAGTTGGTTGAGCAACTGCCTTCCGCTCAGGTCATGATCCTTGAGTTCTGGGATTGAGTCCCACATCGGGCTCCCAGCTCCACGGGGAGTCTGCTTCTTCCTCTAACCTTCTTTCCTCTCATGCTCTCTCTCACTGTCTCTGTCTCTCCAATAAATAAATAAAATCTTTAAAAAAAAATTATCAAGCTCTTTGCTTCTGTTGAATATAACTCTGTAACTTACAAAGTAATAAACATAATAGGACTTTTATAATTGCTTAGAGACCAGATGAACTTCATTTGAAGTAATTTAAAGTAAATTATTTTGTTCTGAAATATCACATTGAGTTTACTTATCTGATAATACAAAAAAATGTTCTTTTTTTGAGAGAGAGAGTGTGTGAGAGACTGCAGTGGGGGAGGGGCAGAGGGGGAGAGAGAGAGAGAATCCCAAGCAGACTCTACCCTCAAAGTCCAACGTGGGCCTCAATTCCATGACCCTGTGATCACAACCCCAGCTGAAATCAAGAGTCTGATGCCTAACGAACTGAGCCACCTAGGTACCCCCTCCCAAAATGTTCTTAATGATGTCTTCGCTGTTCCTTATATGTGCAGTGAGTGTACTGTCATGTGTGACCAGTTAAAGGTGTCCACAGTTTTTTGACACATCTCCATGGAAACGTGGAGTCTGGGTTCTCCTTAAATCTTGGTGAGCTCTGGGACCTCTCTGATAATAGAATATGGAAGGGTTGATGCTATGCCAGTTTTTAGGCCTAGATCTTCTAAGAATGGCAACTTCTACTTTTGGGCTCTTGGAATAGATGCTCTTGGAATGAAGCCATGGTACTGTAAAGCTTAAGCCACATGTGCAGAGCATGTGTAGTAGTTCCAACTAACAGCTTCAGTTGATCTCCCAACCTACAGCCAGTATCCGTTTTCAGTCATGTGAGTCAGCCATCTTGGATGTTGTTCCAGTCCATCCTTTAGATGATTTTAGCCCCAGGTGCTTTCTGTATGTAATCAATGAGATACTTCAAGCGAAAACTGGCTTTTCCAGTCAAGTCAGAAATATGAGACATGATAATATATTGTTATTTTATGGGATGATAAAAATTCAGAACACCATATTTTTCTTTATTAAGATTTTACTCCTAAAAAGCTCTTACTACCATTACAAGTTTTTGCCAACTTTTGGATATGGTTAAACTGTCTTTGGATTTTGGGAAGTGAATATGAATCATATTACTTTTTTTTAAAGATTTTATTTATTTATTTGACACACAGAGAGAGAGATCACAAGTAGGTAGAGAGGCAGGCAGAGAGAAGGGGGGAAGCAGGCTCCCCACTGAGTAGAGAGCCTGATATGGGGCTCGATCCCAGGACCCTGAGATCATGACCTGAGCCGAAGGCAGAGGCTTTAACCTACTGAGCCACCCAGGCGCCCCATGAATCTATTACTTTCTATTATCTATCTATCTATCATCTATCTATCTATCTATCTATCTATCTATCTATCTATCTATCATCTATTTATGGTAATTGCAATGTTGCCTCCAACTGGGACAAGTGGCTGGATTAATATTTGAGGCTGAGGGACATTGCCAAGGACTGAGTTCAGTAAGATATATTTCTCAAGGTTGGCAGCAGGCAATATTCTATGGTTTTCTGGGTCACTGTTATAAACCAGAATTCTAAGAACATAATAATTTAGTTTAAAGGAACATGAAGCTCAATAGTTTGTCCCTGGTAGCAGTGTCAAAATATAGTTGGTGGGAAACCGTTGTGCCCAGGGAAAGACACACTTGAAGCTATGCAAGAAATAGGGGATGCAAACATTACTAGTCACATAATGTGATTATAGGCAGGTCAAGCTGTATGTAGATTATAATGGTTTGTATTCCCTAATATAATCCTTATAGTACATGACTTGGAACAGCCAGTAAGGATCATTACTTTAAGTATTTCTCTCAGATAAGAGTCTAAATCCTAAAATACAAGCACCACAGATCAGTCATTTGAGTTGTTCTTTTCCCCAAGACCTCCATTAAAGTGTGTCTATTCCTTGGAGAATATCACTTGAACAAATTCATGCTCCAGTATTAAGGATTTTTCAGATACAATCTTTCCTCTATAGGGAGGAGAATTTTCAAAGCATTGGTCTTTTTATTTAAAGAGCCTTTCAAGAAAGAGTTGGTGTTGTTCTTGGGAAGATGCTGAGTATTGAAATAGAGAAAAAGAAGAGATGACATACATTGTGTACTTCATAGTTTTATTTGAGTTTATGCTAAATGAACTCTGTGCTTACAATTCTATATATGCTGCATTCTGCTGGTCTTCTTTGAAGTCATATATTGTACATATTTTAGAAAATACTAATATAGCAAGTCAACAGCATTTATTAAAACCTACTATTAACTAGTAAGCATTCTATTTATCAGTTTTATTCCAGGGTATATGTAAACTTTCAGAAAATGCCAATGTGAATCCTGAACAGAACATGATAGCACTTTCTTCACCAGGCACGTTTAGAATTATGCTTCTTTTGGTAGTTCTTTAATGTGTTATGTATAAATGGAATAATAACCTAAGAGAACTGTTTGTCTAGATAGCACAGCTAAAATAATTTCACTGACAGACTGCCCTTCCTCCAACTGTTCCATTCTTTGGGAGTGTATAGCCATCTAGCTAGAGACTACATTTCCCAGAATTCTTTTGGTTGAGAGTTCCTACATAAGTTATCACCAGTGGGATGGAAATAGATGTGATGTGGACAACTCCTGCCTTGTTTGCTTAAGAATTAGAAATATTCCAGATTTCCTCTCTTTTGCTCCTTGTTTTGAGTAGCAATATAATGTGTTTTTGATCCAGTTTCAAGCGTATAGATGAAAATAATACCTTAGGGGAGTGGTGAAGCAACTAGATAAAAGGGTCCTATAATCCCAAAAGACCTTGGGGACCAGAGCTATCCCAGCAAACTTGAATGCTCCCCCTGAGATTATTATATCAGAAAGAAGTAAATTATATCTCATATAACCATGGGTTTTTAAAAAAATCTCTTTGGTAAAGTATATATACACTCTTTAGTGTAACTAATATACCTCACTTGTTATGATTAAAAGAAATATTGTCTTCTGTGAAAAAGCTCTATGTATAGCTTAGTATATTATGTTGCCAATTGCCTCAGTAATCCAATGATGTTAAAAAAAAGTTCTAAAACTGATGCACTAGGTTCAGAAAGTAGACTCTGTGGGAAGGATGAACATTCAGGCTGTAGATCCAGTCGGAAGGGATCAGATTTCTTCCTGTCAAAATATTACTTATTTTATTGTTCTCTTGTTTTACTGTTTACTGTTTTTTTTTTTAAGACTTGGTCTTCTATAGCTGCTTAGTAAGTATCTCTTTTACTCACTTCTTGTGTCCTTACTTTGTCCTAAGTATCAGAAAAATCAAAGAAGTATTGGCTCTGATTTCAAGAAGCTCATGTCCTTGTCTATTTTGAAATATCATCTCCCAGAACTAAGAACAGTGCCTACCATGTAGGGTATTTGATAAATATTTGAAGATTGAATGAATGTAATGGATAAGAAAAGATGTATACAGAAAAGCTTAGTAATATAAGACAGTATTCAAATAAGAAGTGACCTTAAAATAAGAGAGACATCAGTAGAGTAGCAGCTCTGAAGAAGGTATGAGATTTAGCTGGAGAGTGTTTATGTTGGTTTGTAGAGACAGGAAGAGGTAGTATGGACAAAGTTAAAAGCAATGTAGATAATCTCTGTCCAATAGAACTTCTTCAACGATGGAAGAATTCTATAATGGCAGTCTATATGGTACCCAGTAGCCATATATATGTATTTAATTATACAAAATTAATTTTATATAATTTCAGTTGATTATAATGAGCATTTAAATAACCGCATGTGGCTAATGGCTACCATATTGAAGGCCCAGTTATAGATAATTCAAACATAAGGATGTATTAACAAATATTTAGATATAAGAATGAGCTGGCTAAATTTTGGGCTTAGCAAGTGTCTAAACTCACCAACTAAAGTGCCTGACATGGGAGTACCGAAGTATAATCTAAAATAAGGCTGAGGAAAGGTATATAAATTCATGTTTCACCTGGAAATGGCCAAGTTTGCACTGGATTTGCCAGAGTGCTGCTCTAGTTGTATACACACGCACAGCTCTTGAAATGAGAGCTAGTTATTGAAAGTTACTGAGAAAATTAAAGGAGTCAGTCAAGATTTTTAGGCTGAGGTTTATGTTTTTTTCCTTTTAAATCCTAGTTACTGGCTTTTTTTTTAAAAAAGTATAATTCTGAGATTATGTGAATCAAGACATCCAAATTCCCATTCCGTAAGTTTTCGTCAAGTTATTTATTTCATGCAAAGCCATGGCATGCTAGCTAAATAATGGAATCATTTATTTCATGGAAAGCCAGGGACAGCATTCCTTGAGTCTAAATATTTCCCAGGAAATTATGATTTGTGAAAATAGATTCTAAAATGTTTTCCTTAAATCTACTATAATTTATTTGAAAGCTGTATATTATTTGTGTTGACTTCCCCCAAAGCTGTTTTTTCTCCATAATAAGTGCTGATAGTAAAATTTAGTAAGCACGGTTGTGAAATATATGGTATGTCCTATTTTGTACAGTTATGTGAGAAAGAGAATTAAATGAGAAGGAAAGATGGAAATGAAGAAAGGAAAGACGAGAAAACAGGACAGAGGACATATTTACTGACTTCTCGGATGGAATATCTACTTATGTTGAATATTTGAGTCCAATTTCTCTATTCTTGAGATGCATGCAAGTGAAATGGAACAGCAGCAAGTCCTCTCTAAACTGACAAGTATCAGAATGTGATAAATCTCTCTCCCAGCTGTCATGGTGTACTGCATAGTATAAGCAATGTGCGGTTTCTGTGATACGGGAAAATAGAAGTGGATGGGAAAATAGAATATTTTTCCTTCTAGATATCAAGGTCATTTTATGAGATGTAAAGACAGAAGTGTTTCTGGGAGGCATGCTGCTCCCTCCCAGAGAGAGCTTTTATCGATCTACTGTAAAAAGCCAATTTCTACTTTCATATGTGTAGAACTCCTATTGAGGTCAAAGGTAAAGGACACACCTGGATCCAAAAGAGATGCTTTAGCTTGAATTTTCTAAAATAAATTTCACCTGGAAAGAAGTTAATATGAAATATTAAGCCCAGAAGATTTATTCTACACATAACACTCTACACAGAGTGTTATCTCTGTAATGTTTCTTTCCTCTGCAGGAAGCTTGATGCACTCTGCATTTGTTTTCAATTGCTCTGTCCATCCATCTCACTTGCAAAGATTACCTTTATCCCCCTACTCTGCCATTTAAGGGAAAAGACAGAAGAGAAAAGGTCTAATGCAAAGACTGCTGGAAACTTGAGTTTTTAATTTGCAGCTATTTGTTTTACTATTAAGTAGTAACAGTTGAGTGGTTTGGGGCAAGCTACATTAAACTCTTTGATATTCAGATTTAGCAGTTTTAGATTGGGCATAATGATCCCTGTCAATTGTTGATGAAAGAATTCAATAGGGACTTTTGTGTTGCTGTTTTTAAATTGGAAATATTCATGGTTTGAGCTTCTGTGCCCTTCTGTTTGAAATCTTGCTCTCATTTATGTTAGACCAGTTATTGGGTGCTTACTGTGTTAAAGATATTCTTCAGGTTCCTCTGTAAAGATGAGTTTTGTGATTGGAGCAAAATAAGTTTTTGGAAGAAAAGTCTAAAAAATATTTTTGGTTTATTGAGTAATTTGGTTTTTTGATGAAACATATTTCTAAATTTTTAATTCATTTTTGACAAAGAAATCTATTCCCTACCTTGCTGGAACGTTTGTATTTCTTTAGAATATAAAGAATTTAATCCTATGGCTCTGGAAGTCTTGATAACTGATTTCCTTAGCAGATAGCCTATCCCTGACCTCTGATGCCATCTGTTCCAAAATCTGGACCTGTAGAAAATCTGTGGACATCCTCACAACAATTTCATGCTGTAGTAGTTGAATTACTCTCTCTCGGGGATAGTAATGACCTCTTCAAGCCTTCTGAAAAGTCTGCTGGGACTCTGTATATCAGGGCTGGAAGCAAAAGGACTTCTCAGAATTTCTGATTTAGTTTGGGATGCAGTATAATGTGCACAATCAAAAGTCTCTGAAAGGCTGGCCAGGTGTGTGATTTACGGCTATCATTATTCATCTTGTTATTTCCTACACGCAAGTTGGACTTAATCGAATCTAAAGTATATCCCACCATAATCTTGCTCCACTAGTCTTCCATTAGCAAGATATCACTGACAATGCGTCTTCCCAGTGTTAAATAAGGGGTCCTTTTGTCAGGGAGGGTATATATGTGTAATGCAAATTTATACCTTCTTTCTTCAGGTTGCTAGCTGTTTTCCTCTCCATTGAGCCATGCCATGTAACCTCCTAAAGGCCATATAATTCAAAGTTTTGAACCATTTAAAACAAGCCAAAACTTCCCTGTGGCCTTTCTTCTTTTGCCCAAATTTCCATTTGAACATTTGATGTCCTATATGTATCTTTAAAGGAGAATAACTATATTCAAGGCATTTTAAGAAAAAGAACAGGCTAATTTTTTACATAGATATTTAATTTTTTCAAAATGTAAATTATACAGGCACCTGGGTGGCTCAGTGGCTTAAAGCCTCTGCCTTCGGCTCAGGTCATGATCTCAGGGTCCTGGGATGGAGCCCTGCATGGGGCTCTCTGCTCGGCAGGGAGCCTGCTTCCCCCTCTCTCTCTCTGCCTGCCTCTCTGCCTACTTCTGATCTCTCTCCTCTCTGTCAAATAAATAAATAAAATCTTTAAAAAAATGTAAATTATAAAAAATAGAGGAGGAAAGACTAGTATAATGAACCTACACCCCCTTCAGAAATTATCAACTTTTGCCAAATGTTTTATCGCCTTTTATCTTGTCAGTCTATTTTAAAGTTAATCTGAAACATCATACTATTCTACGTATAAATACACTGCTCTGCATTTCTAACATATAAAGAGAATTTTAAAATGCAGCTATCATATAGTAATTTCTAACAATTTTAACAATAATTCCTTCAAATCATTTATATCTGGTCTTTAAGTTTTTCTGAAAACCACAGTGATGTCATTTTGAAATCAAGATAAAAAAGGCCCATAGTTACATTTAGTTATTATGTCTCTATAAAGTCTCTTACTGTGCTAAAGTCTTCCCTTATATATCACTTTTTTAAAAAATAATTGATTTGTGGGAGAAACCGGTTAATATGTCCAGTAAAAAGTTCCACATTCTGGATTTGACTCATTGTTTCCTTGTGGTGTTATTAAATCTGCTTTCTTCCCTATTTCCTGTTCACTGGTCATTAGAACTTGAGGCAGTATGAGACTCAGATCCAAACTGTGAGGGAAGAATATTTCATAGTGGCTACTGTGTTCTTTGTACTACTTCACATCATGAAGCCTGGTCTCCTTTGTTGATTAATGATTAGTGATGCTCAGATTAGTCAGTTGGTTTAGGTGGAGTTAGCCTAAACCCCTCCATTTTACAGAAGACCATATGGGACTTTAAACTATAAGATGCTATAGGTACAATATGCTTTGTAGTTTTAGCATCTATTGTTAGTTATTGTCCTGATAAATCATTTAATTGTGGTTGTAATTTTTTTTAATTTAAAGATTTATTTATTTATTTGAGAGAGAGAGAGAGAAAATCTCAAGCAGACACCCTGCTGAGAGTGGGTTCCCGAGGCAGGGCTTGATCTGACCCTGCGATCATGACTTGAGCTGAAACCAAGAGTCTGACACTCTGACTGAGCCACACAGGCACCCCTCTTAAAAGCTTTTAAAAAAATAAATCCTAAACTTAAAGAAAAGTTGGAAGTACAGTACAGAAAAAAGGTTATTTCTTCCTATGTCTTTCAAAGTTTGCTAAATGATGTGATGTCCAACCACTCTCTAATACTTTACTGTGTATTTCTGACAAGGACATTCTCCTACATAACCACAACTGAAACATCAAAATCAGCAAATTAATACTGATATATTACCATCATCTAATCTCAGACCTCATTCAAATTTTGCCAAATATTTCAGTAACATCGTTTATAACAAAAGGATCCAGTTCAGGATCATGAGTTATCTTTAAGTTTCCTTAGTCTTCTTTGATCTGGAATGGTTTCTTAGTCACTCTTTGATTTTCATGGCCTTGGATTTCTTGGAGATTATAGGCCACTTATTTTGTCGTATGTCCTTCAATTTGTGTTTGACTGGTATTTCCTGGTGAGTAGATTCAGATTATGCATCTTTGGTAGAAATACAACAAAAGTGATGTTGTTCTTCTTGCATCTTATCCTGTGACTCATGATTTTGATTTGCCCCATTGCTGATGATGTTCTCTTTCATCCCTTGATTAAGGAAGATGGGGTTTGTCAAGTTTCTCCACTGAAAAGTTACTCTTTAACCCTTTGCAATTACTAAATATTTTATGAGAGGTATTTTGAAACTATTTAAATATTGAAGACTTTCATGAAATTTTAAATGTATTTATTAAGTGATAGCAATATGGACTCATACATAATCTCTTATTTTACTCAATGAGTTATAATCCATGAATATTATTTTTATTTTTTATAATCAAATCCACTTGACTAGAGTTCCTTGAAAATTGGCCCTGTGTCCTTTTGACATGTCCATATTATTTTTCGAGTACTTACCTACTTTTTGATATAAGATGATCCAGGCATACCATGACCTTTCATTGCTCAGATCTGAAGTAGCTATTTCTCCTAGGATCTCTGGTTCCTTTTGTGGAGATTAGTATTTATAAACCAACATTGGATCCTGGGGATCCTCAATGCTATTGGAACATCCTTGTTCACAGGTCCTTTCAGTGAACAGAGCTACATGCCTATATGGATGTATACATACATATTTGCATCAACATTTATTTCTCTTTATATCTGAATATTTGAAAATCACTCTAATACTTCTACTGTCATCTAATGTCACAGGATTTATTCTGGTTTTCTCCCTCTTTTATCTGAGAGATATTTTTTTAAACTTTTTTGATTACTTCTTATGTGCTCCATTGCTCATTACTCCTATAATACTTTTCTAGGCAGATGCTTCTCCCCCAGCTTGAGCTCTGACATTTTAGCCAGTTTGAGAGTCTGTGTGGACATCTTCTTTATCCTGTGCCATTTCTGACAGCCCTTTTCAAGCCATCCCTCCAAAGGACAACTTTTTCAATCTGTTTGAGTCTGATACCCCATGACTTCCCATTCTGGGTGTTGAAGTTGCCCTCATAACTGTTCATGCTCTCTCCCCATAGTGGCCCACCCCAGCGGGTGCATATCCTCTAACTCTGTTCAGGCTCTGATATCCCCACTGTGTAAGGATGTCCTCCTCATTCTGCTCAGACTCTGTTGTCCCTGCCATGTGGGGATGTCCTCCTCACTTTACTTAGAATCTGACATACCCACCATGTGAGGATGGATTCTCAGGCTTGGAGTCCCTGTAACAGGTGACTCATTTGCATGTAGTTTGAGTCTCCCCCGCCTTCAAGTCTCGGTGCCTACCTGCAATGGCCAAACTGAAGACTCTAGGATTGAATTGTTTGGTAAGGAAAGAGAGGATGGTGTGAGAGGGAAAATAAAGGTAGGGGAAGTGGAAGGAAAAGGGGAAGAGGAAGGAAAGGCAAGAGAAATAATAAGAATGATGACTTTCTAATTTGGTTATTCCTTCTGTATTTTTTACCTGGAAGTTTCCTTTAAATAAAAGTATCACCTCAACTACTTTGCTCTGCAGAATTGTATTTGTACAAGAAAAGAAGAAAAATGCTTAATTTTCCCCTTTATTTTTCAGTGTTCAGAATAAGGAGTTGGTGCGCTAGCAATATCTAATAGTGATCATTGAGTTTCTTTAGAAAAAATGTAATTATGAAGTCATGAAGTTTTGTTTTCATAATTGAATATGATGTTGTTATGATGTTCAAATTGTCCTATTTTGAGGTTATTGTGAGACCCTTTATGTTGACTTTTATGTCCTTTTGATATTGGCCCCCTTTGTCTTTTATAGCTTTTTACTTTCTGGCATGGCAAAATGATCCAATCTGTGGTGTATACTTATGTTCTAGAAATGGAATAATCAAAGAAGCCTACTCAGAAATGTTATTTAAAAATCATGACCTGGGAACTAGAAGGATTGTTACTACTAGGTAATCATTTTTTCTGGGCCTTTTCAGTGAATAGAGCATGAAAATATATAAAGTTTATTTTTTAAGAGTAAAAAAATTGTGAGTTCACACTGATTTTTTCTTTAATTCAAATTTAGAATTTGCAAGTACTAAGAGTTAGCTAATCTTGAGGTTAAGGGCATAATCCTTATTGGTGGTTTGGAGGCCACATCTATGCAAGACTTCTGACACACCAGCTGAAAGTTTGGGAGTCCCCAGGGCCATCCTGACTTCATATCAGCTGGCTACAATTTTAGAGTCCCCATGGACTCCCTCAAAAATGAAAATTAACTGGAATGAATCATAGAATTCATGAAAGTTCTACATTTATGATTATAGTTTTATTACAGAAAAAATGTACAAAGCAGAATGGGACAAAGGAAGAGACATGTGGAAGGAATGTGCATCTGGGGGGTTCCAAGCTTGAAGCTTCCATGTCCCCAGTGACATGTTACTTTTGCAGCATCAGTATGTGACAATATATACAAGTGGTATTGCCAACCCTGGAAGCTTCTGTGTCTGGAGTTTTTATTGAGGCTTCATTACCAGGGTATGATTGACCAAATCATTACCCACATGGCTGAACTCAGTCTCCAACCCCTTCAGTTCCTTGGTTGTCAGGCTGCTATCACATGGTTCAAAACTCTAGCTCAGAGCACATGATTAGTCTTTCTTTCTTTCTTTTTCTTTTTTTTTTTACATTAATGTGTTGGTTTTCCTTTTTTTTTCTGGTTTATTTATTTATTTTTTATTAACATATATGATGTATTATTTGCCCCAGGGTACAAGTCTGTGATTCGTCAGGCTTACACATTTCACAGCACTTACCATAGCACATACCCTCCCCATTGTCCATAACCCTACCCCCTCTACCTCCCAGCCACCCTCAGTTTGTTTCGTGAGTTTAGGGGTCTCTTATGGTTTGTCTCCTTCCTTATCGCATCTTGTTTCATTTCCCCCCACACACCTCCACGACCCCCCACCCTGCCTCTCAAATTCTTCATTTATAGGCAGGCATTATGAAGATCAGATGATAATTGTCTTTCCCTGACTGACTTATTTTGCTTAGCATAATAACCTCTAGTTCCATCCATGTTGTTGCAAATGGCAAGATTTCGTTTCTCTTGATGGCTGCATAGTATTCCATTGTATATATATACCACCTCTTCTTTATCCATTCATCTGTTGATGGACATCTAGGTTCTTTCCATAGTTTGGCTATTGTGGACATTGCTGCTATAAACATTCGGGTGCATGTGCCCCTTTGGATCACTACATTTGTATCTTTAGGGTAAATACCCAGTAGTGTGATTGCTGGTTCGTAGGATAGCTCTATTTTCAACATTTTGAGGAATCTCCATACAGTTTTCCAGAGTGGCCGTACCAGCTTGCATTCTCACCAACAGTGTAGGAGGGTTCCCCTTTCTCCGCATCCTCGCCAACATCTGTCGTTTCCTGACTTGCTAATTGTAGCCATTCTGACTGGTGTGAGGTGGTATCTCACTGTGGTTTTGATTCGTATTTTCCTGATGCCGAGTGATGTTGAGCATTTTTTCATGTGTCTGTTGGCCATTTAGATGTTTTCTTTGCTGAAATGTCTGTTCATATCTTCTGCCCATTTCTTGATTGGATTATTTGTTCTTTGATGGTTAGTCTTTCTGATGTTTCCAGCTAACATCTTGAGTCATCTCATTAAGATAATATATCTAGAAACTCACCAAGCGTCTACCAGGTTGCATAAACTATCTCGATACCAAAGATACTCTTACCATTCAGGAAATTCTGAGTTTAAAGGTTACTTTCCAAGAGTTGGGCAGATCTCTTTTTGGGGAAAATTAATACTTCATATGCAATAAAGTTTTACTAATGCTTTTGCTTTATAATCATGTCCCTTTATGCTAAAACTCCTGGTTTATGCTCATGGATAAGATTATTCCTGGTTTAAGGAATTAAGGAACTAGAAAATACAAGAAAGCTACCTATAAAATATTAACCCCCCCCAAAAAATGAGGTCACAAATGGGTGTTGTAAGGTATGGTATAATATACAAGGGTTCAATGTGTATGAGTGAGAATGACCATAAGTAGTTTAATGGAAGAGGCAGATTAGAGTAAGTCAAACTGTTGTAATGAATAGAACCTCAAATGTAAGTTTCAACATAATGGAAATTTCTTGCTTGCTTATGTAACAGTCCAAGGGCTTTTTGGTTCCATATAGTTATCAAAAATCCAGGCTAGTAGCAGAAGTTGCAGCTTTAATACATGGCTTCTGAAATTAATCTGTATATCACCATCCTGGTCTCCTGATTATAGGAAAGAGCATGAAGCAGTGCTTTCAGGACTCTTCATAGGTTATACCCATTAAGTATAATGGGTATATCATCCTACCTCAATCACATTTCATTGGCCAGTCCTCATTCTTAGGGTCCCAACTGGGAGCAAGGGAGGCAGAGGAATCTGGTAAAGATATATGCCCAGTGGGAAGGTAAGAATTAATTTGGTGGTGAGTTTGCAGTCTCTATCACATAGAGCTTGAGTTAAACTTTGAAGATGAAATATGATTGGAGAGAAAAAAGAGAACATATTTTTGAGGAAGATGGAGAACAGTGAGCAGAGCAGATAAGAGTCAAGTTACACAGTTGTGAAAAAGTAAATTATTAGGAAGGGCTTGAGGCATGATTTGATAGATCATTCCTTGATTCACATGGATTTATGAGTAATTGCTTCAAAATTAGTTTCTTCAACTAGATAGCACCTTCTAGCATAGTATCTGTCACATGGTGGATATCCAATTATTGTTATAAAATCAGGATGCTAATTTTGATTACTTAAACACTTAGTTTAATCAGAACAATGCTCCCTTTGAGAAATAACTTATCTGTCATCTTCAGGATGTATCACTTTTAAAAAAGATCTCATCAACTAATACTCTAATCAATGTGCTATTTATTTATTTATTTATTAATTAAGCAGAGACTTTAGGTCTATTTTAGAATTATATTACCCGGAACTACCAGCTAACCTTTCATAGTTTTTATTTGCTCTTGTGTTTATGTACATTGAATATATGCCTTTATGAGACAGATCAAAATGATCTACATATTAGGGATAGAGATTGAAATAAATTTTGTTTACTGAAAGCACAGATATTATATTTACAGTGAAAGAAGATAATCTTTAAAATAGACCACAAATAAAGCTATTCAAAAGAAGAAAAATAAGTAGAAGATGGAAAAATAGTAAATGATTATAGAAATACATGAGATATAAATATCTTATCCTTTTTTATTCTTATCTCTTTACTTAGCTAGAAAATAAAAAATTTTTCTGAGTGAAAATACTTTTTGTATAGTATTTACCATGATTTTATGTTTACTAATATAAGTTTTGTTCTTATTTGTGCTCAGAGCACAGAATCTAATAATAAAGCATAACAGCACTGATAATTTTTATTTTAAGCACATAGCTTGACTTATTTCTTAAGGATCTGCAAATGTGTAGGTGAAAATATTGCTAGGGAGGGGAATGACTGGGAAAAACAATTTGTGTTGCTTGGCCTTGACTGAATTTGTTCAGAATGGAGAATTTCAGTTACTATACAAGATCTTGCCTTTTATCATCCAGATGCACTCTCTATCCTTTTCTACTATTTACTGTGCTGTGAGAGGCTACACTGGATGGACTGCCTTGGTGGGGTTTCTTGCCCTCTGGCTTCAATTAGGGTTTGGACAGTGGGAGCACCTGCAGTATAGGTCAGAGAGAGAGAGAGAGGAAAAATTAATCCTCTAGTTTCTACACTGTGGCATTATGTCAGAAAATGAATGTATCCTTTGTCCAAAATTCACAGCTCCTTTTAGGTAGTCCTGTCTACACAACGCTCTCCCCTCTCCCTCTTTCTGTGTGTGTGTGTGTGTGTAACCAGGAATTAGAAGGGATACTGGGAGTAAAATGCTCACTTATTTCAAGAGAATGTTCTTGCTAGGGGATGTGGGACCTGGATAATTTTTGTCCTACAGTAGCAATATCATCATCTTAATATTCATAGTAGAGGCATGGGATTAGGTGTACGTAGAGGGCAAGTCATTGAGAGATCAATTGTGAACTTAGTTGCTATCATGGCAATAATGATTATAGAAGTTAGGGTCCTAGAGAATGTATACATGGAAATGGAGAATTTAGAATATGTATAGAAAAGCCAAACAGCCTCAAAGTCTATTTAGGTGTGCTAAATAGTAGTGGCAGGTCAGATACAACTGACAAAGAAATGGACCTAGCTGTAAGAGGCACAGGAATTCAACCCCAATTAAATATTCAGCATTGTCAGGTCTATTAGTTAAATTAAGAACAATAAAGGAGAAGCACAAGGACACTGAAATATGGGAAAAAATCATTTGGGTAGATGTAGACAAAGTTAACCCAAATCCTTATATGCTGGCAAAGCCAGAATCTCTCCTTTATCTGAAAGAACTAGACTTACCCTATAAAAAAAAGACTTTTGATGATGGTATCTGTTGTCTCACAAGGAGATGCTAGTAACATAGGCCATCCTCTCAACAAGGCTGACTCAGCAAATGCTACTAACATACAGTACCCATCCTGGACTATTCTCTGGGGTACAAGCCAGTTACCTGGTAGAAAGCTGATTGCATGATACTTGCATGATCATCATGCGAGGGGAGGACAAAACTTAGTCTTTTATGATCTGGGTATGGATTTGTATTTCTTGCCCAATGTGTTTCTGCTAACACTAATATTAGTGCGCTTATGCTATGGGATAGTATGCTATGGGTTGCCTTAGCCATTGCCTTAGTGTTCTTCATGACATTGCCTCCAATCAGAGGACTCATTTGACAAGAAAGGAAGTGTGACAGTGGGCTAATTTCTATAGATTTAATTGGTTTTATCTTGTGCCCTAATGAACAGAAGCAGCTGGATTATACATGGAGGAATGACTTGTTGAAGCTTAGTTACAATTTCAGTTGGGAAGTAATATATATGCCAGAGAAATGAGTCCTGTAATGCTGCTCTATCCTTTATGATATTCTTACACCTCAACTTTTATGATATTCTTTCATTTATCAAATAAGTCACCTTTTTTCCTCTTATTTTCTGCCTCTCTACATAGCCCGATGTATAACTGATCAGTTGAAGTCAGGATACATTTCTTGGGATTTATGGAACTAAACAGATAAAGGGATAGTTGTGAAAGATTTGCCTTTTTAACTGTAGAATGTTGCTAGTAATTAGGAAAGTACTTGTAGGACAATACAATATTTAATCTTAGAGTTTTAATTTAACTTGTAAGTGGAGCAAATTGTTCCAAGTGTTGTATCTTCATTATTTTGATGGCAGGGATTTAAAAAAAATTTAGATACATTAAAACTATAGATGTGTGCATCAATGGGTGAGAAGAATAAGTAATTGGAGATTCCACAGCTCTTGGTCTCTATTTCAGAGACACGTGAAGTAGCCTCTCTGAGCTCTATTATGGCACAGTTCTTTGCTCAATCTCTGTTTCATTTGCCTAAACAGGAGCATGTTTGGGGAGGGTGTAAGTACCTGGGCCCAAAATAGCAAACTCTACATGGAAATCATACAGTTTTCTCCCTATTGATGGTGGTGCTTGGGGGAAGGGAGTTGAGTTGTTTTGGTGACACAAGTTTGTAAAGCTGAACATCTTAATCTTGAGGATTTATTCAAGGTTACTTGAAGGTTAACTTAAAATTTAAAAATTAATGACTTTTTAAATTTTTATTTATTTTTTTTACTTTTTAAATTTTTAAAAAGATTTTACTTATTTATTTGAGAGAGAAAGTGAGAGAACTGGGGGGAGGGGCAGAGGAAGAAGGAGAACCAGACTCAGGGAGTGCAATCCCAGGCCTCCAGGATAGTGACCTGAGCTGAAGGCAGATGCTTAACTGACTGAGCCACCCAAATGCCCCAATTAATAACTTTTTAAAGTTGGTGCTGAATCATACTTACTAGCCCAGTACCCTACAACCCAGACAACTCTGTTGAATTTTATTTATTTCTTTTAATAGCTGCATTAATTTTTCTGGGTCTGTCCCTTTTGCTAGAATTTATAACTTTGAATGGTATTCCACAATCCTGAAAATTCTAATTTGGAAAACCTGTCTGATCATTTCTTTTTTTTTTTAAGATTTTATTTATTTATTAGAGAGAGAGAGAGACTGAGAATGAGAGGGGAGAAGAAGGTCAGAGGGAGAAGCAGACCTCCCGCAGAGCCGGGAGTCCGATATGGGACTCCATCCCGGGACTCCGGGATCATGACCTGAGCCGAAGGCAGTCGCTTAACCAACTGAGCCACCCAGGCGCCCCTGTCTGATCATTTCTGATGATTCTACAAACTTTACTAACATATAGTTATGCTGGATCACTTAATAGCTACCCTTTTAGGTACATAAACTTGAAATGGCTGACCACTAATGGTGAAAGCCTAGAGGTATTAAAGGGTAAACTGTACTTATTGCCCTAGACAGAGACCAACGCATTCATGGTCCATATCAGCAGAAGTTTGCAGCTTTTAAAAACCATGTACTTTCCTGATCATATTTTATTGGAGGCTCTTCTTACAACTCATATTAGGGATTTTAGCAAGTCATTGACCCCTAACTTTATATTCTTTTTGACTAAATTGATACTAGGTAGAGTATGTCTAATGGCCCCAACCAAGAAGCTCCAATAGTCTGTGAACAGTCTGTGTCTTAATGCAAGGTTCTGATGCCATCCATCAGGCCCTCCAAGTCCCATGGAATTACTTGTGGTTTTTCACAGACATTATGCTTCTCTTCATTTAGCCTGAAGTATCCTTCTTTTTTTTTTATCTTTCATTTTTAAGGCCCCATTCCATGGAAAACATTTCCCAGTGGCTCAATTCTGTGGCAGATTTTTGTCTAATGTGCCCTTATAGTGTGTATCTATTATCTATTTTGCACCCAACTGTTTATTCCACTAAATTATGCACTCCTTGAAGGAAAGAACTATAATTATTTATATTTGTGTTCCTAGTAGTAGTTTAATGCTTATGAATACAGTTTTTGTTATTTGTGAAACCTAGGTTCAAGTTCCAATGTGCCATTCATAAAGTGTGTCACCCTGGATGAACTATTTTTGAGCCTTAGTTTCTTCATTTGAGAAATGCGAAAAATGATATTACCTAATACAAGTGTTTTGAGGATGAAAATACGTATATACAAAGCACTTAGCTCAGACCCTGGAGGATGTTAGATGCTCAATAATTATTATAAAGTCTTCCTAACAGATATAGAATAAATCTTTCAGTTCCCATACATACTTATTGAACTTGGATACTTAACAAAAATGGAACCAAGTAATTATCTTAAATCATTGGCCCACAGGAAAAAGTGTTAATCATCAAGCAAATAAAAATTAAGGGCAATGAGCAAGATCTGACAATTAGTTCATTACCATGCCATTGCAAACATTACCCTACCACCCACATGTGTATTATTACATTTGCATAAGTCACAATATTGCTATGAAATTGCTTTCAAAATACTGAAATTGAGAGTTATAATGGTTAGCTTGCCCTGACTGATAAGAATATGGTTGAAAAAATGGAGTTCTAGTTCATTTTTATGACACAGGCAGTTTTTGGTCTTTCTTCTTTCTGTCCTAAGCTAGCTGTCTGCTCTATTCCACATTTTTGGATTCCTGTCATAGGCAGTTTTATCATGAACATAGTCATCCAGTAGTTTCCATTCCTCTCAATTTCCATACCAGACACTCTATCCTCTTTGGAGATTCAGATCATAAGGTATTTTTGCTGATACAACTTTCCCATAATCTAGTATATAATCTACCAATTTATTTTTTGTGTTCCTTCCATACCCTATAGAATTCATGTCACATTTCTTCACATGGATATGTCTTCCAGCAAACCACATGCGGGCAGAACCTGGTATATAGCAAATGCTTACTGTATCTAAGCAAAGCAATAAATGATACAGTATTCTGAGCATATTTAAGGTACATTATAAACTGTAATGCTTACATTTCAATTCCACTTGTTCTCCATGTCCATTAAAAAACATCTATTTCCCAAATTTTTGAAAGAGTCCTTAGGTTTCTTAAATATGCATTTGGATATGTAGATTAGTATATCCCAATGATCTGGGAAGATAATTTCTACCGGAATCAGGGAAATATGCTTATAATGTTTAGGGATCTTTTATTTAAATGGAGATCTTATTCTGTCTTAGACACAACCAGTACATTGCCAGATGAGTAAAATAATAAAATATGAGAAGAGTGAAAATAATGACAGGATTTCCACACAAGACATACTAGACAGTATCCAATTTGTATATAAAATGAACTTATATAATTTGGCCAATGTAAAAACACTAAATTTAGATATGGGACCATGGCTCAAGTCAAATCAGACCAATAGAAGGAGTATTCGGAGATCAAACTCAGATGAGTGCTGCCTGAGTGAGATCAATTGCAGGACTAGAATTTAGGCTTTATCCATTGTATTCAAAATAAGATGGAAACTTGCCGTAGCCTATTTGTCTGCTCCCTATGTCTGACCTATGTTTGAGGTGCAGACATATTCTCATTCTCTTGCCCTCTCCTATCAGTCCTTTTTACCCTGACTGTAGGAGGGGAGCTGGGTTTTGGTTGCCCTTCCAAAAGCACTCATATAATCTCTCCCTGTTCTTCCCCTTGCCCAAGGGGTTGTTTGGATATGAAGGTTGAGACGTGAATGGAAGTCCAGCCTCCACTCATTAGAAATGGGATCTGGTACAAGTTTCTTAAACTCCCTGAAGCACAGCTTCTGCCTTTGCTAACTCAGATTACGTCTTCACAGGGTATTTATGAAAATCCATGGTGAAATGAACAAGAAAGCAGTAAATAAACTAACAAACACTATGCAAAGGTGAGTTTAATGTTATAAATCTGTGTTACATTGTGCCAGTAGGCAAGGACTGTTTTATACTGAACTCTCCAGTATTTTTTTTTAAGGGTGGTATTGGTAGAAGACATTGTTCTGTTACCATATGTTGAGAGGTAGAATGTGAATATGGGAGTACATCACGTTCAGTCCATTTACTGGACAACCTTTGGGGTAACAGTTTGTCTGTAGAGCCCAGTTTTCTATGAAGTTGAGGATTTAATCTTTTGTCTCAACACTTTAAAAATATTCTTGATGGAAATCATTTAAAACTATATTTAAAGGTTGAAGAAGCTAGTGAAAAAGGATTGGTGGATTATTTATTGTGAACAGAAGGAAATACAAAATATATTCTGGCTCTACCTTATTGTCTTATAAAGAGCATAGTCACCATAATTTTCCATTTTATTGGTAATTCAGGAGCATCATTATGAATATCAGTTACACTCTGCTGTAACACTGTGATGACTTCAGGGAATATACTGCATATTGGGTTATTTGCCTTTATATCACATAACTCCAAACTGTATTTTGAAATTTGATTGTTTTATAATTTTTATTTCCTCCTCTACTTTCTTTTCTCTTCACTATGGGGTAATACCTATATTAGCTTTGTTTTTTGCTTATTTGTTACTTTCTCATAGAAGTCAAGAGAGAGCCAGTGGTTTCCAAATAGGTCCACCTCTGTGTAGGCCTCCCTCAGAAGAAGCCTGGTGGGTACTCCAGGACTCTGAGAGCTATAGAGAAGCCTCCAACCTTCCCCACTCCATCAGATATTCAGAAACTTTCCTCCAGAGTGTGTCTCGGGAAAATCAGGGCTAATAATCAGGACAAGAAGCCAATGCTTTCCAGGTTATCACTCATTTCCTATGCTTTAATCCTCTCTGTCCAAGATATGTCCTTTTTGGCCCCAACTCTCACGTCTGAATCTCCTCCAATGTGCCTTCTGGAAGTCATACTCAATGAAGGAGGCAAAGCCTATCTGGGGCTGAGACAGTGACTATCAGCTCAGATTGAAATGCATCTCTGCCATTTGGCAGGTCAGCTGGGGGTAAATGTAGCTATAAATGTAGTAGGACACAGCATGTCTGCAAAGTTCATTAACTATCAAATGCCACAAGGATTCCCCTTTCTGAGTGACTATTGCATTTTAGACCCATGTTGCTATACTCATCTATTATTGGAGACAACCATTTGCTAAGCCACCCTCACTTCATAACAGCATTTCATCCCTAGTTAATTCTTATTTCTTCAAATTTTACCTCAGAAACTGAACCAATCCAGAACTGATTCTTGCTTCCCTTAGATGTTCCCTAGAATCCTTCAAGCAGGAACCCAGCCCTCATAAAGCATGCTTTCCCCTCCCTCTTGTCGAAAGCTGAATTCCATGATTCCTCTGGAGCACCTTCCCTTGCTACATCAGGTCAATAAATCTGATTTTATTGGACTACAGATTTGTTCCTCCTGGTCTTTGGCCAATTGGAGTGTAACATGATTTACTGACAAATCCCCTTTATCACTAACCTCTTTTCTGAACATAACATTAATATCATATTCTAACTGGATCTGAACACTTCTTCCCCTGAAGCCTTCCTCAAAGCAATAGCCTTATTTTCTTTCATGTATATTATACCACTGGGACTGCAGATGGACTATATGTCCTCTTGTTTGATTTCAGATCATCCTGCTCCTTACTAACATTCACTTTTAATTCTCATTTCATCAGATTATATTACTGCCCCCCCATTCCTTGTGGTAATCATCTGTGATTGCACCTTGTGCCATCATCTGCCTCACCCCTACTCTGCTACCTTCTATTCCCTGAAATGTTTAGCTCTTGGCTGATTGACACTCTTTACAACAATATGGTTGTTTAATTCTTAGTAACTTCAGTATCTGTATAGATGATACTTCCCATACCCTGGTTCCTCAGTTCTTTGATTTTCTCTTCTCTATTGACTTTGTCTTTAGCCCTGCCTAAATCATTCACTCCCATGGTCATGCTTTTGAGGCTGTCAATACACATAATCTAATTCCTCCATGATCTCGGTTTCAGCTCCCTGAATACCAGCTCCTACTTTTTTCTCATGCTTTTGACTATCTCAGCTTCAGTAGTTTTTCAGAATTATACTGGGTATAATTCTACCAGCATTTTAGTGCCTGTAACCTCTGTGCCTTCAGTTCCCTCATTTTTTGTATTACATCACATCCTTTATCATTGTAATCACTTCTTACTTGACCATGAAAAGCCTGTTTAGCCCCCCTTTCCCCATGCACTGTGTCTGCACAATTGAACGTGACTGCAGAAGAACCCAAAACTGTGGTGTTTGAATTTTACGATTGTTACTTGACAAATTGCATTTTTGTATTGTGGCAGAACATATTTAACATAACATTTACCATTTTAACCATTTTGAAGTTCATTGGGATGAAGTGCATTTACACTGTTATGTAACCCCCCCATCCATAACCAGACCTTCTTCATCTTCCCAGACTAGAATCCATTAAACAATAGCTCTTCACTCCTCAACTCCCCAACCTACTGGCAACCGCCATTCTACTTTCGACTACTTTAGGTACCTCCTGTAAGCACAATCATACAATATTTGCCCTTTTGTGACTGGCTTATTTTGCTTAGCATGAAGTCATCAAGTTTCGTCCATGTTTTAGCATTGTGCGGAATTGTATTCTTTTTTAGGGCTGTATGTATATATCATATTTTATTTATCCATTCATGACTTTTTCTTAAATTTCTCATCAGTTTTCTCCTTTGAGACTCAATTTTTCCAGATTGTCTGACTCCATTCCCACATTTATCTTACTGTCCTAGACTGTTATTTCATACCTTATTCTACTTTTTCAAATCCAAAAGACTTTACTTTTAGCTATTGATTTTGCTTTTTATATTACTGAGAAATTAGAAGCATTCAAGAAACAATATCTGTAAGATTCCATTTACATATCTACCAATGAGCCTTAGCACTGACATACACTGTTTTCCCACCTTTCATTACCATCTATTTTGCACCAGCTTATATTCCTTTTTGTAATTACTCAGGGTCATTGCTGTAACAGTTGTCCTCTCTTTTGCCTACATCATCAGGTTTCCTTTTTTAAAAATTTTTAATTTTCTTCCAGTTTTACTGAGATGTAGTTGACATTTAACACTGTGTAGGTTTAAGGTGTACAGCATAATGACTTGATTTACATATATTAAAAAGTGTCCCACACAGATAGTTTGGTTGAGATGCATCATCTTAAATAGATACAAATTTTTTTCCTTTGAGATGAGAACTGTCAGAATTTACTTATTTTTTTATTTAAGATTTTATTTATTTATTTTAGAGTAAGGGAGGAAGTGTGGGGTGGAAGGGCAGAGGGAAAGGAGGAGAGAGAATCTTTAGCAGGCTCTACACCCAGTGTGAACCCCACAGGGAGCTTGACCTCACCACTCTTAGATCATGACCTGAACTGAAATCAAGAGTCAGATGCTTAACCGAGTGAGCCACCCAGATACTCCCAGGATTTGCTTTCTTAACAACTTCCAAATATACATCCAGCAGTGTTAGCTACATTCATCATGTACATTATATGGAGGGGAGGTATCTTCTGTTTTTTTTCAGTTGAAGTTCTTAATTCCAACCAGCCTCAAATTGTGAACAGGCTGATTCAGGAAGACCTACTACCAAGTCACCAAGGAGTCTAAGAATTATAGTTCTGAATTATTAATTGATCTAAAGGATGTGCCTTAAATACATTTTTTCTTCCAAATTTTTATTTAAATTCCAGTTAGTTAACATATAGTGTAATATTGGTTTCAGAAGTAGAGTGTAGTGATTCATCACTCATATGCAACACCCCGTGCTCGTCACAACAAGTGCCCTCTTTAATATCCATCACCCATTTAGCTCATCCCCCCACACACCTTCCTTCACCAACTCTCACCTCATTCTCGATCCTTGAGTCTCTTCTGGTTTGCCTCCCCCTCACTCCTCTTTTTTTTCCCTTCTCACATGTCCATCTGTTTTGTTTCCTAAATTCCACATATGAGTGAAATCACATGGTATTTGTCTTTGTCTGACTTATTTCACTTAGCATAATACACTCTAGCTCCATCCATGTTACTGCACATGGTAAGATTTCATTCTTTTTGATGGTTGAGTAATATTCCATTATATATATATATATACACACACACACACACACACACACACACACACACACACACACACCACATACCACATCTTCCTTAGCCATTCATCAGTTGATGGATGCTTGGGCCCATTCCATAGTTTGGCTATTGTTGATAGTGCCAAACAAACTATCAACAATCAACAAACTATTGAGATGTTTTCCATCAGTATACAATGTGCTGGAACTTCTCATCTTAAAAACAACACTCTTCCTAACTTATTTTCTTCCTATCACCACTAGTTTTTCTCCTTAATGTTGCTGTAAAACCTCTGGAAAACATTCTCTATACTTTCTCCCTCAATTTCTTTTCTTAAATTAGTTCTAATCTGTCTTTTACTCTACCACTCTAGTGAAACATCTCTTATCAAGGTCTCCAGTGGCTTCCAAACTGTTAAATACAATCCAAATCTCGGTTCTCATGTTAACTGATGCTTCTAAAATATTTCATACCACTGATCTCTTCCTTTGCTCTGATGCATTTTTCTTGCTTGGCTTTCTGGACAACTACTATTCCTAACTTTTCTCCTATCCCACTGACCTTTTTTTTGTTAGTCTTCTTTGCTGTCCCCCCCTCCCATTTCTCTGATTTCTAAATGATAGAGGGCCCAAGTCCTAGTCCTTGGTGCTCTTTGAATTTCTATATACTCTCAACTCTAAATGAGCCTTCAAGATCTTAATGAGCCTTAAATAACTATAATCCAACCACTTTACATAGTTTCTCCCTTTGCTTCTTGAATATCTTTACTTAAATACCGCTTTCTCAGGTTAGGTCACATTGGACCCTCATACTCAACCACAGCAGTTTCTATTCTTTTCTCCTATTAGCCTTCTTACTATTTAGCAAACTGTAATTTTTAGTTATGTACCTTTTATATTGCCCATGAGAGCAAATATTTTTATTTGTTTTGCTTTGTATCATAAACAAATACTATTGTATCCCCAAATGCTTAAAACAATGCCTGACACATAGTTGGAATTTAGTAAATATTTACTGGATGAGTGAATGAAAAATTCGTACTGAGAATTAGGAAAAGTAATATATTTAGAGCCATGTATACAAGAGAAAATAGGTTCTTGGTTATTATCTCCATGGTTTTCCTGTGAGTAAAATTTTAGTTTTATAAAGTAGCAGCTTAATAACAAAAATAACAACTGAGTACTTATTGTGTGCAGAAGCTACCCCACATGCTTTCCTCACTTCTTATTTAAGCCATGCAATCATAAGAAATAGCTATCATTACCTCTGTTTTCGAGATGAGGCTAAGAAACTTGTTCAGAATCACCTTGCTAGTAAGTGATTATGTTGGGACTCAAAATCATTTCATCTGACTCCAAAGTTCAATTTTTTTCCCCACTATAATACGTGATACGTGGTTTACTTTTTGGCTCTTGGCTGCTATTTTGGTTAATTGGGTATTAATGTAAGCAATAAAGTAGTCAGAAAAACTGAATGATATGCCATTAAACCTTTTGAGTTTATCATTTTCTTTAGTATCCAAACTTAAGTATAATGTAGTTTTAATATTTTCTGTATTTGTGGGAGAACTGAATAGTCAAAATGTAGGGCAAGCATTGTTTTCATTTTTTTTTTAAATATTTTATTTATTTATTTGAGAGAGAGAGAGAACATGAGATGGGAGAGGTCAGAGGGAGAAGCGGGCTCCCCGCTCAGCAGGGGGAGATGTGGGACTCGATCCCGGGACTCCAGGATCACGACCTGAGCCAAAGGCAGTTGCTTAACCAACTGAGCCACCCAGGCGCCCGCATTGTTTTCATTTTTAATTGAAAATTAAAGGTTTCCCTGTATCAAAATCTGCATGCGTGTAATAATAGAAATAGATATGCTTGATCTTTGTTAGTGTAATATTTGGGTATTAAAAATGGAAATTTATTTGGTTTGACTATTTCTCTTGCATTTAAGAGGCAATAAAAAAGCTCTCCTGCAGCTAATTTAAAAATAACAACAAATCCTCATGGATGTAATGCAAATATCTGCTGTGAGGCAAAGCCTACTTCATTTTATTTATTTATTTCTGCATTCATTACATTGATTACACTGTAATGGGATTCAGGGACCCTAACATGGAAGAGGAAATTGGATGGGTACATGTGAGAGAAAATTAATCAGCTATTTGTCCTGCATTTGGACATGACATTGTGATTTTTGTTTTTAGTTTTGTAAATCATTCATTTTGGGACTGTAATAAGCAACATAGATATCACCCAATTTTCCAAATGTAATTTGGAGCAATTTTTTTCTTTTGATACATTTTTGGTTATGGGATAAAATGTAGTGATAAATTAATCTACTTTCATATATAAAACTTCCTTCCTTAGATCAAAGAAAATGTTCATTTTCAATTATACATACTTGAGTAACTGAATGGTTTAGGCATTAAAAGAACTGAGTCCTAGCTCCAACATTTACATTTTTTAATCTCTGTGCCTTGACTTCTTCCTCTGAAAACTCAGCATATTCCAAAACCTGTTTATTTTAAGGATATATTGAAACTTCATCAGGTAACTTATGAAAAATCACGTTGTAAGTTGGAGTCCCTGTGTAAATGTAAAATGGTAGTGGTTTTATTACTATCCTATGGCTTAAAGGGATTATTAAATTTTTTATCAATTTGGGGCACCTGGGTGGCTGAGTCACTTAAGCACCCAACTCTTGGTTTCATTTCAGGTCATGATCTCATGGGTCATGGGATCGAGCTCCATTTTGGGCTACATGCTCAGCAGGGAGTCTGCTTGAAGATTCTTTCTATCTCTGCCCCTCCCCTCCCCTACAGGTGCATACTCATGCATGCACAGTCTCTCTCTCTAAAATAAATAAATACATAAATCCTGAAAAAAACCCATTTTATCAACCTTATACTTTCTCCAAAATTGATGGTTTTGGATTGTAATATTCACCTTTTAACATTACTTGTTAGTTAATGAAGAATTTCCTGGAGTATAACATAAGCCCTTCATAGATTTACAGTACTAGTAAGGAATTAACATCCTAAAACTTACTCAGATTGAATTTTCTTTTTCATGTTCATTTTTCTGTTACTAAAATAATTAATGTTGATATTTAAAGATTTTTTTTTTATTTTTATTTTTATTTATTAGAGAGAAAGACTGAGAATGAGAGGAGAGAAGGTCAGAGGGAGAAGCAGACTTCCTGCAGAGCCGGGAGTCCGATATGGGACTCGATCCCGGGACTCCGGGATCATGACCTGAGCTGAAGGCAGTCGCTTAACCAACTGAGCCACCCAGGCGCCCTTAATGTTGATATTTAAATTGTTTCTATTTTTTGTGGTTATAAACAAGGCCGTAATGCATTTTAGAGTGCATATGACTTCACATATTTGTATAATTTAATCCTGAGTTTTCTGGTTGACACGGTACGCAGTTTACAAGAGATTCTGCCTAGATACTATCTGGGCTCAAATGGAAGAATCTTTTGTTAGCATCTCCCCAGTTCTATTTTATTTTATTTTCCTTTATATTTTATTTTATTTCTTTTAGAGAGAGAAAGAAAGCATACAGGGGGAGAGGCAGAGGGAGAGGGAGAGAGAGAATCTCAGGCAGACTCCCTGCTGAGCACAGAGCCTGATGCAAGACTCAGTATCATGGCCCTGAGATCATGACCTGAGCTGAAATCAAGAATCTGCCACCTAACCAACTGAACCACCCAGGTGCCACCAATTCATTTTAAATCTGTAAATTTAAATCTACAGGATGATCATCTGAACATCATATGCCACAATATATGTAAGTATTGAATCATAACTTATTTGTCAAAAAAGAAAGAAAAAAATGACTTTTTGTTATTGATTTCTAGTTTCATTCTATTGTGGTCAGAAAACATACTTTGTATAACCTGTGTCCTTGGTTTTATGGCCCCGAATATGGTCTATCTTAGAAAATGTTCTGTTTGCACTTAAAAAGAATATATATTCTGCCTGTTGTTAGGTAGAATGTTTTATCAATGTCAATGAGATCAAGTTGGTTGTTAGTGTCATTGAAGTATTCTATATCTGTATTAGTTTGCTAGGGCTTCTGTAATGGAATACCATAAACTGAATATTCAGGGGTCTGAGGTCAAGGTATGGGCAGAGCCATCCTTCTTCTGAAGATATTAGAATTAGGAAAAAGATTTATTCCAAGCCTCCCTTCTAGCTTCTGGTAGTTTCCTGACTTGTGGTAGCATAACTAAAATTCACATAACATGCTTGTCTCTGTATCCAAATTTCCTTTTTTAAATGATCCAATCCGATCATATCGGACCGGGGACCTATTCTACACTGATAAAACCTCATCTTAATTTAACTAACTACCTCTGTAATGTTCTATTTCCAAATAAGGTCATATTCTGAGATATTGAGGGTTCAGACTTCAACATGTAAATTTTTGAAGGGACAAAATTTAACCCTTAACAATATCCTTCCTGATTTTTGGTTTACTTTCCTATATATAATTGAAACAGGTATTAAAATCTCCAACTCTGTGTATTTGTCTATCTTTGTATTGCTTTATAGTTCTATCAGATTTGT
The DNA here is from genome assembly GCA_028533885.1 of Nasua narica. Taxonomy (NCBI): domain Eukaryota; kingdom Metazoa; phylum Chordata; class Mammalia; order Carnivora; family Procyonidae; genus Nasua; species Nasua narica. The sequence continues at coordinate 68,491,945 of CM052809.1, forward strand.
TTTATATATTTTCAAGCTCTATTATTAGGTATATAAGCTCTTATAACTGTTAAGTTCTCTTGATGAATTAACTCCTTTATCATTATGAAATTACCTTCATTCTTGGTAAATATATAATATTTTTTGTTTTGATATTGATTTTGTCAAATATTAATATAGACACTCGAGCTTTCTTTTAATTTGTGTTTATTTGTATTCATATTTATCTGTATATCTTAATAGTCATCTTTGCTGTTTTTTATCTCATTTCTCTGTTTGAATTTATGAACTATGGATTCTTGGAAATATCTTGACACACAGGCCCTGTAAAGATTTGAAACAAAATATTTAATAGCTTAAATGCTCCTCACTGTTTGAAGAGATCTGCAGTAGATCAAGATGTGTCATCTATTATTTTCAGCCAGCAACACGCACATGATGTGTAAAAAAGAACTTGGGGAACCATGCAAGATGTCTGAGTTATCTCCCTGCTTTGACTATGGCTCTAAGTTTTGTGTATCCTTCAAATTATTAGTAAAGTTTGACAGTAAGTAAGATCTCTAATTTGTGCGAATCTGATCCTTTTGACAATCAGATCCTTTGTGTTGGCTCATACGCTTAAACATTTAGATGCACACCTGTCAAAAAGAGAAGTTTAAATTTTCTGAAACATTTTGATTTTGAGGTCCCATTGGAAGTAGCTGAGGTATATGGCTTGAGGGATAGTAGGGAAATAAGCTTTCCAATTAAAGATTTATTACTCTCTTCAGATTTAAAACAGATAAATAGCAACTTTAAAACTGGCAATAATTATTCCAAAGTTCTTATTTCTAGTAAATCTGTTACTGTTTTCTCCTCTTCTGTATTCTAATATGGGTTCTACAGGTAGGAGGAAGTTTTCTTGACCTTACTGAGAAGAGGGATGATTTGTGTAAATGAGGGTCCCCTGCTATTATCTGGGTTCCCTCTTGTCTTCCCTGGTCAGCATGTGCTTGCTGGCATATGCTGCAGTGTTTTGAGCTGGTCAGACTCATCTTCTGATCTCTCTGCAAGACTGATGAATAGGGGAATATCTCTCTCTGTTTGTGGACTAGGTATCATCTTGCAATCTGCTCTTCCTGTAGGCTCTCTGAGACTTAGCCATATCATCCCTCATACCCCAAGACCTTGAATCACTCACCCCTCACCATAATGGCCTTATGTCAAACCCACTGGCTTCAGACTATGTGTGAGTGCTTGGATATTTTTCATAACCCATGGACTCAAAGGAGTAACTGGAGAGGGATGCTTCCTCCTACCATCTTTGGCTCAAATGTTCTCCACACAATTTCTAATTTTTTGCAGCTGTTTCATATTGTGGTAGATGAGTTTCCTCTAGAATCTCTAGGGGTGAGTAAGGCAAAAGCCTATCAAATTTCAACTTTATCTTGTCTTATGCTTTGATGTCACTGACTTGCTAATAAACTGAGGGAATAATAAAGAGCTTAACATCCTACCTTTTTGCTCTACTCTTGGTACTTGCTACCCCTTTTAGCTTATCTCTTGCAAATCTTCTTTCCTCTGTTAAAGGAATTTCTCTATGACATATACATTTACTTTTTTATTTCATGACCTTCTTTGAACCCATCCTCTGCTTCCTGATGCAGTAAATCTCAAACTAATACTTAATGTCTGAGCACTGTAGGAGGACATGATTTATGGGATCATCACCATGTATTGGTTTTATGTTTCCAAAGTTATTGTCCCCAATTTGCAAATCAAACCTACAACAAATGAAGGAAACAGATCAGAGAGTGTTCAGATTTTATTAAGAATATTTCCAGGGGTGTTGGAATTAGATGAAGTTGTAGGGATGAATTGCCATTTATTAAAAAAAAAAAATTGTCTGCAAGGGGAGCTAGATGATGGTGCAAAGCATAATGTAATTAAATGAGGTATGAGGGTCCCACTGACTCCTTCAGTACACAAGACACTTATCGTAGCTTATTTCATACAAAGCTTTTCATTATACCTTCTTAGTTAGATTTTTTTTAAAAAACATAAACACTCCTTTATCTGTGAAGAACTGGTGAAGAATTATAGCTAAGTGTGACAAGGACAGAATTTGAACTCACAAATGCCCATTTTGTGTATCCCACACTGTGTCTCTCTATCATATGCGCTTCTATAGGTGCTATAAAAGACCCGAGGCTCATGTCTGCAGAACTATAGGCAGTCTATAATCTACCCCACAGCACCCATGAAAAGGAGTAAACAGGCTATTGTGTTCTATGTGATTTTTTTCCCGTTTAAGTAAAACCTGTACAGAATTATTTTTCTGATTAAACTCTTATAGATAGACACCTTGGTAGGGAGACTATTCCTGAGCATTGCATAGCTCTAGGGAAAAATGCCTGACAACTGATAAGTGAAATAAAGTTTAGAATTTATAAAGGAGATAACTATAAATGTACATTGGTGTTTGAGGAGAAACAAAGTGAAACATTTTTAGCAAAATGTATCATAGATGCTTGAAAATATGTTGCTACAAAAAACTTAAATTGGGCTCAACAGTTCTTGAGACTGATCTAAATCAAAAGGTTTTTGGACAGCTTATGGATTTTTTCCCCCCTGAAACTGTGGGAAGCCATAGATTTGAAAAGGAATTTCACAGAGATATGATTATCACTGCAGTGATAAACTGTTATCTCTACAGAACAGAAGAAGGCAAGTCAGTGTTTTGTGGGACCAGGTTCCTTAGCCATGGAGACACCAGAGGGTGGTGGCAAAGCCAACTGAAAACATGGCTGGCACCAGAGGCAAAGCCAACTGAAAACATGGGATATTATGCATGTTAAAGGGATCCCAATGACATTTCACTGAGGGAAACTTCACGAAGTCACTTAAATATAAATAAGATGCTTTCATATCGAATGGCTTGGAAAGGGAACTTTTGCTTTTTCTCCATGAATTTTAATTTAACAAGAATATATAGCCATACGAGCTATAATGTTATCATCTGAAGCAATAGTCTCCACATTTTCCAAATTGCACCCCTTTTTAGTAAAATATTTTAAAACACACTTTTCCAAATTATATTGCTTTTATTTATTTAAAAATTTTGGCATTAAAAATTTTTGGCATTAATATATATTATAAAAGCACACACAAATGGAAATTTAAGGCACAAGTAAAATGAAATAAAACCAAAAAATTTTAAAACCTTTTTGCTTTTACTTAAAATACTAGTATTATTAATATAAATAAAATCAAATGTATTTCATTATTTTCAAAAAAGGTGGTTGAACATTTTTGTGATCCAGTTATTTGAAGGTATAATTCCAAGGCCATACAGTGTGGAGGAGATCCAATGCAATAGCCAGATTTCTGTGGATTCTCAAGTGAGTTGCGAGTTTTATCATCACTTTGGATTTAAATTCTTATTCTTGTTGGGTGTCATTTCCAGAGCTGATCTCTAAACTGCTTTGTGCTCGATGCAGAGAATCAGTAACTTTCCTTTCCACAAACTGCACTGGGATGTTTGATATCTCTGCTCTTAAATGTTATTCAGTTCTCCTAATATCAAGACTTTCTCATGGACCAACTTTGCCCGTAGGCTTGAGCCTCTTTCTAGTGGACACTTCTTCCTCTGCTCCCTCTCAAATCCTTCTCTGTTGTTACTCTTACTCAGCTCCTTCCATATCCAATTATATTTCAGGGTGATACGTTATAACCACTAGCCACAATAAAGAATTTATAGGCACTTTAAATGTCTTCCTCTCCTTTCTTCCTCCATCATCCCTCTGTAGAAGGAAGGGGAGAGGACCTAGATTCAGTTTACACTCTGAATGATACCACTGGCTTCTGAAAGCAGATATGGTTAAAAATGGTTTGTTTTTAACTGAGCTGAAATTCACTTAACATAAAATTATCCCTTTTAAAGTGTATGATGCAGTGGTACTTAGTACATTCATAATATTGTGCAACTACCACCTCTGTCTATCTCAAAAACATTTTCATTAGCCCAGATGCAACCTCATTCCCATTAAATAGTCATTCTCTCTTTCCTCTTATCCCAGCCCCTGACAGCATCTGCTCATTGTCTCTATGGAATTGTGTATTCTGGGTATTTTATATGAACGAAATCATAAAACATATGACTTTCTGTGTCTGATTTGTTTCACTTAATACAATATTTGTAAGATTCATCCTTGTTGTAGCATGTATCAGTACTTTATTCTTTTTAGTGGTTGAGTAATATTCCATTTCTTATACATACCATATTTGTTTATCCAGCCATCTGTTAATGGACATTCGGGTTGTTTCTACCTTTTGGCTGCTGTGACTAGTGCGACTATGAAGTACTTTGTGTACAAGCATTTGGTATAATTTTGGTATTAAGTATTTTTTCATTCCTTAATACTATTTTATTTTCTTTTTTGCATATTTAATCAATTACCACAGTGATCTGACATCTCTTGGGGTACTTGAATTTTATACTGATCATTACTTTGGCTTTCCATTCAGATCCCTGTTTTAGTTGCTGGGGAGCTTCTGTTTTAACTCTTTTCCTCAGGAGGGAGTGGAGGCTAGATTTGGCCAATGCTTTGGTCCTGGATCCCCTTGCACCTCTCTGTGTAAGTGGGAAAGAATGTTGAGTCACTGGCTGAAGATATGCAGTATGAAGCTGAGGCAAAAGTGATAATTTGAAGGAAAGGCCCAGGAGTATTAGGCCTTGGAAACTGAAGATAACAGGGGCATTAGATTAAAGCCAGGTTCTGGAATTCAGTAGACATGATTTAAGACAAAGACACATTTCTGTCCCATTCCTATGTTCTTTTAGTGCATATGTCTCATATTTTTGTGACTTGCCTTGACTTTTTGAGGTTAAAAGTAACCTCAACCATCAGCTAGAGGCTAACTATTACATCTTCTTATCCCATAAATCAGAATCACGAGACTGCTGTCATCCCTTTTGTTAGTGATCAGTTGTATTGATAAGAAAAAGCTGACTTAAACTGTGTTACTTTTCATCTAAGGCTTCTGCCCTACGTTGGAAACACACAGGGATAACAAGCGAGAAGCAATTGTGAGAAGGAGAGAGCATTATTAACACTCAGTTACAACTTCTGAGCCATGAGTTAACTGCTTGTCTACAAATCTATGTGTATGTGGTTTTTTTCCAGCTAGTCAATTCCTCCTAAATCTTCGAGCAATTGTATAATCAATGTGGCTGCTTAAACACTTAAGGCAGATAGAGTCAATAAAATTTCCTAAAGAAATTGGAATTAACTCCGTGTTGCCTTTTATTCTGTGGGAAAAGGGATCATGTTTATTGTCCATTTGACAGGTTTTCATTTGCAGGTTTACTTAAGGGAGTCAAAACTAAGGCAAATAAATGTTAGAAGGAGAATATTGCTTATAGTGAAGATTAAGACTATTATATGGATTTTTTATTGTTAATATTTTTATTTTTCTAGTTTTGTTGAAGTATAACTGATATAAAATTATATATATACATATATATATAAGATGTGATAGTTTAACAAGCAAATACATTGTGAAATGATTACCACACAAGTTAACTCATACATTCATCTTCTCATATTGTTACCTTTTGTGTGTGCGTGTGTGTGTGTGTGTGGCGGGAATAGTTAAAATCTATTATCTAATAGATTTCATGTATCCAAAGCAGTATTGTTAACTGTAGTCACTATATTGTACATTAGATCTCCAGAATTTATTCATTTTATAATTTATGTTACATATTAGATAATATTTATATGTTATATATATTAGTTATATATATTATATATATATTAGAAAATTTATGCCCTTTGACCAACATCATCCCAACATCTAACCTTCATCCCCTTGTAACCATCATTCTACTTTTTAGTTCTGAGTTCAACTTTTTAGATTCCACATATAAGTGTCATCATACATATTTGTCTTTCTATGTCTGGATTGTTTACTTAGCATGATGTCCAGCCCATGTTGTTGTAAATAGCAGGATTTCCTTCTTTCTCATAGCTGCATAATAGATAAATACATATATGTATGTATGTATGGATAAAGAAGGTGATATATATATCACCTTCTTTATCCATTAATTTGTTTGGTGGACATTTAGGTTGTTTGGTTGTTTCCAGGTCTTGACTATTGTGAATAATGCTGCAACGAACATAGGAATGCAGATAACTCTTCGAAATACTGGTTTCAGTTTTTTTGGATGTGTGCCCAGAAGTGGGATTGCTGCTGGATCATATGGTAGTTCTATTTTTAAATTTTTGAAAAACCTCCATACTGTTTTCCAAAATGGCTCTATCAGTTTACGTTCCTACTGACAGTGTACAAGGGTTCCCTCTTTTCCTAAACAATACTTTTATCTCTTTGTCTTTCTCATACAAGCCATCCTAACAGATATGAGGTGATATTTCATTGTGATTTTGATTTGCATTTCCCAGAAGATTAGTAATGTTGAGCATGTTAGTTGTCTCCATATGTGTGAGTCTGTTTCTGGGCTCTGGATTCTATTCCATTGGTCTATGGATCTGTTTTTATGCCAGTACCATACTGTTTTGATTATTATAGTTTTGTAGTATAGTTTGAGATAATTAAATGTGATGCCTTCAGGTCTGTTCTCTCTTAAGATTGCTTTGGCTATTTGGGGTCTTTTGTAGTTCCTGCAAACTTTAGAATTGTTTTTTCTATTTATGTGAAAAATGCCATTGGAATTTTGATAAGGATTGCATTGAGTCTGTACATTGCTTTGGTGGGTAAGAACATTTTTATAATATTAATTTTTCTAATTTAAGAACATAGGGTATTTTTCCATATATTTATGTCTTCTCATTTTTTTGTCATCAGTGTCTTATAGTTATCAGTGTACAAGCCCTTCTCTTCCTTGGTTAAATTTATTCCCAAGTACTTTGTTCTTTTTGATGCTATTGTAAATGGAATTGTTTTCTTAATTTCTTCAGGATATTTGTTGTTAGTATATAGAGATCCCATTGATTTTCATGTGTTGATTTTGTATCCTGTGACATTATTGAATTTGACTATTAAATGTGAATAATAAACAAAATAGCAAATTACTGTATTCATTGAAAAATATTCATTAACGAATATTTATTGAATACCTATTATGTGTCAGCCACTGAGTTGGCCAGGGGAGGCACACAACTAATATCAGATATGATCCTTATTCTCATTGTCTGGGTGGAGTATAATAGGTCATACTTTTATGCATTTTTATTTTGCCTAACAAATCAGCAACTATAAAAATTATGATATAATTTATAATGCTGATAAAGATGCGCTGATTAAGGTTCTTGCAAACTGGTCATCATAGTGTTTGGAAATTTGTCAATATTGGTCATACTTTTCAATCTAATTATTGTATTTCTAGAGATCTTTAGTAAGAAAATAAAGAAAAGAACTTAAAAGCATGAATAACAATATTTAACAGCACAATTTATCAGAGCAAAATTATATAAAACTCCAATGTTCGGGTAATGGTGGAAGGTTATGGAATGCTTGTGATAAATTGCTAAGTAAAAAGTAAGTTATGAAGTTTTCTATATAATTTCAACCATATAATATATATCTATTAAAAAGATACAGAGAAAATACATTTGAAATGATAATAGAAAATAAACCAAGAAAAAAAAAAAGAAAATTAACCAAGAAGCTCTCTTTATGTTTTGGGTGCAGGCATACAAACCCGTGTTCACTTCCTAAACACATCTTGGTGAGATTTCAGCTCTGAGGACATTGGAGGATGCACGGTGAACATTCCATTCTGATGAGGGTGGCGAGTAATCTCAAGACTCTTTCCTTTGGAGATGGACGTCTATAACAGCTGCTGTTCTTTTTCTAGGTTAAAATAATTTTTCCTGTTTCAGCTACAGAATTTGGGTTTGTTCTTTATTCACTTTAGAAACTCTGGCAGACTTCACTTAGCCATTTGGATCACTGGAGAATCATATGATATATAGGTTATACAATAGAAAATTGACAGGTTCGACAAATATGGCACCACCTTGTGTTATATATTAAAACAGAAATTAAACCTGCAATTTTAGTTAATGTAGAATCTAGAAATTGCTTTGAAGATCTTCCAAAAAGCTATACAGTACCGTGGAAAGTACAATTGCTATACTGTAGAGATAAACTGTAGAGATAAACTCCATTTATTGCTTCATCAGCAAGAAAAATGCTAAAAAAGTAACAGTAATAGGACAAACATGTAACTTGGGAATGAGCAGCTGAAACCAATGAATTATAGTTTGATCAATGCATTTTTTCTTTTTTGCTACTGGCTTTACTAGTTATTGAATATCATCAAAAGAAAGCCAAGGGAGGAGAAAGAAATGGAAGAAAGGTTGAATAAAGAGCAAATGCAAAATGTATTTCTATTTAGATATAATTGCTTTCATATAGAGGATATAGTAAATATGCCTTTATGTGTTCATGTCAAAATTTTTAAACTTTTCAAACTTCCAGGACCTCTTATCATGATTTTATGATACATATCTGAATATAATTAATGATGTCAAAGTAAACATATCTGGGGACAGTTAAATGTTTTACAAACCCTACTTGTTGATCTAGTCATTTTAAACAGTATTCAAAACAACCTAAATCCTAGAACAAAGTAAGAATGACAGATACTTGCTTGAGGTTTAGTTCAGTGTAATATAACCAGAGGGTAATACTAAATCTCACCTTATTGGCTTGCTGTTGCCTTTATAAAACTGTAGCCTTAAGAGCACATCAGACATGGTAGTGACTGAAAATAAGAATATGGTAAACTGCACCCAGAATTTGAAGTGTCAGACCATTAAGAGTGAATGCGTAATTGAAAGTAGCCAGTTGACGATGCCATTCAAGGAAGTTTCTGACTGTGCCTCTGGGGGGTTGGGGTCACTGGGGTGTAATCAAGAAAGTTTGGGTAAGTGTAAATGTAACTTGAGAGAATTGAAACCTCAATCAGTTGTACTCTACCGCAGTCAAAAGAGAATTATCCATATTAACAGGTAGGGAGAGGGTTTGCCAAGAGCCTCAAAAAGAGGAGCTCCAGCTTTTTGTTTATCTCTGTCTCCGGAGGGGAGAATTGTTATGACCACCCGAGAATTCTGACCTTGTACATCCTCCCCTACTAAAGGGATGAGTGCTTTGATCATCACAGCTCAGTGGCTTACGAAGCAGTGAATCCTCTTATTCCGATTTTACAATTGTCAAGCAAAAATCTGTAGATTTTAATTACAGAATTTTTATCAGGGAGACCAATAAAAGATCCTTTCTATTCCGACATCAAATAAGTTAATTGAATAATTCAACAAATATTTATTGAGCATCTGTTGTGTCTGGGCCTTAGGTCTAGTTTAGGATTTATCTCATTAGTGGTTATTTATCATTATTAAAACCACTATGACACATTGCTTTATTTATTTGGACTTTATTTTTATTTAGACTCTATTTTTATTTTGACTCTTATAATTTGGTCAGCACATATTAGTCACCCTGACTTGTGTTAATATGTAAGCATTGTCCAAAACTTAGTTTTTAGAGATGCAGGGAAGAATAAGATTCTTGACTGTTGTAATGTCCCCCAAATGGTTATACAGAACACAGATATTATCTGCATGATTAGCTTGTCACCTTCAATGACATCACTACCTTGTTTCTTCTTACCTGAAACAATGTTTTCAGAAGCAGTGATGAGACAAGATTTCAAATAAAGTATGTCAAAAAGTGAAAATGATCTTCATAACACTATTCCTGAGTAAGAATAATGTAAGTGTTATTAGAATAAATACAAGTAAGTCACATTTTAAGTCATCTAATTTGGTCTATAAAATATATTATTTCTCCATTTAGAGAATCAAAACACAAATGTTATTTTAAAGGAGTTTCATAAAAACTATTTTGTTTATAATGTCATTTTGTTTGAAATACAATTTTTCTTAGCTAAATTTTTTTTTCTTAGCTAAATTTTTTGACTTAATTTTCTTTCCTTTCTCCCTTCCTTCCTTCCTTCCTTCCTTCCTTCTTTCCCTCCCTCCCTCCCTCTTTCTTTCCTTCCTTCCCTCCTAGCTTCCTTCCTCATAGCTCAGGTTATACTAAACTTCCCTGTGATCATGATACTCTCTGTCTGTTGTGGGCTACACTTAATGCTATGCAATTTTGTTCAGCCATAGTATTAACTGCAAGTTCTTACACATACAAAGACTGCTTCAATTGCTACATCCATACTACTAAGTTGTAGATGAGGCTCTAATTATTTTTTTTTCTGCACAGCTACAGTTGATAAAAAACTGTATGGACACCTCCACTTAATATACCTAAAAATGTTTCAGTATACTTGGCTTTTTCTTCATTTATGTAGATGGTTTTAGTTAGATAAGTAACCTCCCTTCTGGAATCTAAGCTCATAGGACTACTCTTACTTCTTTTTTATTTTTCTTTTTAAATTTTGTTTATTTGAGAAAGAGGGAGAGAGAGAGAGAGAGAGAGAGAGCGTGCGCGCATTGGGGGAGGGGAGGAGGCAGAGAGAAAGGGAGGAGCAAACTTCCCACTGAGTACAGAGCTCAGCTGGGCTTGGGACTTGATCCTAGGACCCTGGGATCATGACCTGAGCCTAAGGCAGGTACTTAACTGACTGAGCCACCCAGGTGCCCCAGGACTACACTTACTTTATATATGTCATGATTAAACATCTCTTTTGTTCTAATTTGCCCGTATCTATAGGTTATAAGGGGTTCCTTTGAGGACAGGCAGTTTCATTTTGAGTAACAGGAAAACACCCACACACACAATATAGGTGCAAATGTGTCTGAGTAGGTATGTATGTTTTTATATATTGCAGCTTTTATATTTATTAATGTTATGGATTCTCAGAGGTTATGAATGTAAATCATAAACCGAATAAAGTACCTATGGAGTAGTAGCCCAGAGATCTGATTCAGATCTTTTTGTTGTTGTTCACAAATATTTATGACAGCTTCCTTTCATTATAGCAAAAACGGACCAGTCCCCAAAACTTATGCCAAAAAGCAAAGCAACAGTAAAAACAAAACAAAACAATGTTGCATATGTAGAATTGGGAAATTGGGAAGTGATAATTGGGAAATTATCAATTAAATTATTGTATATAAAGCTAAAGACATGTTATACAGGCATTAAACTGCTGTTTAGAAATAATTTTGCCATGCAAATTTGAAAAATATTATCAGTCAAAAATATCTAATATGTGCTTTTTTTTTTTAAAAAAGTGAAAGACAAGGATACACATTAAATTATTAATACTTGCTATTTCAGGGATAGCAAAATTTATATTTTATTTTGATGTTTTACTTGGTATGTTGTTTACATATTTGCAGTAAACATGTTCTTTATACTTGAAACCAACAAACCTTATTAAGATAATTTAAGTGTATTTATTTTGTAGTTCCCTTCTTCAGTGTGGCCTCTTCTCTCCCGTTCACTGTGGAGTTTGTTCCATCAGTGTTCAGGGTGATTTCCGGGGTGTTTAGGATGATCTGATAGTTAAATTTAATTGTATCCATGGGATGGGACAAGCCTAGGATCCTCCCTACTCTGCTGCCCTCTCCCAGTCCTCCTGATTCAGATCTTAGCTGAAGAATTTAGGAAAGTCATCTAATTTCTCCCAGAATCCTTTCTTCCATCTGTGATTCTAGTGGTTGGAATGAAGGATTTCTAAGAGCACTTTCTACTCTATAAATTCATAATTGTATTTTATTTATAAATAAAGTACTGAATATAGAATATTTGAGTAAAATTTCAGAACTCTAGTTATTTAAAGAAGCCACCGAATAATGTTGTGCTTCATATCTAATGAATCATCATACTGAAAAAGATGTAACTTATGAAATATAAATACTCATATTACACAGTTAAAGGTAAAAGAAAAAGAAAAATATTTTATAAAATTATGTGGTAAGTTGTGGTTTTAGAGAAGAGAATATAGAAGTCAAAAATAAAAATAATCAATTTTAAGAACTGTATGTTGATGGTTATACAGTCAGTTATTCTATAATATTGATAAAATCTTTTTGGCTCTGAATACTTATTTAGCGTACGAGCTTTCATTTCATACCAATTGTAATCCCATCTGAAACAAATTAGAGAATTAATATTCTACATGTGGAAAGTCATTTATTTAGACCAAATGGCTAAAGAAGATTATTTTTTGTATACTGATAGCAAGCCTGAATATTTAATGTTGTTTTAAAATTTTTATTCTTCTAATTTAATTTTTGAATGTTCCTTTTATTTTTCTCAGACTTTGGGAGAGTAGCTATAATTTCTATTTCCTAGCTCTTTTGTGTTAATTGTAAGTTTCTTTATAAGGAAGTAATACACTATTAAATTTAAAGGAAATTATTAAATGTGTCTGTCAAATGGAGAAATACATATAAAATAAATTTTATTATGTGTTTTCATTAAATAGATTAATAAGCATATAGTTAACTATCCATTCCTGTAATTAGAGATGATTTTTACAAATAATGAATATTTGAATTGCTAGTTGATGGCCTTCCTCACTCTTCTATACTACTCATACTCATTTAATACATTAGCTATTACACATACACATCTAATCTTTGTATTGTTTTTTTCATATTTTATCTCATTAATACAACATCCTATGCAATAGGTATTATCTCACCCATATTTGAAAGAGGAAAATAAATCACACAAAATAACTAGCTCAATGTCAGAATGATAGTATGTGACAAAGAAGAAATTAGTACCTAAATCTGTTTGACCTCTAAGCAATGATGTGGTATGCATCACTAAAAGAGATTCAATTTGCAAACCAGCTTCAGTGTTTTTTTTTGGGGGGGGGGCGTCATTTTGTTTTGCACAGTCAGACTCAGTGAAGATCCTGTCACTTTATTCCCAGCTGATTTATTCTTCAGATGAAAAGAAATCTTAAGACCAGTCAGTATACCAGTGTAGGGACAATTTTTAGACCAGAGCATCCCAAGATTTCCTATATTTCACTTATTCTTTATGTGACCATCTTTGTGTGTGTGTGTGTTATGTTAGTCATCATACAGTACATCATTAGTTTTTGATGTAGTATTAAATAATTCATTATTTGCATACAGTAGGTGGCAACCCTTATGATAGAGGAATAAACAAAGTGTGATGGTCATATGTATACAAGGATAAGGCAGGATATGAAAAACTAATCTCTAAAGGCTGCAATAGGGTGATGTGGGTGATTCAGTCTAATTAACATATGAGTGTCCTGAGTGGGAGTGTCACCATGGAGCCGTTCATAAGGTTCAGGAAAGTAATGGGGCATTAATTCATGTCACTTCTGGCCAATCCAAGGGCATTGATGGAAGGCACTCACCAGATAGTAACTAGAACAGATGTCTCTTTATCACAGGACAAGAGATGGGTGGTGTAGGCCTTGCTTGTACTTGCACAAATTTTCCTGGCGTGGAATCTGGATGGGAATGGAAATCTCTTTGCAAATCTTCTGCCCACTTACCTCCTCTCCCTTCCCCAGCAGATTAAGTGGTGTGTCCTAGAACTTAAAACCAATCTAATTCCTCTTTTCTCTCCTAGCCACATGACTCTCGCCTTGCCTCCTGGAGAAAGGCTCATCTGACTTACTTTTCCTCATATTTTTTTCTGGAGAATATTATGACAAAAACACACCAGTGCTGAGCTTCTTTCAGTTTTTCTCTTTCAGACTCCAGGAGCTTTTTTTTCTGTCAACAAAAACACTCACTTTGCAAAGGAAAGCGCTCACATTTGAAACTTGTTTGTGATTATGGCTTCAGAACTTTATTTAGTGCATGCCTCTGATGGTACTAAGAACAGAAGAAAGAGGAACAGAATTATAAATATTTCTTTTTTTAGGAAAGTAATTTCTGTACATAATTATAAAATCAAATAATTTTACAAGTCTTATGATTAAATATCTTCATCCTTCGCTCTTTCCCTCGCCACCGCCAAGTTTTCCTCTGTAGACACAAGCATTTTCAACATTTTCAGTTGGTTCTTTTGGCATTTGCCTCTATCATTCAAAAGCATGTGCTTGGTTTTCAGTTTTCTATATTGCAGTGGGCATAATATGTGGAATATGTCTACTTACTAATCTCCAGAAATCATGAGCATGTTGTGAGTGGCAAGGGACAGGTGAAGGAATTAATGGAATTACAGGTTCGAAGCAGCTGGCCCTAGGATTAGGCGAGGAGTCCGAGTTACCCAGGTGGGGCTAATGTAATCACAGTTTCCTTTAAAAGTGGAAGAGGCTTCCAAAGATTCCGCGTTAGAGCGATGTGTTGTGGGAAAAACGAATACACGTTCCTGACTTTGAAGATGGAGGAGTGCCCACCTCCCCGATCCTGCAAGCTGGGAAATCCAAGAAAACTGGCTTTTTCTTCGAACCTCCAGGAAGAAACACTCATGTGCTGCACACCTTCGTTTTGACGCGGGGAGAGACCATTTTGGACTTCTGAGCTCCAGAACTGTAAGTTGCTAAGTTAATGTTTATTTAAACCTCTGAATTGGCAGTCATTTGTCTTACCAGCAGTATGGAACCCAAACAGGTGTTACCCGTGGACTTCATACAACGAAAGGTAAAGATTTAATTTTCTCTTGTTTTCCCTTCTCAACTTCTCCGTTACAATATTGGTTATATTTAAATTCAGTGTGTATATTGTGTATGTTTTCGGGGTTTTTTCTTGCTTTTCTCAGGCGACCTGTAGCTTGTCTCCGACAACTGCTTGTTTGCTTCGGAGCTACTGTAGCAGTTTGTGTTTGCTTGGTTTTTGAACTATCAGGAGCTTTCTGAGAAAGGGTAAATGGGAAGTACTTTTTTGAGACCTGGAATGTGTGAAATGTCTTGATGCTGCTTTCATGGTTGACAAATACTTAGCTGGGTATAGAATTACATGTTGGGGGAAAAAAGAAAAGTCACTTTTTTTTTATTTTGAAACCATTCCTTCAGTTTGCGTGGGTCTCTTGCATTTTTGTGTTTTTTTTTTATCTCCTTTGCTTTCAGTCTTTAAATAACACACCCACCCACAGAAAACAATATATTCATGTATTTTATAACATAGTTTAACGTGATACGAGTGTAACTGTCTCTTGAGTCAATAAATAGTACGTTGTTGGCTCCAAGGCCGTCTCGGTATCTCCTTTTTGATTTTTACCAACTTCTCCTTTAAAGGTAACCATTCTCCTGATGTATTTATTAAATCTCTTATTTTTACCACCCATAAATGCCTTTCTAAGCAACATATTTTAGTTCTCCCCACTTCTTGAATTTGCTCTCAACAGATAGGTATGATACATAATCCTTTGGGTCTTACCACTTTGCTGAATATCAGGATCATTAGATTTGTCCTTGGTAGGAGAGGCTGCGTTTCGTCCATTTTGTTGCTGTGGGAATGTGCTGTGTCTTGACTGAGACCACAGTTTACTTTGCAATTGGTGGGTTTTTCCACATCCATCTGCCTTTTGGTTTCCAAATTGCTATTTATTTTCTGCTATTGATTTTTCTCAATTCTTTTTAGTCATTTATAACAAAACCCTTGATGCTTTTTTCTTCTTCTTAATTATTTTATTTACATGGGTGGGTTAGGGGGAAAAGGTTGGGAGGTATATTCTATGTTTAAATGAAGCCAGGATTGTTATATTAAGATATTATGTGGTACAGTAGCTATGGAAATTTTCAATGTATTTTTATACACTTGAGTACTCTCATTCCTTTTGCTGTCATAAAACGACACTGACAGTCCTGGGATTATGTTGAAGCCGTGTTTTTGTAAAACCTAGAACTCTGATTTGACTGGTTAAGGGACATCAGTTATTGCGTTTGATTTAAGGATTTTGCACTATAAAGGGAGGGGACATAGCTGCATATGTAAGAAGTAAAATAACCACAAAGGATTTAAAACTTGCTTTTGAATTTGTAATACCCTCTAATCCTCCAGTATTTTTTTTTCTTAAGGTTCCCTTAAATACTACCTAGAATGATCCTTTGTTCACAAAGAAATATATATTCTGCAATATTTAGTAGAAGGGAACAAAAGCATGAATTAAAAAAAAAAAACAAAAAACAAACCAAACTTATTCTCTGACCAGCAGTGCATTTCAGTGCTGAGCATACACAGTGGCCAGTGGATATTCTGGCTGTGAATAATAATGTCACTTGAGTATAGACCCAGATAGAACCATAGTAATATGGTTTACTGTTTCTAGGCAGTAGCACAGCAAGAGGGGAAAATAGAGGTAATTAAATACAAGTGATATAAACACATACTTGGCTATCTTATTGCTAAATATAATTATCACATGTATCACAAATGGAAAGTTGTATTTCAAAGAGAGCAACCTAATTATTTCTAAAGCCCTTTTTTAACTCCAGCTATGACCTCGATTACACAGTTTAAAGAAGTTGCATTTGAATGAGTGTTTTCTGTGTAAAGAGTGTTGTTTTTTGTTGTTGTTGTTGTTGTTTGTTTTTTTTTCCCTTTCAGTTCATTAAAATCACCATGAAACACTGTTTACTCTTTTAGGTTAAGTGGGATAATGGTGACTACACCTGCCTTACATACTCTTCAATTAACCACTGATGCTTAAGTCTGAACTTTAGGAAAAGCGATACCTATCTACTATTTGTAGGAATGGATGTTATTTAAGATAGTATACCCATAAACAAATGAAAAAGCAGGTACCTTAGGGGGTGGAGATCATAAACATGAGGAATTTTAGCTGTGACATAGTGACCATTTTTATGGTGTCTTAAACTGATCCTCCGAGGAAGGTATTGTCCTATTTTATTTACAGAAAAACAGGTTTATATGGAATCGGTTTCTTCTCTAAAAGAAACTAATTTTTTTCTTTTTTTTCAATATGAATGAAGCATTTTTCAGAAACTAGCAATAATTTTTTCTAAAGCTGGAACTTTTTTTTTCCTTGGAATGTTTCAGTTAATTCCATTATGGTCCCTACTGGAGCACAAGACATGGTTATTTTTTCTCTTTATATTCTTTTTTGGTAAACATATCTAGCATTTCTATGGAAAACAGAAGGTGGCACTCTGCCTTCTATCTTCTGACATTTTCTGCTTGAGTGTTTATTTTAATTCTTCTCTGTTAAGATTCAGAACAGCACTCTGTTGGTGAGTTGATTGTTTCTTTGTGGTTAATGATCACTTTTGCACTTATCAAAAGGCAGGGACACATTTCATGAAGTATTATACCAAATGAGGCACCAACTGTCATTGACAATTCAACAGTAAACAGTGGTTAAATTTTGACAAGGTCCCTTATAGTTTACTTGCCAATATGAGCGACTTGTCTCCTGAATGATTTTCTCCTCATTCTGTTTTATAGATGTAGGTAATAAAAAAAACCACTTAGGTGTATAAGAACACTTGGAAAAGATTTGCTGTTACCAGTTTCACATACACTGAAATTGATGGTTGATTAGAGGAGCATATAGTGATGTAATCTGTGACCTTTGAGCCAGTTGTCAAATTTCATTTTGAAGTTTTATTTCCTTGTACTTGTTCTGATCTTGGGTAGTTTACATGAATAAAGTTGAGATTACCTCACAGATGGCAGTAAAAATTAATTCAATGGCTTTACTTGTTATTTATGGTATATTGTTTTCCAAAGGCATGAAAACGGCTAAGATACCAAGTATTCTCAAAAAATTTTTTCAGTATGTTACTGGTTTGAGAGACCGCACATGTGAGAGAGAAAGCACAAGCAGGGGGGAGGGGTAGAGGGAGAAGGAAAAGGAGACTAGCCTGATGAGGGTCTTGACCCCAGGACTGTGGGTTCATGACCTGATCCAAAGGCAGATGCCTAACTGAGGCAGCCACCCAGGTGCTCTGTCAAAATGATGTTACATTTATGTGACAGTGAATATATTCTATTTTTTTAAGGTTGAGTCTTTAATTATGCATATAAAACAGACCCAGCAGATTTTGCAAATGAAAGCATTTCAGTCTTCATTGTTACCTGATTTTTAAAAAAGTTTCACCTTTTATAGTCTTGGCCCCAAATGAATGTATTTGAATTATGAACACGACTGTGTCTGTTAATAATACAAACTGCTAAGACATATGTATTGGAGTACCAGTCCTGTAACTTGTTTTTGTTTTTCTTTTTAACATTTTCCCTGGTATCAGTGTAGAATCCCAGAGTTGCCTGTGTTCACCTCTTCGGTATGACCTTTGGAAAACTGGCCCTAGCTGAAGATCTTGGGGAAGCTGTGTGGTTTTTAAGAGCTGGCTATAGAACTTAAATGTTTTTACTAGGAATCTTTACTAGGACTTAATACCTCATTCCTGGTGGCTGCAGCTGCTGCTGCTGGACTGAAGTAAGACACCTGGAGTTGTAGCCACACGGCCATATCTACTGTTTCCAAAATCTCTACAAAACATTTGCCATTCATATCCCAGATAGTTTTGGTGCTATGTCAATTACAGCACTCAGTGTTTTTGCTAAATTAAGACATAAGCTTTCCACCCTTGTAAAAGCATGTCTAATAAGGAAACAAGCCAACAGTCCCAGGTTGTTCACTGCTTTATAAGAACTAAATTAAAAAAAAACGGATGCCTGGGTGTTTTAGTTGGTTGAGTGTCTGCCTTTGCCTCAGGTCATGATCCCAGAGTCCTGGGATTGAGTCCTGTGTTGGGCTTCCTGCTTTGCAGGAAGTCTGCTTCTCCCTCTGCCCCTCCTCCCACTTGGTCTCTGAATCTCCCTCTCTCACTCTGACAAATCAATAAAAATCTTAAAATATATAGATAGATAATGTTGCATGTGGTGAGATCCTTGGCTACATTGAAACATAAAAATAGAATCTTCGGGTATATGGTTAAGAGCTCATTGCTAGTAAGCAAAGTGTGGTTCCAGTAACTATACCCAGAGGGAGTTGCTTGGATCTCTTGGTACTCCTGTCTCCTATCTTTATTTCCTACATAGATAACATCTGCGAATGCTTCTTCTATAGTTGAACAAGTAAAATGACTGCCTGATACAGATCCCTTAGAAAATCTAATCCTGTGGAATAACTGAGCTGTTTCTCAATCTTTGTGAATTTGAAAGCTATGGGGGTGCCTGGGTGGCTCAGTGGGTTAAACCTCTGCCTTCAGCTCAGGTCATGATCTCAGGGTTCTAGGATCGAGCTCCCTGCTCACAGGGAACCTGCTTCCCCCTCTCCCTGCCTCTCTGCCTACTTGTGATTTCTCTCTGTCAAATAAATAAAATCTTTATTTAATAAAAAAAACTATGGAGTCCAGGGACCAACTCTTAACTTTTTATTGGGATCAGGGGCATCTATACAGGATAAGTACAGATTTTCCCAGTTAGAGGCCAGTGGGGTTTTATAGCGATTTTGGAAATAGTCAGTGGGCCATGTGGCCAGAAGTCGAGGTATCTTGGCATCAGTCCAGCAGCAACAGCCACCAGGGAGGAGGTAATAAGTCCTAGGAAAGATTCCTACTAAAAACAGTGAAGTTCTGTAGCTGGGGTCGGCAAGCTTTTATCAAGGATCAGGTCATACTTTAGTTTTTCTGAAAAAGCCGGCAAATGGAGGATATTCTATAGGTATTTGTGTAATAATTAAAAATGTGACATTTTGACAAGTAAAAGCCATTCTTAGTAGCCTACACACAAACCCGCAACAAACCTGAGTCTTCAGGTCCTATTGCATTCATCCTTACTGAATTGAAACGTTTTGTGCCATGTCTACACTGTCGTTAATAGTGGAGGTAAACATTAAAAATACTTGGTTCATCAGATTGGAACAACCTCATCCTTACAGGCCCACTGTTGGTTGAAATCTATAGAAATTTACAGAAACTCTCTAAAATTTAGAATTGGTTGACTTGCCTCCGGTAATAAGGACAAAATCACATCTGGTAAACATGAAGTCAGGTCCTCAAAGATCAAATAGCATTTATTTTAACTGTTAGGGAAGTATCAAAAGTCTGACTGGAGACGAAACCTTGTTGCTGCAGATAGTTTGTGATGTTTTACAATGTTATGCTTGGGAAAGAATCTGGTGTGGTTGAATAATTCAACTCATTCAGAGGAAGATTTAAAATACTGCTTATTGAGAAGGAAAAATGTAAAAGAGTGGGGGAATTAAATTTTGTCTTGAAGTTACAGATGATTTTTATTGATTGGTCAATACTAAGCATCTGCGAATTTGCCTCTTAGATAATTTGTGGGATAACTTCACACAGACTGGCAAAAGACTTTGTCTGGCACTTTTTTTTAATTCACATTATTTTACCTTATGCCATTTTCTCCTGTTTTGGGACTTCATCTGCCATATGACATTAAATTGTCAAAATCCTTGGACTCCTCTTGGCTGTTACAGTTTCTTATGTTTTCCTCACTTTTGTTAAGACAGTTTTGAAGAGTATTGGCCAGGCATTTTCTAGAATGACCATGAGTTTGTATTATATCTATTATATATAGATGGATAGGTTATATGCACATATATATACATATATAGAGAATTATAAAAATGTAACATACAATGAGATGTCTCATTATTTTTCTATAAGGGATGGTTTGAGCCAAGTTTATCCATTTATGCCAGATAATTTTTGCAATGTGGATTTAATAGTGAAGGGAGAGGTCTGAATCACATGCTTCTAGAGAAGATGTTCTAATAAGGACTTTATCAAATCTTTAAAAATTTTCATTTAACTGGATTGGATTTAAAATTTCACACTTACTGCTCTTATGATAAGTGAGTCTTTAAAGTTCTTAAGTCAGACCAATCTTCACTTTCCTTGCATTTTTCTGTGAACTCCAGGAACTTTGGTCTATTTTAAGACCATTTTTTTTTTTTAAATACTTAATACAGTTTAAGAGATAGAGGTCCGGGATTAATCAGTGTTAAATAATCCTGAGTGCTCCTGATGTTATGTGTCCTCCTTAATGTCCATCATCGAGTTACCCCATCCCCTACCTACTTCTCCTCGAGCAACCCTCAGTTTGTTTTCTACGATTAAGAGTCTCTCATGGTTTTTCTCCCTCTGATTTTGTCTTTTTCCCCCAACTCCTGCCCTATGATCCTCTGTTTTATTTCTTAAATTCCAAATATGAGTGAGATCATATGATTATCTTTCTCTGACTTATTTTGCTTGGCCTAATACTCTCTAGTTCCATCCATGTTGTTGCAAATGACAAGATTTCTTTTTTTGGTAGCTGCATAATATTCCAGTGGTGTGTGTGCGCGCGCGTGTGTGTGTGTACACATCTATATCCATTTGGACTCTTAGTTTGGCTAGTGTGGACACTGCTGCTGTAAACATTGGAGCGCACATGCCCCTTCAGATCACTACATTTATATCTTTGGGGTAGATCCCTAGGAGTGTAATTGCTGGGTCGTAGGGTAGCTCTATTTTCAACTTTTTGAGGAACCTCCATACTGTTATCCAGAGTGGCTGTACCAACTTGGATTTCCACCACCAATGTAAGAGGGTTCCCCTTTCTCCATATCCTCGCCAACATCTGTCATTTCCTGTCTTGTTAATTTTAGCCATTCTATTTGGTCTAAGGTGGTACCACTTTTGTTTTGATTTGTATTTCTCTGATGCCAAGTGATGAGCATTTTTTCATGTGTCTGTTGGCTATTTGTAGGTCAACTTTGGAGAAATGACTGTTCCTGTCTTCTGCCAATTTCTTGATTGGATTATTTGTTCTTTGGGTGTTGAGTTTAAGTTCTTTATAGGTTTTGTATACCAGCCCTTTATTTGATAAGACATTTGCAAATATCTTTTCCCATTCTGTCAGTTGTCTCAAGGTTTTGTCTGTTTTCTTTGCTGTACAAAAGCTTTTTATCCTGATGAAGTCCCAATAGTCCCTTTTCGCCTTTGTTTCCCTTGCCTTTGGAGACATGTCTAATAAGTTACTGTGGCCAAGATCAGAGGTGGCTGCCTGTGTCCTTCTCTAGGATTTGGATGGATTCCTGTCTCACATTGAAGTCTCCCATCCATGTTGAGTCTATTTTTGTGTGTGGTGTAAGGAAATGGTCCAGTTTTCTCACCACTATTTATTGAAGAAACTGTCTTTTTTTATTTTTTTGTACTGGATACTCTTTCTTGCTCTGTTGAAGATTAGTTGACCAAGAGTTGAGAGTCCATTTTTGGGTTCTCTATTTTGTTGCATGGATCTAGGTGTCTGTTTTTGTGCCAGTACCATACTGTATTGATCACAGCTTTGTAATAGACCTTGAAGTCCAGAATGATGATGGTACTAGCTCTCTTCCCTGCCCCCAACATTCCTTTGGCTATTCGGGGTCTTTTGGGGATTCTTTGTTCCAGCTCTGTGGAAAAAGTTGATGGCTATTTTTATTTATTTATTTATTTATTTTGAGATGCAGGTCTAATTTATAAGCAATTGCCTTGCTCAGCTTAATTGCTACTCTTCAAAAAGAGAACAATGAACATGCTTCCCTTGTTTTTAGAGAAAATTCAGCACTATTCAAATCTCAATATAGAACATTTGATTCTAAACGTGACCTTTTGATCATAGCAAGAGTATAAGTCGGTTCTTTGCAGCATGCAGTCTTTGCTGTGGGACCACAACGGCTAAAACACGTTTACATTCTGTACATTCTTAAGAATGCAGGGTACTCATTCTAATTTGCTAGCCTACTGGAGTGCTCTAATGCTCCTTAATTTAAAAAAACTTCAAGTGTATTTTCTTTCATTTGT
>CM052809.1:68515146-68559808 GCA_028533885.1 Nasua narica
TTTACATTCTGTACATTCTTAAGAATGCAGGGTACTCATTCTAATTTGCTAGCCTACTGGAGTGCTCTAATGCTCCTTAATTTAAAAAAACTTCAAGTGTATTTTCTTTCATTTGTATCCACCTCTGAGCCGAAAATATTTGCTAATTCTTTGTCCTTTATCCACTCTGTATGGCAAGCTGCGTCTTTGGATGATTACATATTCTTCTCCTCCATGATCGCTACAGCCTTTCCTTTCTGACCATCAATCACCGTGTGATGAAATTTGTTGATTGGGTTTATTTTGCAAATGATGCAGTTTGCAAAGTCCCAGGTTCATAGTCAGTTTCCATTGGTGTCTAGACGAGACTAAAACTCTCAATCAATCAACACTTCTAGATTAATTTTTCCCTCTCTGCTTGCCATCAAGTAGGGAGAGGTTTGGAAGGAATCTCTTGTGTTCTCTTGCCTTTTTATCTTGGCGTTCAGTAGAATGCATGTGTTCAATAATCGTGTCAACTTGACAGTGTAGTTTATGATTAGGCACTCACAGAACAAGTCTATATGGCTTGCATTCTTTTCTCTAACATAGTGTCTTCTGAGTTTCAGCATGACCTTGAATGAGAAGCAATGTGGATAGCGGAAAACCTAAAGATTTTGTGGCTACACAGAGCCAGACTTTAACCCTGGCAATGTTATTAGTTGCGTTGATAGTTTCTTTGTGCGTGAAATAGGCGAAATTGTCGTGCCATCACAGATGGTTTACATGAGATGATGCACAGGAAGCTCCATGTTCAGTGACCAGAAGAAAGTAGGAGTCTAACGAGGGTGTCTTCTTCTCTCATACTGATTGTTCACTGGTCTGTCCATCCGTCTGTCCATCCATCCATCCCATCCCTGTTATGTGTACATGTGTATTAATCCATCTCTGTATCCATCCATCCGTCTGTCCATCTATCATCTTTTTTTCCTTCTATATCTCTTTTTGTCTTCTATTAGTTATCATTTCCTGTCTTTCCATCAGGCAGGCCACCTCCACTATTTCTACTCTCATTCCTACCTGGGAAAAGTGAAGACGTGGAAGCAAGTCAGGTTCTTGGGAAGAAATGTCCAAACAGCTGAGCTCACAAAGTATTGCGTGCTGTTGTATTAATAGGACGTGTGCGTTATGTCCAGCTTCATGGGCCTCTACCTTCTTCTCTCCTCGAAGATAATTGGCATTTCCCACAGTTCATCTTATTCCTTCCACCATGTTCTTTTTTATTTTTTTAAATTTTTTCCCCCAAATTTGTTTATTTTAATTTTTCAGTGTTACAAGATTGATTGTTCATGCACCACACCCAGTGCTCCATGTAGTACATGCCCCTCTCGATACCATGGCTATTTTTATAAGGATTGCATTGAATGTGTAGATTGTTCTAAGTAGCATAGATATTTTAACAATATTCTTCCAATCCATGATGGAACGTTTTCCTATTTCTTTGTCTTACTCAATTCTTTTCATGAGTGCTCTATAGTTTTCTGAGTATAGATCCATTGCCTCTTGGGTTTATTCCTAGGTATCTTAAAGTTTTGAGTGCAGTTGTAAATGGGATCAACTCCTTAATTTCTTTCTTCTGTGTCATTGTTAGTATATAGAAATGCAACTGATTTCTGTGCATTGATATTTATATCCTACCATGTTGCTGAATTCCTGTATGAATTCTAGAAATTTTGGGAAGGAGTCTTCTCAGTTTTCCAGGTCGAGTATGGTATCATCTGTGAAGAGTGAGAGTTTGACTTCTCCTTTGCCATTTCAAATGCCTTTTATTTCTTTTTGTTGTCTGATTGCTGAGGCTAGAACTTCGTGTACTGTGTTGAAGAGGAGTGGTGACAGTGGGCATCTGACATGTTCCTGACCTTAAAGGAAAAGCTCTCCGTTTTTCCCCATTAGCAATGATACTTGCTGTAGGCTTTTCATACATGGCTTTTATGATAATGAGGTTTGTACCCTCTGTCCCTACACTTTGAAGAGTTTTTATCAAGAAAGAGTGCTGTACTTCATTAACTGCTTTTTCTGCATCTATTGAGAGGATCATATGGTTCTTGTCTTTTTTTTTTTTTTTTTTACTCTGGGATCCTATTGGCTAGTAGCTTGGTAAGAATTTTTGCATCCATGTTCATCAGGGATGTTGGTCTGTAATTCTCCTTTTTGATGGGATTTTGAGATAACGGTAATGCTGTCCTAATAAAGAACTAGGAAGTTTTCCTCCCACTCGGATTTCTTGAAACAGCTTCAGAAGACTAGGTATTAATTATTCTTTAAATATTTGGTAGAATTTTCCAGAGAACCCATCTGGCACTGGACTCTTGCTGGGAGATTTTTAATGCTTGTTTCAATTTCCTTGCTGGTTATGGGTCTGTTCAGGTTTTCTATTTCTTCCTGATTCCATTTTGGTAGTTTATATGTCTCTAGGAATTGAGAGAGTTGTTAGGCCAAAAGGTAGGTCATTCAATCAGACAAACTCACTCTTGAGGCACTGCACAATTGGTTTTCTGGATTGCAGATAATGACAAAGCCATATGGGTGCTCTTACCTAGCTGGACTAAATCTTCCAGTATTAATCAGTTCTATAACTTGTTAATAGCACTTCTTACTAGGAAATAAGGCTTAAAATGATCAGAATTATATTTGTCTTAGGGTTCCCACATCTATGAGCAATGTCATGAGTAGTGATTTACAGTAACAAGATACTTCCCCTTAGTTTTGTCCTATGTTTGCCTGTCTAGGAATGTAGTACATGTCTAGCCTTTGTATATAGCTGATAGGTCACCAGCATGTTCAGTTAATGTTAAATTTCACTGTAGGACAGAAAACAGATGAAATTTAGTTAGGGATAAGTGATGTGGAAGTTTAGCAAGTATCTCCAACAAAGAGAGCAAACTAAGAAAAACTATCTATTTTTCTAGATAATAGATCAGAATTGCAATTTTAAAAAAATGAGGTTTGCTGTTAAGTAAAACTAATGAACACTTGCTAAATTGCTCAGAAAACATGTTTCGGCCATATTAATTTGTTTTTCAATGGCATTTCTTTACAGATTATCTTTGTGTAACTTAAAAATGCTGATAAGTTTAAAGTCCTTTAAAATAAATTGCCCCCTTACCCCAATCAACATTGGGTAAGAATTAACAGCGGAGTTGAAGTACATTTAGAAATAAAGTATCATTAGAGTCAGAGTTCGATGAGAGCATTATCATCCCTCATTGGATCAACTATTGAATATATTTCCTTGTAAGATAAGGAAATGTATGGGGTTCATGGGGAAAATTAGTGGGTTTTTAAAAAGTTGAGTGCCAGGATTTTATAGCATGTTAGACCAAGATTAGTCCTTAGCTGGTGCCCATTTCAACTTAGTAATTTTAAAATAAAATTTAAGTGCAAATATCTGAAAAGATACCTGGGTTTCTACTTTGTATTGTAGTATTGCTGAGAGAACTTGAAGTAGGGAGATAATTAAATGACTTCTGTATTGCTTTGTAGTCCTTCCTCTTTTTTTTTTTTTCTTAGTTAACAGTGCTTTTAAGTTCACATGTTGATGAATGGATTCACAGTAATCAGACTTTGAAGAGATGGATTTGTAAACCAGGATCCAGCTTATTTATAAAGGAAGATCCATCTAGTGCAATCCATAATGGATACCAAGTGTCTTCTCAGCATGTCACTTTCTGACATCAATATATGTGGGAAACCCAATTTGTTAGTAATAGATGGTTTTGGCGCACACAGAATCAGACAGAGCAAAGCAAAGTAGATCGATTTAAGGTACATGTCTTTTAAGTTGAGATAGAGCTTGAAGGAATTATGCTTCCCCACAATAACGGTAGATGCAAGTAGTAATCAGTGCCTCTCCTGACCAGGTCAATTCCTGGCAGACACTGGTAAATTTCTTGCACTCTATTCCCAGCATTCTTTTTGATTCTAAAGGATTCTTATTTTTCCACATTTTACTTCCAGGACAGAGTCTAGGTAATACTGGGACATAGATAAATTTCTTGCATGTATTCTTATATATTTTTTCCTAATCTCTTAATTAACTTTTGTCAATATACAAAAAGGAGGGGCTCCTGGGTGACTCAGTTGGCTAACCATCTGACTCTTGATTTTTGGCTCAAGTCATGATCTCACAACCATTAGATTAAGCCCAGCATTAGGCTCTGTGCTGGGCATGGAGCCTCAAGATTTTCTCTATCTCCCATCTTTTCCTCTCTTAAAAAAAAAAAAAATATATATATATATATATATATATACATAAAGGAAATTGCACATAAATGTGCAGTTTGTGGAATTACTAAAAACTGAACATATCAGTAAACAGCACCAATCTCCTATTCCTTTTTAATAAGTCCTCTTTCACATGTGATCTGCCATTTAATAATTTTTCACTTTGGTTTCTGTACTTTAAACAAGCCCATAAAGCAAGATCAGTACTTAACGCAAAGTGATGAATTGCTGAAGATGGAATGTCAAGTGAATCAGGGATGATAAAACCTGTGCAAAATTGCCCAATATTTCCTTGGACAAGTGCTGGGAGATAGGAAGGAAACAAAATACTGTGGGAGTTAGGACAACTTTGTGAAAAACTGGGAATGAGTCTTGAATAGAATTTACTGGAAAGCAGGGGAGAAAGTAAATAGAAGTGAAGGGGATAAAGGCAGTGTGGTATTGTGTAAAACTGGATAAGGAAAGAAGAAAGAAGGCACTTGGGAGTAGGGCACAGGAAGCAGGCCATGGTATAGTAAGAGGAAATGTTGTAGAGGTACAGAGTCTTGCAAATGGAAAACATGAAATACAAAGTAGAGACTGAATCATGGTTTCTACCAAGAATGATCGTGACAGACATACTTGAGAAATAATGGTTTGACAGTAATATATATTGAAGGGCTTGGAGGGGAAGGGAGTAGAGTTGAAGACAACAATGAGACAATTGCTGTAAGAAAGGTAAGGTATGATTTAGATTTGAACTATAGAAGTGGAGAGAAAGGAACGACTCCTAGATGTGTGGAATTATGAGTCAGTAGAATTGGGTTACACACTGAATATACAAGTATAGGTAACAGAAAAGTTGAAGAAAAAAAATTCAGATCTATGATTAAGAAGAGCTGGTTTGGGGGCAAAGAGGATTTCAGTTTGGAATATGTGTTTCCATAGCTGATGTGACACCAGTGAATGCCTCATATGGGCAATTGGAAGTACAGTCTGTAGGCAGAAGAGGGGAAGATGAGAGATGCTTTTGGAAATGATATACCCTGAGGATTAGGAAACAGAATAAGTTGCCATTTGAATGCTAAGATGGACAGAAGGACAGTATCCTAGACTTGGATCTTGACATGGAAAACAGGATGCTTCAGACATTAGAACTGAAGAAATAAAAACATAAGCAGTTTCTATATTCATGCACTGTACTAAGTATATCATTTAATTTACAGTCTCACAAAGGAAACTGAAACACTAAGAAAGTCTTAAAAATCAAAGGATTAAAGTGTTAGACTTGAGCTAAATGCTATAGGAAAGTTAATAGACAATGGAAGATCATTGTTGAATTTGAGAATAGCTTGATTCTTTGAAGATTTATTTTAGAAGAGAATGCTAGTGGGGTGGGGGGGTGCAGAAGGAGAAAATCTTTTTTTTTTTTTTTTTTTTTTAGGAGAGACTCTTAAAGCAGGCTCCCCACTGAGTGTAGAGATTGGACATTGGATCCCATGAACCTTAGATCATGACCTGAGCTGAAACCGAGAGTTGGATGCTCAATCAACAGGGCCACCCAGGTGCCCCAGGGGTAATAGTTTTATAAAAATCTGTTCAGAAAATCAACTTCAAAGAAAAAAGTAGAAATACTTAGAAGCAGTATGAAGGGAACCAATATGTAATGAGTCTGGCATTGAATGGAAGGATATGAACAAAATGAAGAAGAAACCATAGAGTTCTTGGAAAGGAGAGGCTTAAATAAAAGGAGATGGGGGAGGAAATTCATGGAAGAGAAAATACTGGGGATCCATGATGGAGGAAACTAGTGGAAAAGAGGCCTCCTGGGAAACAGGGAAAGAAGTGGAATCTAGAGTATGTATGGGAGCATTAACTGCAGAAACAGGAGATGTGTTTGTGGTTAGTTTTATGGGAAGAGAGTGTGAGGGAACCTGGTAACAGTAGTCTTGAGTGTGAATTATGTGTAGTAGTCAGAGTGATGAATTACGTGTGGAGCTCACAAAAGGCTTCTATTGTCTTCATCAAGTCAAAAACAGAAGCAGGCAGTACTAAGAACTAAAGTTTAAGGAATGATGGGAGAGAGAGGATGGGTAGGAGGATGAAGCTAATGTTCATTGAGAATGCACTTGGTACCAGGTTCTCTGATGAAAAACTCTGCCAAATTGGTGTATGTAACTTTTTTTAATGCGTCAGTTTTGCAAAATTGAATGTCTTCAAGTTATCTATGATTTTTCAGTCTTTTATCTTACTTGGGGTAATCTGTCCTCTTTTTGCCTCTTCGATATTTTATCTCCCATTGACTCTGGGTTGACTCATTTTATTCTGTAAGAAGAGTTCTGGTTAGGATGAATTCCAATTTGGATGTTCTATGTGTAAACATAATCTCATGTACCAGCAATCTCCTTGAATTTGAAGCTTGTATAAATACACTTTGGGGTTCTACATCATCTGAGTAGAAGTCTTCAATCTCCTTAATGCAATTTTTAAATTACCTATGTCTCTGGAAATGTTGATGTTTTATGGAGAAGTAGATGAGTTCGTATTCCTTGGCAGATAAAAAGAATTATGTTCCCAGGAATGAGAAAGAAATAATAAGTTTATTATGTACTTCACAGAATTTTACCTGGTGTCTTCAATATCTTGAATATGATAGAATAATCAAGCTCTTTTTGATAAAATTACACTAGGTTATAACCGTACAAGGGACTGCACTGCCATATAGTTAAATTCCTATTTGCTGTCTTTGGTCCTTTTTACTTGACCCTTGAGCAATGGTACCTCATGTATTTGAGCATTAAAAATGGTATAAGCTACATTGGAAAGACATAGGCTTCTAATAGACTGGTGTTTAAACATCAATGAAAGGATTTCTAATGGTCAATTACAGCCACACTTGCCTGTCTTGTCTTCTAACCCCTGGAAAGCACCTTCTGAGGGTAAAGTTCCCCTTGTTTCTTGTTTTTGCATAGGTTCCCCCCCTCCCCCCACCCAACCCGGTATTGCTACCACGGATTGCTCTGTCTTGTAGATGCACCCAGACTCCGCAGTGTCAATTTAAAAATAATTGTTGTTGGCCACAGCATTATCAGAAAGGCATTTGCAAGGATGAACATAATTCATTAATTTAATCAGCAGGAACGTTTTTCTTAGACAAGGCACAGGATTTGTAAAAAGTTACTCTGGTATGTATCAGAATCACTAATGTAGTCTCCTCTTAGAGATTCCTGATCAATATATCTGAGAGTTTACTGAATGTGTGTTTTGAAAAATCACCCTTGATAACTTTGAGGGATACCAACTAGTCAAGTGAAATTAGGCATTTCACAATTGAGTGTTCGGGATACTTTGTAAGTAAAGAAATTTAAACCTTGTGGAGTTGAGAATTCTTAGTTATAGTGATGAATTTCTTAGGTGGTTGTTAATTAAAAAAAAAACTTTTTGATTGTATCAGCACTTTTGTGTGTTACCCTTTAAAATTCACTCACTGGGACTTTATCTGTAAATCTTTATTTAAATATTAAAACAGTAAAGCATTTTAAGAAAAAGTAAAACAAGGGTAATAGATTGCATTGCTGTAAGAAGAAAGCCAAAAACACAGACTAGGTTTCCTGAGATTGTTGGACTATTTTTCAGGATGTTTGTCCTGCTACATGAACAGGTGAAAAGCTATCTTCCCAGTAATACATCTGCATTCGGGGCAATAGGAATAGGAAGGAGAGGTGGGGATTTCTAATTAGAATGTGATGAGGAAATTGCAATCATCATTTCTGCCCTTAACCGGTGACCCAAATTCAGTCACAAAACTGTCCCTTGCCGCCAGGGTGGTGGGGAAAATAGAGTCCTTTGCTAAAATAGGCTAGTAGACCATCTGAAATTCATGAAGCTCTGTTTCTTAAAACCAAAACCAGCCAGCCAACCAACTAAGCCACCAACCAAACAAAAGCAGGAATGGTGATACACTCAGGCATAATAGTAACAATCCATGGACTCAAAATTTTGAAGTAATGAGAAGATGAATTGTCAGGGGAAAGTAGTGAGTTCCATCAAAGTGTGAAACTGCAAATCAGTTTAACTATTAATTTTTTTTATCAGACCTCGTACTACCAGAGTGTTACAAACCTGTATACTAAACAATGTTAATAGGTAGTATGTTCCATTCGTTTTTTTTTTTTTACCTGGCATATGGAAAAAATTGCTGAAAAATAAACAGTTGGACAATTCCTACCTCTACAGGTAGAGAAGACTTCTCAGTGTTTAGCACTGATCACCTCATTTTTCTTCCTTCTGACAATGCTGGACAGTTAACTGTGCTTCTAATCCATCCAAATTAAAAGACCTGGAAGGTGCTCGTCATCTAGTTCATTCCTTAGAAAGGTAGGGTGACAGCTCTGACAGTTGAAGTTTAAAAACCCAGTAAAAGCTTCCCGTAAAGGAATACCCACAGTTAAAACCGTTCATCACTTGCTACAACACCACTGAGCTCGAGTCTATAATGAATTTTGAAAGCTTTTCCCTTAGAGCAAGGGAATAAAAAAGAGATGATCGACAAAAACACGAATATAATTTGAAAATGTGCATCTTTACTTGGTTTCCTTCCTTCATAATAATGCTAGCCTCACTTTCTTTGTGCTGTGTAGTAAATAGAAATGTCCAAAGCTTATCCACTTTCGAAGACCTACAGAACCTTGATCAACTCCACCGTGGTTTCATATTCATGCTTTTGGGTTCTTGACTTTAATTGCTGAAATAGTTAATCCAGTTTACTCCCGCTATATGAATGTACGCATGTCCCCATAGCTGTGTTTTAGAATCTTGATGTTAATATTGACAAAAAGACACCTCTTAGTTTATATTTCAAAGTACTGGTTCTTGGCAGTGGGAGTCACTAGCTTCTCTGTGCTGCAAATGAAGGCAGGTTGAAGATGATACCCTGTCTGATAGAGTCTCAACTTTGCTTCTCCATGCTGACAATTTTTGGCTATAACCCCTTCATTTCCCCTTCATCATAACCAACTTCTTATACTAAAGATGGAAAAAGGCATATGTTCATGTGAGGAGTCTTAAGCAGACTTGAACATGAGGCTCACTGATACCTGGCTGATCTCCTTTATTTCAGTGTGTGCGTCCCATTTAATTACAGTAGAAGACAGATAATGTACAGCTCATAGACTCAGATGGATAACTAGATGACATCTTATTTTTTTTGACTAGACAAGTGTTGGCAAAGGCAATACATTAGTCTCACTGTCGAGGGCATCAAATGTCATAGTGATAATGGGGTTTGGGGCCACGTGTTTCCTTGAACAGGCTGCCACATGCTGTTCTGTGGTTTTAGACTAGTGCTTGAAAGAGATGAGAAGAAGTTCCGAGGAGGTGAGAAGTATATGAATCAGTTCCTGGGATGTCCTGGGGTTTGGAAGAAAATGACTTGAAACAATTCCAGCTCTCACTTTTTTCCTTCAATCAATTCCCAGCTGGGCTGTGACAGAAGGCAGACGACAAGAAAAGAGAGGAGAGCAGTAAAGTGCAGCCACTTTATAAAAGAAGTCTTTGTTTCCCAGACAGAAGGAGGAAGAAAAGGAAGCCGAAGAGTGGGGGGAGGGGATGGGAAGGAACAGAGCTTGCACAGATGAGAGGGTAGTACAGCAAAACCTTTAAAGGTTTTGAACATCAGCAGTTACAACAGTGAAGTTGAAACAGGTGTAATGGGGTTGGATGGAAAAAGACTTCACTGTAACCGTACACTGATGATAGTAGTCAATATTCACGTCTTTGACAATGAAAAACTGCTTTGGTGAGTTGAAAATAGAGAAAAAAATAATCCCAATTACCATATGAACTTCAGTAGTCATTCACAAGACAGGATGATATCTACATCACCAAGAGAGCAACCAACAAACCACCAGGGACTCCAGTCTTAAGAAATTAACACACAATTTTATTTGAACTAATTCCTTTGTTATATGTATCACTACTATCGTTTTTTTTGTAATGGCTTCACAGATGGAAGTTCTAGAGCACTAGCTTGATCTGACAGGTTGTGAAGGGAAGTGCTGGAGCTCTTCTGTGTCCCCCATAACCTGAAGCATTGGCACTTGCGTGCTTGCGATGTATAAGACTAAAGCATAGGAACTCAGCAAAGCCTGCCATTACACACAGGTCACTTGTGCTTCTGTCATTCTCTCTGATGTATAAAGCAAAGTCAGCTTGAAGAGTATAAAATGTTTTACGCAGAACTTTGGAATAATGGAATACATGTTAGAGCCTAAAGTATAATACTTAAAAAGAAAATTAAGTTAAATCATATTTAAAAGGAATCCTAGAATTAGGGGGAGAAGACCCTTTAAAATAAGCCACTAAGGGAAAAAGGAAAGTTATTTGTTTTCTTTTTGCTTTTTTTAAATTTTTTTATTCTGGTAAGGTGATTTGTCTAGTTGGTCTTGTCTAAGTCAGAATGTTAGAAACATAACTGAAATTTCTGTTCATCTTGGGAAAAGCAATCGATGAGTTGTTAGCCCTGACATTTGGTAGCATAAATGACCCCAGTTGACATAGGAACAAAGACAGAAGAGGAAAGGAGTGGAAGACTCATCTTGAAATAATGATGACCTTACTGCCACATGACTAAGAATAGTAGTAGTTATTCAGATATGTACTAGTTTTAAGGATGGCAGGATCTAGGTAACCTTACAGGATTTAAGGAAGTAGCTATCCTGCTGCTTACTTGGTTTAGATTTAAATATTAAATGCACTTTTTCATGGTACTGAAGGTCTTGTCCAGAAACATTGGAGAGCTTTTGCTTCTAATGCACAGAATTACAGAGCCATGACTTGATTCTCTTTGATCCCATCTCCTCCCAAGACTTAGGAAATACACAGTCCAAGACATGAGGTACATATTCAGTAACTACTCTTGTTGGCTAAATACCTATGAATCAGCCACCTACGTATACGCACTACCTTTGCACCATGAACATATATTTATTTTGAGGACTCCAGGCTTGCCAGCATTCTCTCTCCAACCCCCCACCCCACACTTCTTGCTAGCACCACACTGATTAAAAAAGGCTTCCCACAACTGTAGTCCTGCCACCAAAGAACCAAACAATAGGATTAAAGTTGAGGCGGGTCCAATTAACGTGTGTTACATACTTCTGTTTAACTCCTACTCAGGAATACTTTTTTTTCACTGTTTGCTTATGGTCAAGTGGTTATTTTCCCAACCATTGCAATGATTGGGAAAGACTGTATCCTTACTGGTAAGGAGAAAGAGACATGGAGGAATTGTCTAAGTTTAGATTTGTCACTCTGAAGGATGTGAAACGGATGTCATTAAAAAATCAGGTTTTGTTTGTTTATTTTTTTAAGATGCATTTATTTGAGAGAGAAGGGGAGGGGCAGAAGGAGAGAGAGAATCTTAAGCAGACATCACACTAAGCATGGAGCCCTATTCAGGGGGCTCAGTCCCACAACCCTGAGATCACAACCTGAGCTGAAACCAAGAGTTGGATGTCCAACTGACTGCATCACCCAGGCACCTCTAAAGTTACATTTTCAAAGCAAAAACTAAAAAATAAAGTAGTTTTCCTGTTGATCTTCAGAGTCCTAGATTTAATCTTTGTGTGTGTTTTTTTTTTTTTTTTATCTTAATCTTCAGAGAGATTTGCTAGTGGGCTGGGCTCAAGATATGTAAACATGATACAATGATAAAGTTAATAAAATGCAAATCCCACAAGTTCCAATGGTGACAGATAAATGTCAAGTTTGTTCTCAGTAAAATGAAAAAAATCAAGAGTATTATTGGGGGGAAATTGTATTTTTTCCTCCCCCAGAGGTAACACCAATTTTTTTTTTCTTTTTAAACCATTATTTTCTCTGGCTATCATCATACACTGAAATGTTAATAACCTAATAATTAAATGCCTTTCTTCAACCTAGGTTTCAAGGTTAAGAAAAATTCTTCAGTCTAGAAACTGCATTTGCTTATTCCGTTACACAAACAATCCTGTTTCCTTTCAACCAAGACTGAATTCTGACCCCACAAAAACGGGTGGGATAAATACCTATTGGTGAACAAAGCACAGAGAAGTTGGGCATCTACATGAACTGACTAAACAAACCGACCTGTGAGAGCATATACCTTGAAGGATTTTTTTGGAATGATATGAATTGCACTGCTCATAATGCCGCAGTGCCTCAGGTTGTGCAGAGGTGTTGGGGTCAGGAAGACACAGTGGTCCTAATGAAAAAAATTAATGGTGCAGAAGTCAATTCCCTTATGTTGTATCTGGAAGATGTTGTGCTTGGCAGTCAGGGGCTAGTGGGAATAAGAGTTGTAAGTTGTTTATCTGTTACTTTAAGCCAAATTGAACGTGAGGGTCTCACCCAGAGCTCTTTTGAACTCTTACCACCTCTCCAATGGAACATGGTTCTTTTTAAGTAATGGACACGTGTTAAACCAACTGGCAGAAAACCTTTCTCAGGATCACTATGACCACTTGGTAGCCTGACTTATTCAGGGGTCTCTAGGAAGCTTGTGGGGTTTTTTGCTTATTTGTTTTTGTTTTTGTTTTTAAATCAGTGGCATAAATATATTCTCAGTACATTAGAAGTTGGGCATTATTTGTGGTGATCCCTGTTAGAGATTTTCCCGTGGTTACCGTTGATTCTAAGTGGAAAGTTCTCACAAGCAAGGATCATGTTCTAAGTCCTAAAAATGTTTTTGCTTTCTGTGAAAAGGGGAGTGGGTTTTACTGGTTTTGAGTGTTTTGCCCAAACCTTACTGGGAAATCCTACTCCTTTCTGTCAAATCCTTCTTGGGAGCATAAATGCTACTTTCTTCAGAGACTTTGCTGATCTACCCTTCATACAGGAGCATTTCTCCCCTCAGATCTGTATTTTTTTCTGCATCTTTTTCTTGGAATACTTATAACATACTGCCTTGGGTGTCTGGGTGGCTCAGTCCACTGTTTGTCTTCCGCTCAGGTCGTGATCTCAGGGTCTTGGGATCCAGTCCTGAAACAGGTTCCCTGCTCAATGGGGAGTCTTCTCACTCTCTCTCTCTCTGCCCTTCTCCTACGCTGTGCTTTGTCTTATGCTTTTTCTCTTAAATAAATGTTTAAAAGAACAAAAAATACATGCTGCCTGCCTTGCATTAAAGTTATTAGTGCACCTATGTTTTCTCAATGGTATTTGGGGAAATTAACTGTTCCTTCCTTTCTTCCTACTTGTGCCTTCTCCTTTTTCCAATTCAAGCAGGAGGGTTACCAAGTGAGCCTTGCCTCCAGGGAAAGATGTGATCGAAAGGAAGGTACACATAAAAAGGTTTTCTTGACTCTGGTTTCTAGAATTCTAAGCCCTCAGGGGAGTGAAGTGAATTTACAAGTTTAACCAAAATTTTAGAGCATTTGCAGAGGGAGAGAATCATCCTCTCCATCACTAGAAAAACTTGCCTAGGAGTTAAGGGGAGGGAAAAACAGAGGGCAGAGTGGAAGTGCCTGGATGACAGAAGCTGATGGTGCACAGGGATTCCCGCTTCTGCGTTTGAGTTTCTGGGGTCAGAGAGGGAAGGGTGCTGATGGGTGGATAAGCTCATTAAAGATTTCAGGGAAAGAGTGACCCACAAGGAGAAGAGCTATTCTTTTTTTTTTTTTTTCCTCAAACAAGGACTAAATAGTTGGCAGGAAAGAAGACACACTTTGAGTTCTTCTGTAACCTTAAAATCAAGTAGTTGATTCTCTAGACCTAAAGAGACAAAAAGCATTGGAATCACAGTTGGCTCCCTGCTTAGATGAAGAATTAAGGAGAAGATAGAATGGTGGATAATAGAGGACCAAGGGCAGCGAAGACCAGATAATTGGCCTTCCAGCTCTCTGACACCTTTGTATTTTTTTAAGACTTTAGGAGCTGGTACACAAATGGAAAAAAGACAACATGGCCAGATAATTTGTTGAAAGTATATGTATATGTGCACCATCATATTTGGAATGGGGGAAAGAAAATTTTTTAGTTTTAACAAAATAAGACTATTGTGGGGAGGTTTTGACACACTTGAGTTTATTTGGTCAGCTTCATTTCTCCTGTCATAATTTTTTGAATGTTGTTACTTATGATTTACCAGAATTTCCTTATTCACTTTTTGAGTGTGAACTGATGACCATTCCACCATGGGAAGCTTGTATTTTTACCTCATCTCTTTATCTTTAAGTAGGTAGGGAAGTTGAGGCAGATGGTGATAATGGAAACTACCCAGATGGTTTAAGTGTCAGGTAATGGGATTGAACACTTATGGAAGCTACTCTGCTCCCTCTCATAGCTCACAATTTTTTTAAAGGCAAGGCTATATTTCAACTATCTTGGCTTTACCTAGAGTTCCTTCTATACTACTCAGCTAAGCATCTAATGAAATAAATTTATGGACATCCATAGTTCAAGTAGCCAAGGGATACTAAATAAATACAATGAAAAAGAAAAAAAAAGAACCAAGTAACTTGGGAGAGTACCCAAGTCCGCCAAGCAAGTGTCATTCTGTTTTCTAGATCATAAAACACCTGTATGCTGGCATGAAACTGCAGTGAAAACCTCCAGAATTTAAGTATATGTACTATAGAACCATTTTTATTACAGTGTTTTTCCACCATTTTTTGGTGGAAAGCTATATTGCATATTGTAGCAAAGTGGTAAGTGGTGCCATTAAATATGAGCTAGAGCTACATG
The DNA here is from genome assembly GCA_028533885.1 of Nasua narica. Classification (NCBI taxonomy): domain Eukaryota; kingdom Metazoa; phylum Chordata; class Mammalia; order Carnivora; family Procyonidae; genus Nasua; species Nasua narica. The sequence continues at coordinate 68,530,087 of CM052809.1, forward strand.
TGAAGTTCCTAAAGCAGTAAATAATACAATGGAGCCATGTTTGATGAAAAGTTGTCCTGTGGTCCTCTAAAGTCTCAAAACCTTGTTAGTTTGGTTTAATTTTTTGGCTGCCCTGGATTTTGGAGGAAACTGATTAGGCCATTAAAAGACCTCACTAAATTATTCAAAGCTGCTTATGGTCAGATACTATGGTAAGTCATCATTCTCTCAGGCAATCAAATAAAAGTAACGGGGTCAGGGAGCAAAGTCTGTGCTAATGATGATGTGGGCCAACTTTGAGAGGACACAGTGAAAGCAGACAAGAGTTAGCTGTTGATGGCCATGGATGCTGGGGCAAGAAGTTGAGCTTGAGTTGTAGCCAGAGGACTGGAGTTAAAAGAAAAAAAGCTTAGAGACATAGAAATGTGTGTACTTTGAAAGACTTAACTTATTTAAGAGAAACAGAGCAGGAGAAGGAGGGTTCCCCACTGAGCAGGGAGCCCAATGTGAGCCTCAATCCCAGGACCCTGAGATGATGACCTGAGCTGAAGGCAGCCAGTTAATCGACTGAGCCACCCAGGTGCCCCAAATTAGGGATATTTTAAATGCAGGCCTATTTTTGAAACATGGTAATTCTCTGGATGTTTCTGGAAATTTCCGTGTGGCTCATCAAAGCATTGTATCTGACTTGTCAAATATAGCAGTTTCTGTCTTTAGAAGACAATTTTGTGTCCTTTGACCTTGATGCTCGAAGCCTAGCCCTCAGAACTGCAGCATTGGAGTCTTCTAGAATCTTGTTAGACATGCAGAATTTCAGGCGCTTGCTAAACCTACTCCATTGCAATCTGTATTTTAACAAGATCCTCAGATTTATATACCCAATAAATTGGGAAAGCCATCTTGGAAAAATCCTGTTTTTCGGGGTGCCTGGGTGGCTCAGTGGGTTGAGGCCTCTGCCTTCGGCTCGGGTCATGGTCTCAGGGTCCTGGGATCGGGCCCCGCATTGGGCTCTCTGCTTCATTGGAGGGGAGCCTGCTTCCTCCTCTTTCTGCCTACTTGGGATCTATCTCTCTTTCTCTCTCTGTCAAATAAATAAAAAATAAAATATTTTAAAAAAAAAAAAGAAAAATGCTGTTTTTCTTTATGACCTAGTAGCATAGGTGTCATGAAAGCCTACCTAATAGAATGACAGCAGAGGTGAAAAGTGGACTGAAATCCACTCCAGGGGTTGTCTCTGATTGCCTGTACTTTCCCTTTGATATTCTCAAACTGTAGAGTGCCTCACAATAACCTGGACTTGGATGAACACAGATGGTTGGTTCCTACCTTTGAGGTTACTGATCTAGTCAGGGAGAAGTATGATAAATGGAGTTTGCAGAATGTTTTCAACTGATGCTGTTGTTGATGATACTGGTTTAGAATCATTGCTCTGAAATCAGATATTGATCTGTGGTTTACTTTGACTGAAACAGATTATAGAACCCACTAAGGGTGGGGGGGGGCAGTAACTCTGTTACCTTTGGACTTCATGGCCTTGGGAAAGTTTAAACTTTCTTTCCATGTGTTCAATGGGGATGAGATGAAAGAACAAAGATAAACAGCAAGTAGGTAGTAACAAACTAACATGTTGCCTGACAAGAAGTAAATTCTCAAAATGTATCACTTAGTTTGCTCTTCCCCTGTGGGATTTTAATGACTTTTGAAACAGTTAAAAGCTACCTGTTCTCACTTGGATTTCCCTCCTAGTTTTTACCGTATTAAAACTCTCTGCATTAAATCTTAGGTTCTAGAACTGAAGATTTTTTGATGATTTTTCCTAAGTATATTTGTTACATATGCTAATACCTCTGTTCTTTTTTTTTGTTGCTATTCATAATCAAATCATTATGCAGTTATGTGATCTCTGCTAACTCAATACCCCCATCAATGTAAATTTTATTATTCCCTCTTCTATGCTAATAGTGGAACTTGTTTATTTTTGTATTGCCGAACTGACATTATATTTAACTGATGAGTAAATTAACTTAATCATCACTTAATCATTTCTCTCTCCCACCACTGCCCCCCCCACCCCCCAGGACCCTCTTTGCTTCATAGGAGGGTCACAACTGACTCATTTGTTTTATGAACATGTGCTACATGGCTTGGTGCATAGTAAGTGTTTGATGGATTTGCAGGGATGGAAGCAGTCTATATGATAACTTCTAATTTCTTTCAGGGGTTCTGTCACCAGCTCAAGGGCAGTGAGATTCCCAGCAGGGGTTTTAATGAGTTGGCATAAAAATAGCTTTCAAGGGAGCAAGGAAAAGTTCTCAGTCTTTAAAATAGAGACACCTGCAAGTGAATATGAAAATGAACGTGATTTTTAAAGATTATATAACAGTTGAAATAAACTCTCTGGGAAATCAGATGCTAAACTTAAAATCTAATCATGCAAAAAACTTGAAATTGAGCTATAGGTAGAACAGAATCTTTTCCTACATGCCTATAATACATGTATAATGTATTTATCCACTATAGTCTTTTATTTGAATTTCCCTGGATAAGACTTGTATCACTGAATTGCAATGAAGATGTACTGAAGAAACTGCAATAAGGTTTTTAGATTTGGAGCGAAGTGTGGGCTGTTAATAAACTTGCAGAACTCTTAAATCTCCTAACATAGAAAACAGTGTAAATTCTACAACTTAAGCATATGTATGACAGACTAAAGGATCTTTACTATCACAAGTTACGATAGCAGTAAAATGTATTTATAGAAGCAGCAGTGGGATGATTTTAGACACTAGTTTTGGTGTATCTGATTTCAGATCAGTTGTCTTTCTTTTCTTTTTAAAGTTGGTTAAATGCCAAGCCTTCTGAAGAAGGCTACATAAAACATGTCTTAGGAAGAAATGACTATACTTGCCCCTTTATTTTTTTTGAACACAGAAATCTCATTTTTAGTAATTATTCCACTAATAATGACCTTGATACTCTTTTTATTAAGTATGCTGAAATTTGATCTTTGTTCATAAGTGTTAAAGTTACAAGCCAACAAAACGATCTATAGACAATACATAAACATATATACGTTATATATTACACACACACATACACACACACACACACACACACACACACACACACACACACACACACTGGAAGAGCTACAAAAGAAGTTGTACTCTGTTTCTGGTTTAAATAAAGAATTGGAGATAGGTCTCAATGAAAAGTCAACCAACAAGCTGAAATGAAAACTTTGCTGAAGGAAGGCACTAAGTACATATCCGTTTCCATGAATTACCGAATATGGAATTTTTCAGTACTTGAATGTTTTGGAGATATTTTACTGCTTTGCTCTGTCATGGTCCAGCATACTAATTTCATCCAGATGTGGTGGGTGAATAGTTCATTATCACCATAAATAGATGGTGACTAGAGTCTGACAAAGAAGGGACATAATTAGGTGCCATGCAGATGAATTTGTACTACATCTGGAAGGAGTTAAATATGGTGGCAATATGAATGGACTGATTTTTTTTTTAAGATTGCTTTAGTAACAACATATGTAGACTTTATTTACTTATGCAACACCATTGGTTGCTAGGCCTTCTCTAGGTGACTATATGCCTCAATGTAGGTTTTCTCTCTAATGCCATGTGAGGGACTTTTTTTTTCCTACAAAAGACTTGCCTACTCCATAGTATTTCTTTAATCAAGCTGATGAGTATGTTCCCTTTTCTGGTTCACATTGGTTGCCTTTTATGCTATAGATGATGCAGCGTAGTACAGTAATTCATTCCTATAACAGGCGTTAAGCAAAGACTGAGTGAATTCATGAATGAGAGCCTGCTGTCTCTAGATACTCAAGGATACCAGAAGAACAAAAAAAGCTCTCTTAAAGATATCTTTTCTTTTTGTACTGTAGAGTGTTGAAAAATTAAGCCCAAATTTGAAATGGATAAAAATTCTATAAATTGGGACAATTAATAAGTTTGTAAGTAAAATTATAGTAGTAGTGTTCAGAGGTGAAAATGTGTTACTTAAAAAATGTGTTATGACTCAAACTCTTACTGGTATGTATTTACATAAGTATGTTTTTAGCTTTTTTTTTTTTTTTCTTTAAGATTTTATTTGAGAGAGAGCGAGAGAGCGTGCTCAGCCTGGGGGTAGAGGCAGAAGGAAAAGGGGAAGCAGACTCTGCTGAGCAGGGAGCCAGATGTGGGTCTCGATCCCCTGACCCTGGGATCATGACCTGAGCTGAATGCAGAGGTTTAACTGAGCCACCCAGATGCCCCTTCACCCTTGTTTCTAGTAGCCTTGGTACATTCTAGGTTGCTATCACTAGCCGTGACAAACTATTTTGGGAAATCACATTTCTCCATTTTGCCCTCACCGCACTGATGGCACAGGATTTTAAATTGGGTATTAAACACCTTTACAAGAGGACTTCTGCCAAATATGCTTATATTAAAAAAAAAATCTCAAGCAGGAATGGTTTTCATATGGTAGTCCAGTTCTAAACAACCAAAAAGCAATGATTATGTTTATAATTGCCTGATTTCATGAATATCAATGACTAGTCATTGTACACATTTACTACTTGTTTTGTAAGTGCTATAGATCTGGACACTTACCATGTCTCTCTGATAAAATAAGTTACCTTGTTAAACAAGGACACCTTACTATTCAGGAAAGAAACTCACTGAATTGCCTCTGCTTCTTATTTCTTAAGTTTACTGTAATACTCCTTCTCGATGAAGGTCCTATAACAACCTTTGCTGTAAACTGTTAGCTCTGCTTTCTTATCTCTTGAAAATGCTGCTTATTACAATCTCAAAGTCAGGCATGTTAAAAAAATAAATCGAATAAAGTCAGGCATGTTTTAACCTAACTTTTCCTCTCCTCCTCCTAGTAAGAGAAAGAAAAAGCAATTAAAAGCGAATGAGAATAGCTGCATACCTGGTAAATCTCCTTTTACATCTAACTCCAGTATTTGAAGTCATTTTAAACATACTGGAAGGAGAATCAAGGTTTGAACAGAAATTAAATTCCTTTTCTTTTCCTCATTTCAAGGCAAAAGGAGAGAACATAATTGAAATCAGAAACAAAAGCTCAAATATTAATCTTACATATAATGATGAATTAAATTTGCCTCAATCATAGAATTTGGGTTCAGTTTCAAAGGAAAGAAGATTATTTCCATAACATTGACAGTCTAAGGTTTATTATATATAATAACTTCAAGAAAAAACTTAGGTAAAAGATGTTATGTGTACAAATTTCAATATGCATGTGTGTATGCAGTGCTTTTCCATGTAAAACAGTTCTCAGTACTCTGGGTGACGTTTCTCTAGATCAGTTTAAAACATTGTCAAAAACAAATGTTTAATACTATGAAAAATTAGAATATCACTTTAAAGTAATACTTGTAATATACATTAAATGGGGAAACAGTAATGGTAAAAAAAAAAAAAATTGGCAGCATTCGTATAGTGTCAACCAAATAACAGACATATGCTAAGCATACGAACAACTTGAAGCCACTTAAGTATCACCTCAACTCTAATATACTCTATTAACATAGGAGAAGAGTGAGGTTTATGATTTGTTCAGGGCCACACAGTGATGAAGTTGGATTCCCTTAAAACTGTCCTACCCCTATAAGATCAGTAGACTTGAAGAATTCTAATTTATTCGTTACTAAGGTATGGACATATATTTTAAATGGAGTACATACATGTGAGGAATGACTTGGTCAATTTACTAATGTGATACCTTGGTATGTCATGGTATGTATGTACTTGTTTCATGTTTCAATGCCTGCTCGCTGAAAGTGAATGGAATCTGCTGCAGTCAACTTGGAGGTGCCAGCTTCCAATCCTGTATTAAATACTTAATATCCTTCCGTACACACTGCTGTTGGGCTGGAAATCTGCGTGTCTAGAAAGGCTCAGCTGCCTACTCCTAGTACAATTGTGAAAGGGAAGAATTTTCTTTGACCGTTTTCTTCGATATTCTACCTTTTTTTCTCAGCACTTCTTCCATTGGTACCCATTAGCTTTCTTTAATCCAAATCTTAAAATTTTAACTTTGTAATTAAGTATTAACTGACATTAAATATTAACTTTTACCATGGAGATACTCATTTAAACTGGAAAGGCTGGGGGAAAAAATGGAGCCTTGAGATAGGGTCGACTTTATTCAAACCAACTTGATCTCCCAGATTTTTGGGGCCCACTCTTCCTCACTTACATCCATTTCTTTCTTTCTTGGTCTACAAGCAAGTGAAATCTCTCCATCTCCTTAACATGACACCACATAGACCATGATACATCCTGCCTTCAAGAAACTTCAGATCTAACTGGGACTGAGTCCACAGTCTACACTGCTGGACCAATCTATAACGAAGTCATCTAAAACACTTAAGGCACTTCTTACTCCCTTTGCTGTTAAGGGAGGCAACCAAAATACGTTTACCAACTGTGGTAGACAGATTGCTTCCAGATTTTGATAATGTGTCAAGGGATGAGTTCTCGGGCTACAGGCAGGTGAGATTCTGGCTTGAGAGAGTGCTAAGTAATATGTTTTACCTGTCAAGAAGGGTACTTTGTAGGCTCTGTGGAAGATGTGAATGATAGCAGTGTAACTGACTTCTCACAAGTGTTGTTGGGGGAAAGTGTCAAGCACTCAGAGATGAAGAATGATGATGGTTAAGGAAGTCTGCTGCTAAGTGTAAAAATGAAATAAAGTGTGAATGCTAACTAGTAATTGGGGCTATAATAACATTCTAAATGTCTAGAAAAATGTATCTCAAGCAAAGTCACTGGGAAAATGTTCACCAAGCAAATTCTAACATTCAGTTGTATACTTCAGAAAGATGAAGAAACTTATTGATCTTGACAAAATGTCATCTTGCAGTTTCAGGGATTTGAACACTCTAAATATTTCATGTAGATCAGAAAATTATCCCTGCTGGCGAAGTTACTCTACTCTAGAAATGAAACCTCCCCAAAACAACAACAACAACAACAACAAAAACCAACCCATTATATTTTCAAGTTAACATTTCATCCTAACAAATCATTTTCCAGTGTAAATGAATAAGCACCTGATTATAAGTCTTAAAGTTAATTTTCAGCACACACACACACACACACACCACATGCACACACACAAACCCACGTGGGTTCTAATAACCTTTCTACGTATTTCACATTTATCCCACTTGTTTTAAAATAGGTGATGTATATTACTAGAAGGTTTAAAATGACTCTTAAAAACAAGTCTGCTTGATTTTAATGTATCAACTGGGCTGGGCCAGGGTGACCAGATACTTGATCAAATATTAGTCTGGATGTTTCTGAGATAGTGTGGTGGTTTTGTTTTGTTATGGGTTTGTTTTTTGTTGGATGAGATTAACCTTTAAATGAGTGGAATGCAGGTAAAACACATTGCCTGCGGCTCATCCACACTATTTTTTTTTTTAGATTTATTTTATTTTATTTAGCAAATCATTATCTGTCCCAGGGTACATGTCTGTGAATCATCAGGCTTACACATTTCACAGCACTTACCATAGCACATACCCTCTGCAATGTCCATAACCCTACCCCCCCACCTCCCAGCCACCCTTAGTTTGTTATGTGAGTTTAGGAGTCTCTTATGGTTTGTCTCCTTCCCCATCCCATCTTGTTTCATTTCTCTGCCCCACCCCCCAAACCCCCCCACCCTGCCTTTCAAATTCTTCATATCAGAGCGATCATGTGATAATTGTCTGTCTCTGACTTATTTCACTTAGCATAATACCTTCTAGTTCCATCCACATAGTTGCAAATGGCAAGATTGCGTTTCTCTTGATGGCTGCATAGTATTCCATTGAATATATATATACTACCTCTTTATCCATTTATCCGTTGATGGACATCTAGGTTCTTTCCATAGTTTGGCTATTGTGGACATTGCTGCTATAAACACTTGGGTGCATGTGCCCCTTCGGATCACTACATTTGTATCTTGAGGGTAAATACCCACTAGTGCAACTGCTAGGTCGTAAGGTAGCTCTATTTTCAACATTTTGAGGAATCTCCATACTGTTTTCCAGAGTGGCTGCACCAGCTTGCATTCCCACCAACAGTGTAGGAGGGTTCCCCTTTCTCCGCATCCTCACCAACATCTGTCGTTTCCTGACTTGCTAATTTTAGCATCCACATTATTAAAGGTCTTAATGGTACAGAGACTGACCCCCCTGAGTAACATGAGAAGGAATTCTGCCAGCAGATGGCATTTGAGCTCGAACTACAGTGTACCTGAGTCTCCAGCCTGCCCCACCATGTGGTAGATCTTAGCTATGGCTGTCTTTTAACTTGATGGGCCAATTCCTTAAAATAATCGCTCTGACTCCTTGAAAGTTATCCTAAACATATGCTACTGGTTTTCTTTCTCTAGAGAATCCCAACTACCACAAAGTGACATTTGCATATATTCTTTAAGTATCTTTTGGCTCAAAATACCTTTGTTAACTACAAGGTGACTATTGGTTTAAGATAATGGTTTCTGGTTTTAGCACATTACTTTTCTTTGTGCTTATTGTAATGACAAATGCTAACTTAACAGCTTATGTTCCCTAAGTAGTTTTAGATTCTTAGCAACATTTAACACATGTTCTTCACTTACGCTTAATTTGACATAAGTGTTCATGTTTTCCAAGTAGGAAAAAATTAGAATAGTCACCTTTGACACTAAATTTTCTGAGCAGGAAGAATAAAAAGCACCATGCTGAAACAGTTACCACAGACACACATGAAAATAAAAATATACCATGTGTTTTCAAGATGCTCCTCTTCCTTCCTAGCATGAACCCCTTAAACTTAGCTAGCCCTTTACTTTGTAACTCATCTTTTTACATGGAACTCTCCAGGCTTCAGTAGGACTTGTAGCAGTGAGACTTACTGGTCCCCTTTCTCTAAGTGAACACTCAAAACAGGAATAGTCGCCATGAAAGGGATTATAATGATGTAGAATATGGCATAGACTCTTGAAAAATGTCTCTTTTACCCACTACACAGCATTTTTCTTTCATCCTAATTTTTTTAACCCCATCCTGAATCTTTCAAAGAAGAACCTTCTGTACCAAACACCAGATAATATACCTGAAGATCAACTCAGTAAATGGTGTTTAGTGGTGATAAACGTCATACATAGAAGACATTGGCTAATTTTTTCTTGGGAATAAACTCTCTCCTTTTTTGTGATACCTAGTAGTAAAACAGTGATTGGAAGTATTGTTATGTGGTATAATTTTAGATCTGTGACTTTAGTTCGCATAAATGGTTAGCATCCTTGGGCCTTACGGTATTTTGGCTTTAAAAATAACTACACTTAAAAGTACAATTAACTTTGTCATTCTGTGAGATGATAAAATTTGTCAAAAACCAAAACTGATATTTTTCTTTCCAATTAAATTAACATTAATGAAGTTTGTCACTTTTCGGGATAAACTTTAAGGACTTAAAGAAATTTTTTTCTGGGTCTGTTAATAAACTGCCTTCTAGGAGAGAGCCTGAGGTTGTAAAACTGACTGGAACTGTGCATTGACCTTGATGGTGACTTTGGCAGTACCCTTAGTGACAGGACTGCCCGAACTAGAAAATGGGTGAGGCTACACTGGGATTTTAAGGGACCCTTAAAGCCTACTTGATAGAGATGCAGCAACATTAAACGGACCTGAGTAACAATATCATTTAACTGCCTATACTGTGTACCTCATTGAACTCCTATTCATTAGGTAGAAATAGTGTTTTTGAATGCTAGGAAGCTGACCCTATGTGTAGTATTCATGTCAGGGTATGACTACGCATCATGTATCTACCTATAGCTTGTCCTTGTGCCTTGAGTGGTTGTGAGTGAGACATACAGGGAATTGTCTTTTTGTCTAACCTCCCTGAACTCTGTTTCCTTGGCTATACCTTATTATAATTGGCTCTAAAGTATATAGAAGTTTTAAGGAAACTTGGGATGGCTGTTCTTACAGTTAAGTAGTTTATTCACTTTGGAAGGTAATAAATTTTTCTATCTAGGATTTGACTTAATTAGAAGTTCTCATTCAGGGCTTAGGAAGAGAAATTCATGAGTTTCTAATTCCTGTGCCTATCTGAATTCAAGGAACATCATGACAAATACCATTCTTTGAGGGACTGTCAGGTACAGGAAGAAAATAGAGGGAGCTCTCCTTTGGGTCCTCCAAGGAGAAGGGGCATCTCCTCTAGAGGCACTTGAATAACAGACTGTGAGTTGGAATCCTGTCTGTTTCTCACCAGCTCTGTGACCTTGGGGAAATGTTTAAACTTTCCTATGCCTTGATTTCTTACACATTAAAGGGGCATAGTACTATCACTACGTATTTCCTATCACTGTCTGCAGATTACCTGAATGGATTTGTAACTCACACAGTAAAGCAGGACTTCATGTTCAGTAACTTAAAAGAAGTCTTTGCTGCTATTTTTATAGCTGCATGAGAGGATTTGGTGATGCTGCCTGAGTTGGCCTCTGGTGGCATGCAGAGAGAGCGAACTTGAGCAGTGTAAGTACGTACTCTTCCATGAAAAGAAATGGGTATTAATTTTCTGTGACTAAAAATAACTTAGGTTCAGAAGTTCCAATTTTTACATTAAAGGTAAATTACTCGTAGTTGAAGATACTATTTAATTACGGATCTACCTCATGGTTTTCATTCTATGCCAAATGGCCATGCCTTGTCAGGGCAGTCTTCCCATCTCCCCTATTCTTTCTCCCAAGATGGCATCTGGGTATGGAAGTAACTGTGATAATGGTAGGGCAGTCGGGAGCAGCCTCTTCTTCACTGGCCTGCACTGAAGGGTGATGGACTTCTTTTTCCCTTTGTTCCTTTTGGAAACATCTTTGTTCCCAAGGTTCTTGTCATCATCTGGTCTGGCAACTTGTGGTTTGTCCTCTCAGAATTGGTTGTTCTCAGGAAACATCTTTCTTGCTGAAAAGACTTCAATACTTGGGAAACTGCTTAACTGATGCTCAGCTATATTCTCTATCCGTTCCCAGCCTTAGGCTGTTTAACTAAAGTTGTTTGATACAGAATCCTTTCACCTTGGACTGTATGAATTCCCTGGCAGGCACGCATGGAGCTTTTGTTATTCCTACCATTGGTATACTACCATAACTCTAATTTTTGGCCTAGAATACAGAGCATCTCTATCCTTAGAATTTTGATAGACATACGGTCTGTTTTTGGGATCTTCTCTTTGAGGGTACCAAGATTCCCAAAGACCTTCACCTGAAATAATGTTCTAAATAATTAAGTTTTATAGTGAATTTCTTTTCTTTTTTTTTTCCCTCGCTTTTTTCCTAGGCTCTTCGAAGGTCCAGGAATATAAATGTGGTCAGCATTTATAAACTCTCTGCTCTAGACAGTGGTTGAGCTAACTACAGTTAGTGGGTCAAATCTGTCCCTCTGCCTGTTCTTAAAAAGTTCTGTTGGACCACAGCCATGCTCAATAATTTATGTATAATTTATGAGTGATGTTGTACTACCATGCCAGATGTGTGATAGGCTTTTGGGCCACAGACTCTTCAAAAAATTTGAGTGTCTGGCACTTTACAGAGTAAATTGGACTCTGGCTCTAGACCTCTAGGATCTACTCTCATTTTCTAAGCCAAGAGATTTTTTTTTAGATTTTTTTTTTAGATTTTATTTATTTATTTGACAGAGAGAGAGAGGGAGAGGTCACAAGCAGGCATAGAGCCTGGGCAGAGAGAGAGAAGTGGAAGCAGGCTCCCGGCTAAGCAGGGAGCCTGATGCGGGTCTCGATCCCAGGACCCCGAGATCATGACCTGAGCTGAAGCCAGAGGCCCAACCCACTGAGCCACCCAGGCACCCTGAAATCTATTTATATCTTAAGTGCCTTTTCCTTTCACATAAAAGACCCTTGTTTTTAGACTATTGTGCCTGCTATGAGTTCTAAAAATTTTTAGAATTTTAGTTGCTTTCTTCGTTCCAGACTGTTTAGGCTTCAGCTTGAGGCTGTAAGTGCCATGAAGCCAATGGGTGGAGACCTACCAGAACACAGATGTCTCAAAAAAATTACTGTCTAGGATCTCAAAATAGTGTCCTGCTTGAGCTCACTCGTTGGCTAACTCATTGATTGATTCCGGTACCAATCAGTCATTAAAAGTTAGTTACCTTGACATGCCAGGCACTGTGCTCGGTGCTAGGGCTACAAATAGTAACAAAACAAAATGTGTCAGATTTTATGGACATAAAAGACTATTATAACAGAATTAAATATATTGTGTGAATCACTTGTCGTTTTCCTACCCTTTATGTTGCATGCAGACAATGAGGCTCTTCGTAATTGCATCAGGTACACTAGGCAGGTAGAGAGCCAAGTAGTAGAGTCAATGATGCTGTGTGTTTTATATGAAGGTTTAAGTCCGTTGTAAATACACTATTAGGAATCCTGAGATACAGTAGAGGTGGAACATCTTCAACTGAAAGAAGGAATAGAGCATTCGAAAGGGGAGTCAGTAGGTCTGGAGTCCTGGGTTATAGAGTAGTAGAGACCTGAGCGTCATCCATGGTAGTGCTTTGGAAAGGTGGAAGATCTTAAACAGTACCTGTAGGACTCTCCTCTGGAGGAAACTGGGCATTGAGTTTCCCAAGCTTAACAGATTGCTTTTTTTGTCTACACATAGCAGAAAAGCTGAGAGCTTCAGGGAGAAAAAAAAAAAAGCAACTGTTAAATAGCTTGGAAAATGAGGATATCAATGAAGACCATGATGTAATGATAATTTAAACCCTGCTATCCACCTTTTGCCCAAAACTGAATAAATACGATGTGACCCTAAGTGGTTTTTGGTAATCCTAAAAAAGGTGTCCGAGGCAATAACTGTCGGACATAGAATTTCCTCTTGTTCTGGTTGGACAGGACCTAGGATTCAAATTTAACTCAGTCGAATGAGAATCTTGAACTGGATATGTTGAAATACTTGAGCATATTGTCTACGATATATGCCAGTGAAAGAACTTTACTCTTAGGATAACAGTTTGATTAAATACCTACCATGCATTAGACTTGGTAAAATGCACTTGGTTAAGGTCAAGAAGTTCCTGATGGATGTCACACAGCAAGCAAGTGAATGGTTTGTGATTTTTAACACAGGTCTGAGTATTAGTAAATCCAGAGTGTTTTCCCATGTGACTTGTTGACACCCGGTGAAGTGGGGCTAAGTGGGTAGCCAGGGAAACTTGCGCCAATGAGTGTCACTGTATTACTGAAACCATGGATGACAGGAGATTGAATATTAATAACTGTTTCTTCTTGCAGGGTCTCGTTCCTTTTTTCCCCCATTTTTTACATGACTACATTGTTAAACATTTTATATCTTTTATCGAAGAAGGCAACTAGTAGAAGGCATTTAGGGAAGAAACTAACTTCCCATCAGGATACCTGAAGAATTCAGGTTAGAGCCCCCAAATCTTTGGGTAGAAAAAATGACAGAAAACAGTAAGGTATGATTCATTACCTTAATGAGTTATATGCCCTGGGAAAATGGGTTATAATTAGATCCATTAAATCATAGCCAGAGTTATGCAGCTCTGACGTATATTAACAAGAAATTTCATACATCTTGGTTTAACTATGGTATTAAAAATGTGCATACTAAAGTAGTGTTTTTAAATTAGTTCTCCTTTACCATGTACCAGCAGAGCTAATGAAAGCAGAGTCTGTTTGAGGCGATATTGCCATGTAGGCATGTGCCTTATAGATGCCATGTTTGGTAATCTACCACTTAAAAATGAATGTTTCTGTAGGAAGAAAAAAGCAATAATTGAAGAGTCTGTATTTGATCATACCTCATGGCAATTTGTAAGTTACTTGCACAAGTGAGCATTCATGGTCAACTTAAAGAAATTGCTATAGATTGCTGATGAATCCTCATACACTCAATTACAATTTCTATGAAGTGTCAGATTTTTGTAGTGTTTTTCATCACAAGTGTCTGGTATTGAATATATAATCTTTCAAGTGTCAAAGGGTAGGGATGGTTAAAAACAAAGTAGGACTTTGAATCTTCGATTAAAGCTTTAGTCTAATTTTTTTAGTTGATTATTTTAGAATAAAAGTAAATATTTTGTGGGAGTACAGATTTATGTATTGATTCAAACCAGAATTTGAACTCCTGTATATCAGACACTGTTCTAGGTACAAGATAAATATTATTTCTAGATATCATAAAGTACACATATTTAAAATTACAATATTAGTATTCCTAGGAAATGGAGAGAGTTTATTCATCCTTATTGTAGAAATGAGAAAACTAAGGTCCACGTAGTTTACAATACTTCTAGTCCTGGATAGCTATTTATATAGCGATAACCCAAATTTCCTGATTCTCATTATAGTCATCCATTTTACACTTTCCATAAGAATATTTTCATAGTCATTGTTGAACTATGCAAGAAGATGTACATGTATAGGGAAAATTTTGTTTTCATGCTCTGTTTCTGTTAAAAATCAATTTTTTATATATTTCATAATCAGGAAAATAGAGTTAAATTTTAATTTTTCCACTGGAAAAAATAAGCTAAAAAGTTTGTATTCAAAACATGACTGAATTTTACAAGTTTGCTAGAAATTTCTAATTGGTTGAATCCCAAAAGCCAAGTAAATAAAATTAATGGTTACTAACCTGTGGAGGTTTGAGTTTTAGGGACCATTTTAATACATCATCATACACTAGTAGTTCTGTCTTCATCTGGTCACAAGTATCTGTATAAATGATAGAAACTAGCAGATGAACATGTGAAGATGGAAAAAGGTAGAGGCAGATAATGAATGAGTAGGAAAAAATGCTAAGCCGACTCTAATACATAATCAGTAGTGGTGCCTTACTGTTGATTTCATAGAAGTAGGCGTATGAACAGCATATTAGAACTTCTAAAACTAGTATATGAGGAAAAACCATGTAAACTGCCTGATAGAAAGCAACTGAGATGTGCATAAAGTCTCTAATGTAAAACACTTTTTAGATCTAAGTCCTCAATAAAAGGGAAATACTTGGTGTTAGAGTTACAGTGATGCTTAGTTTCTTAACCAAATCAAACCAACCATACTGGTAACCTAAGAGCAAGTTGTGTTACTCCAATACTCTATCAGTTGATGAAGAAAACATGATTGATACCTGATGCAAACATGAATACAATCATGTTGACTTGGTCATTTTTGTGCATATCTCAATGTATAACATACTATGCTTTGATCAATAAAGAGTACTCCTGTGGATAGGTTACACTAGGACAAACCTGAATTATATTAGACTACCTAAATAAACTACTTTGGAAAAAATACTGTTTCATTCAGAAATCTCCAGAACTCTTAAAATGTTTCGTTGGGTAACTAGCAATGTGTCAGATTTTTAGACTTAAAAATCCTTATTGTTCTACTTAAAATTGAAAGGAAAAGCAAACCAAAGTCATTCTAAGTATCAGAACTAGTAGAAGTGTGGCTCAAACACTCTTAAAAATTTGTTTTCTATTTTCAATACATATCAGCTGCTCTTAATAGATCTGAGTGAAAATTCTGGGAAATGGATTTCAGGATAGAACATATTCCTGTGTACATAGATGAACACTTTTGTAAGAGACTCATTTGGCTTTATATACCTAAAATTAAAATTTCTTTGGGATAAAAAATTTATTTGTGTGAATGTTTTATTGTCCAGCGTATGTGTTGGCATTATCTATGTAAAATAAATGCCAACCAGATGGTCTATAGCAATCTAGCAGAAAGGCAGCTGGACTGCCCTTGCTGTGTATATATGGTTTAGCAGCCATGCAAAAGGCATCTGTTGTCTTTTCACTTTGAAAAGCAAAAACAAATCTAAGGTACAGCTCACACATTGCAGATGAACACTGGCTTTAAACTCATCATATAAATGATGACAAAAGAATCTTAGGTATATGTGTTATTCTTACTGTGTTTCAGCTAGAATACCTTTGGTGGGGGGAAAATCAGAAACCAAACAATCTCAACCAAATCACAATTAGGACACATATTTTTCATCTAAAGATAGGAAGCAAGTAGATGATTGTATTCCAGTAAACATTCTTCCTGACCTGATTTGAGGAAAGTTGTTTCATGGTGCTGAGTTGACTTCAGAAGTTTCTAGCTATTAACTATGCATACTAGCTAATAAGAAAGTAAAAGAGAACATAAAATGTGCCACTTCAGAAAATAGGCTTTTGAGTTCTGGTATGGAAATCATATTATTTATAATAGGATCTCCATTAACTTTCAGATTTGGTGAAAACAAATTGAAATGATAACCATGAAGCTGCTGTGAATGCCTACATTTATGAGGATCAAGCAGGCACTTGCTCTGCAGAAAAGGGATGGAATTTAGAATAATTAGAGTCCTGGTTCTCAACTTTTATATATAATAAAGTATGAAAACCACACAAGAATAATCTTTGGTGAGGATTTAAAAAAAAAAGAAAATTGTCAAGTAGTAGGTTTGGGATCCGACCCAACAATCTGTTATTAACAAGCATACCCAGTAACTTTGATGTAGGGCACTTATATTTGAGATATAAGCTCAAGCAGGTGTTGACTATATTTCATTGCTCATATTCCTTGGTCAACTGTTTTCATTATTTTACCCTTCTGTTGGCTTGCTTGCCTTAATAGGTGTTAGTATCTCTCCTTCCATTCTCTGATATCCTACTTCCTTGATGTAAAGGGGAGTCATATAGTTGGATAAAAGATGTAGGTGGCAATGTGAAAAACTGTTTGATAAACTGATGAGCCAGATAAGCCATAGCTGAGTGGAAAGAAAATTGATTTTGGATTCAGTAGGCTTTGCTTACCAATTGAAGTTCTGATATGAGGAGCTGTGTTACCCTGTAATTGATTTCATTATCCTAAGCACCTGATACTACTTACTTGTCTTTGTTAAGGTAATGCTAATGCTGTAAGAGATAAATCCTGAAATTGTAGAACAGTTAATACAATAAAAATGGGGCAAGGATGGGTCTCATCCTGGTTATTCAGGGACCTACACTGACAAAATGATTGCCTTTAACAGTGAATCTTCACAAATAGCCCACAAAGTTGTCCTGGGTTTTGACAACTAGCTGGCAGTTGAAGAAAAAGAAGGGAGGATCTTACAAATTGTCACTAATTGTGGAGGCATAAAAATGGAAAACCAAAATGCAGTTCTTTGAATGACTTGTAATAAACTAATCCATTTGCCTTGTACATAATCCTTCATAGACATCCATGAGATAATCCTTTGCAGTTCATTGAGTAGGAATGAAGAAGGAGAGAAGCCATTTGAAGAAAAGAGAAGTGTATGTAATTTGGAACATGTAAATTTTGGTCCCTCAGAAGATACTAGGTTGGAGATGGCTTCCTAGCAGTATGATACATGATCTGATGCGGTGAGGAATGGGAAGGTTTCATGTGTTCACATACATAAACATAACACTAATGTTTGAATAGTAATAAAAATCAATGGAAACGGAGAAGGAATGAGTGCACAATAAAGAAAAGACAAAGGTCAGATATCCCAGGGATTAACAAGAGTTAAGGGACAGGAAGAAGAGGAGGAGAGTGAGAGTCATAGAAATTCCTGGATGAAGACAAGAGGGATTGAATAATACAGAAAATCTGTCATGATAGCTGGGAAAGAGCTATTGATTTTTTTTTTTTTTTTTTTTGCCAAGTAGATTAGTGGCAATCACTGTAAATACCCTTTTAAATCTTAGGTAGAAATCTGATAGCAAGGGAGATGAGAAATAAATTGTTAGTGGACTACTTTGAGGAGCTGACATTGAAGATGGAAGAAATGGGACTGAAGACTAAAAGTAGATAAGAAGATGATTTAAGGTGCAATTTCCGTAGGTATGAAGTTGAAGCCACAGTTACATGGGAAGTCTTGTTTTATTTTATTAGGTTAAACTTAATACAGATCTGGTACTTCTCCCACCTGGCTAAGGGGGAATTTAAGCTACCATTATGTGATTTACCTCCCTATGTTCTCAGGGTTGAGCAAAAATCCCCAAGTGGGAAGATACTTTCCTGATGGTAGAAATTCTCATTTCTGGCCTCCAGTTTTTTAAGATGATCCAAACATTGTCCTGTGAATTCCTGCTGCTCCTCCCTAAAGGTTCTTAGACTGGAGTGTGAGTCTTTTGTTCTCTAATCCTTAAGACCTGCCTGTGGCCTAGAATGCTGCCCACATTCTACCCCACCACCCTCTTCCTTTTATCTCCCTCTTGAGGGAATATAATGTAAGTATTTCAAGACAGGAGTGAGTACTCTTTAACTTGAAAGAATTTCTGATTTCTGCCCAGCGAGAACAGGAAAATGTAAGGTAAAGCATACAAAAGAAATGGGGACTACTAAAAGGGTAAAAAGTGTACCTTCGTATACTTCGAAGTGTACCTCATACACTTACGAGGTACATTTCATTTTGGATACTATAAGAAGAACGATCAAAAGGATTTCAAGGGGAAATAGGGGGTTGAACATGGATGACAAGTGCTAATACCAAAAATGCGTCAGGAGTTATATGCTCTCACGCTTCTCTCCCTTCTTGGTTTCTTTGCTTTATTCAGAAAAGGCAGATGTGGGGAATAATCCTTCGAAGGGGGACAGGATATCACCAGACTGTATGTGGAGTTCTCTATCTGCTGGATGGCTGAGAGATTGCTTTAGAAAATAACGAAAGGGATGCATTATAATGATGCATTAGATATAAAAAAAATTCCAATTTTCTCTTAAGATGTCATGCTTTAGCTTCAAAATTTAGTAGATTTTCAACAAAAGACCTATATCACTTGAAGGAGTTTTTACAGTGTTCTTCACTGTAATGCTACTTTATAAAATCAAAAGATACATATATTCTTAGATGAAACTCTCTTGGTTATGACTGTATAAAACAGTTAAGAAAAGCATGACTCTTAGTTTCCTGTAGTTTCTAGTATTCTTGCTGCAAATCTATTTTATATAGCTCATGATGAAAATTTATACACATACAGTGAGTTCAGAAAACTGTAGAAAAAGTCTGATGTTACCTCCAGAGATATCATATTACATAGGTGTTTCATGTACTATAAAAGTGACAGAAAAGAGCGACTGCAAAATGTAGTATACTGTCCTAATAGCATCATTATTTCCTAACTGCCTTATACATTAGTCATTTACTTATTTATACATATATATTTTTGGTAGTTAACATGTCTTGTTTAAATCCTAATGTGAAAAAATTTCGAATTATTTCTACCCATCCCATCAGTGTGTTTGTTAGTATTTTTTTAAAAAAACTAATTGGAAATTGGGGCACATGGGTGGCTCAGTCATTAAGCCTCTGCCTCGGCTCAGGTCATGATCCCAGGATCCTGGGATTGAGCCTTGTGTCAGGCTTCCTGCTCAGTGGGAAGCCTGCTTCTTCCACTCCTCCTGCTTGCGTTCCCTCTCTCACTGTGTCTGTCAAACAAAATCTTTAAAAAAAAGAAAAAAGAAATTGATAAAGAAGATTTTACGTCGAGGTTGATGAAGCACCAGAAGTAAAGGTTTCAATACAGGTTACAGTGGATGAACAAATAAAGACTAAATGATAGGTGACCATCTCAGGAACACACAGCTAGGAAGTAGCAGTGTTAATTTCCCTATTTCAAAGTGAAAGGAGTAAAATTGAATAAAATGTTCATGTTTTGGCCCATTGGGGTTCATTATATATTTTCATCCAGACACAATTAAGGTTAATGACTGTATCAAGGAGAGGTTGTTGGAGAATAAAAGAAAATATTTGATAAATGGAAACGAGCAAAACAGGCTTTCTAATGAATGCAAAATAAAGTCATGACAGAATAAGATTCAGAACCTTATAATGATACTGAATCAAATTAAAATATTCCTGTTTGTTCTTAAAAACCCTATGTATACCTTAAACTATAAGGTATTAAAAAGAAAAGGACAAATCTACTCTTGTAATATCATTATTGGTAGCAGGGAAAGAATGGATAATAAAACTCAGAATTTAAATGAGTTTTAGTCACTTGAGGATGTCTACAAGTATTACATGAAACAAATACCAGATAGCTGATTGGGAACTGTTCTTCCCATTTTCTTTTTCTTTCTTTCTTTTTTTTTTTTTTTTCTTACTCCTTGAAACGAAGTTAAAAGCCTGAAGGAGATAACTTCAGTTATTTTTTTTTATCAAAGAGAAAACCCTGAGACATTCTCTCTGCTCTTTTCTTTTCTTTCTTGCCTCTGATCTTTTGCAGAGTTTGTAAAATGTGTCTAAATCCACTTTCAGCTCCACCACTAATGGGTGCCCTTGTTGGCCCCCTTAGTAGTGAGGCCAAAGATTAAGTGGTTGTGGAAACTACACTTCTGTCCTGTTCTGAGCATTGCTCTGCAGGTTGAGGTTGAATTATATTGACAGGATGAAGTTGTCAAGACAATCTCAGTTTTCGAAGCTCTGCCAGCAAAGTCCCGACTGTTCAGTGAACTGTTACAGTATGTGAACTACTATGAATCAAATTCAAAGAATGGAAATGGGAAAATCGTGTCCTAAAGGAAATTGCTAGGAGTTGTTTTGAGCCTAGTAAGCAAAGAAAGAGTTCCTGAAAACAGGTAAGTAAGAATGAGGGAGGCAGGTGTGGAATCAGTGTACATCCCCTTTTAAGGAGAGGTCCTGAGTGAAGGAAGGACACAAACTACTCCATGATATTTCACAAGCATAGGCAAGATCTCCCAGAACAGGCAGGAGATCTGAAAAACAGAGGTTAGCCATGACCAAAAAAGATGCCAAACAAAATCATATATAAAAGAGCCATTAAAAACACATAGGTACTTAAAGTCCCCCTCTAATAACAGGTGTATGTGAATACATACAAGTCAATCTGATTCCTTTTTTTTAATCGATTTTTTAAAAGCAATGGTGTGAGTTGGCCATTGTATAAAGAGTACAATGCTCATAGATGGCATTTGGTTATTTTCAGTGTTTGGCGGGTACTAATAATGAAACAAAAGATTGTTTTAGAAACTTAAATCATCTGTATGCTTCTTTGGCATTAACTTCTAAAAGCTGAATTGCTAGTCCATGGATTTGTACAATTTAAATTGATGCACATAATTAGATCATACAATGAATCATTTTCTTCATGATCTTTTCTTTTTCTTCCTCCAAAATACTGAATTGTTTTCTAGATGTTTCAGGAGTCCCTGATTGCAATTTTTACTTTATTACAACCTTTGCAGTTAAATTTTTCATTCTGTTTGAAAACAGAGTTCTGTATATTTGTATCGGACGAAGTTGGCATTGAACTATAAAAATGTTAGAGAGGAAGGCCATTATATAAAGATAAAGAGGTGGATACACCTGCTAATATTTACGTAGCACCATTGAAACACCTAGATAGGCAAAGCAAAAAATAAAGGGGCCACAAGAAGAAAGAGACCATAATACAATAATGGTTGGGGACTTCCTACCCCACTGTCAACAATGGGTAGGTTATTCAAACAGACTCAAAAAGGAAAGCGCAATTAACACTATAGAACAAACGTAACTAAGCATCCAACAACATAGAATATATATTCTTCTCAAGCACACGTGGAACATTTTCTAATACAGAGCTTGTATAAGGTCAGAGAGCAAATCTTAGCAAATGCAAAAAGAAAACATCCTCAGATTCTGGTCTGACCACAGTGACATGAGACTACAATAACAAGAGGAAAACTGAAAGAGTCATGACCATGTGGCATTTAAAGACTATGCTGAACAACTGGTGGATCAAAGGGGAAATTAAAAGGGGTATAAAAGCTAAGCTTGAGACAAAGGAAACAGAAATGGAAACACAGCATACTTGATTTTGTGGGATGCAGTGAAATGCATTCTAAGAGGGATGTCCATAGCAATAAAAGCCTATATTGAAGAGCTAGCAAATACACAACCTGACTTAAATAATGCGTTTTCCATATGACTGCTCCCTGTTGTCAGAGATTATGTGGTTAGAACTTAAATTCATTTTAAATGAAAATGGAGTATCTATTAAACATCATTACTAGGGACCATTTGAGATAGATTAAATTCTACTGGTTACTGATAATTATTAAGTAGAATTTTTCACCCAAATATTACAGTTTCAAATTTGGTATAAACTTAGTTATAGTCCTTATTATTAAACTACTGTTTTTACTCTTTTATTCTGGTAACTTTCTAATTTTAATCACAAATGGGGAATTTATTGGTCCACTTCACTGGATAGGCCCTTAAATCTAGCAGTTCACTTTTTTTTTTTAAACAAACAGGTGTTTTGTCATAGTTTATAAGGCTAAGGAATCCATGTGTAACTTAGTTGGATACCTCTGAGTCTGTCCCAAGGTTGAAATCCTTGTGTCAGTTGAGGTTATAGTCCTCTGAAGGCTCAATTGGATAAGAATCAACTTCCAAATTCATTTATGTGACTGTTGGCAGGCATTAGGTCCTTGCTGCTATTGACTGGAAATACCACTTCTACAAAACATGGGCTTCTCCATAGGGTTCTTCACAGCTTGGTAGCTGTTGAGGGAGGTCTCTAGTGGTAGGGGTGAGGAAGATGGAACTTAGTGTATTTTGTAACCTAATTTTGTACATGGGATTCCACTATACATACGTACATATGATGTATATAAATTTAAAGATTTCCCTTCTTATTTTGGAATAGTATTATATTTTTCTAAAAGTTACGAAGGAAATTTCAAATTCTCCTATACTCCTTTGCTAATCTCCCCTAACATTATCATATTACATTACCATGGCACATTTTTCAAAACTAAAAAGATAATATTGGAACAATACTATTAACTAAATGTGGGACTTTATTCCTATTATACCAGTGATTGCACTAATACCCTGTGGGTTTTAGGATCCCATCCAGGACACCATATTGAATGTAGTTGTTAGGTCTACTGTCTCTTGAGGTCTGTGATGGTTTTTCTATCTTTATCTTCTGTGACCTTGAGAGTTTAATGGATTACTTTGATATACTCCTCAGTTTGGGTGTATCTGGTATCTTTCTCATTAATAGGCCAAGGTAATATATTTTAGGGAATAATAGAGTAGACTTGAACTGCCATTGGCATTCTGTTTTAGCAGCATTAACAGGATACCACATGACAGGTCACAGGTGATATTAATTTTGATAGGTCCTAAAACAGGAAACTTAGAAAATTACTTTTCCCCTCTACTTCTTAATGGTAAGTTTTCTATACTATGTAACTGCAGCCTTGTTCTACTAGGAATTGCTACAAAAGGAATGAGAATAATAAGAAAATAATCAATTTCTGGCACATTAAATAGGGTACTGGAGGGTTTTTTTCCCCCAAACTTAAAACCCCCAAATTAAAATAATATGGAACTCAGATAATTCATATAAGATTCCCCTACATAGGAGAAATCATTATATACACGTAAGTTTTAGTTTAAGTCAGAAGAAGGATTATAATATTCAGGCGAAGTCAACAAAACTATTTGCTTTTCTATTCTTGGAGAATGGCGTGGGGAGAATAAAAAGGAGATAGGTAGGTGAAGCAATTATATATCTACATCCCAATTTCCTCTTCTTGCCTATAGCCCAGGAAGAGAGTATGTGTGTGCATGTGCATGTGTGTGGTTGCACGTGCTGTGTTTATTAATTTTAATTCCTTTAGTTTGCATAGAGTCAGAGATCTTTGAGACTAATCAGAGGCCATATTAAAGGTGTAGTTATAGGCACATTAAAGTACACCCATTTATGCAGTGTTGTCACACAGAAAGAGGCCC
This sequence comes from Nasua narica, assembly GCA_028533885.1. Taxonomy (NCBI): domain Eukaryota; kingdom Metazoa; phylum Chordata; class Mammalia; order Carnivora; family Procyonidae; genus Nasua; species Nasua narica. The sequence goes on from CM052809.1 coordinate 68,553,892, forward strand.
AGAGTTTAGATTTTCACTGCTGTCCTCAGTTTTTGCATAACACAGGTGAGTGAAGCCCTGGTAGATAGGTCATGGTGGCAGGGGTTCTGTCTTGGTGGCAGCAGAGGGCAGGGTGGGGTTTCAGGCCAGAGGACTGAATGGAGGATGTTGCAGACTTAGGGAGGAGCCTACAGCCAATAGAAGGTAAGGTCCAGATGAGGTAGTCAGAGAACACTATTAGGCTATGACCAAGCCTGGAGAGTTACCCCACACATGTCGATGTAAATGAAGATTGCTAACATGGCTGGTCAACACGGACACAGGGTATGCTCAGCACCATGTGCCCTGAGATTCGCATAAGATCAGGAAAATTCGCACCTCAAACTTCAGAAAGACATTTCAACCACTTGACCCCATATTTCCCCTATACGTCCGGACTTAATTTGAGGGAATGATGTGAAGCAATAGGTGCTGTGGGAGATGGAGCTTTTCATGTAGGGATACTCTTTACAGTATCAGTAAGTCCTCACCTTTATATGAACAGTTTTATACAGAATACTGAACATATAACTTGTTTTTTTATATCTGAACTAAAATTTGGGCTCATTGTTGTGATTCTGATGTGCCCTCATCGGAAATACCAGTCAATTGACGAGGCTACCACCAATTGCTCTTAGATGGAAAAGCCATTTGGCTTCTCTTTCTCTGCTTGAGTTCTGTTTCTGACTACTGCTTTTTCTCTTCCTATTTCTTAGGGCTACTGAACTATTATCCTTCCTAATTCTTTGTTGTCCTTGAAATACAAGTCTCTAGGTAGTATCCTAGCCTAATTGGTCTGGGGAAGAGTATGGAAAGTGGGCACAATGGCTTCATAGTTAAGAATACTACCTTCCTGGGGCTCCTGAGTGGCTCAGTTGGTTAAGTGGCTGCCTTCGGCTTGGGACATGAATCTAGGGTCTTGGGATTAAGCCCTGCATTGGACACTCTGCTGGGCAGGGAGCCTGCTTTTCCCTCTCCCTACAGCATCTCCTGCTTGTGTGTGGTGTGTGTGTGTGTGAATGTGTGAAATAAAATTGGAAAAAGATGGCTATTGCTACCTTCCTTTACAAAACATAGTATCCATTTTTTTCTAGATTGAGACCATGATTTTACCAGAATGTAGATAAATGTGGTAGGCCAAATAATGGTCCCTCAAAGATGTTCATGTCCTAATTTGCAGTTGTGATTAAGGATTTTGAGCTGAGATGATCCTGAATTACCTGTATGGGCCCAGTGTAATTTCAAAGATCATTTTATGAGGGAGGAAGAAGGATTAAAGTTAGAGTGACAGGATACAAGGTTGGAAGGAGTGGTCGGAGGATGGGCTATGCTATACTCCTGGCTTTGAAGGTGGAAGAGGTGGATGCAGAAGCCTCTAGAAATGGGAAAATACAAGGAAACCAGTCTTTCTCTGGAGCCTACAGAAGGAACCAGCTCTGCTGACCATTCTACTTTGACCCACTGAAACAGATTTGAAACTACTAATCTTCAGAATGGTAAAATAATAAATCCATATTGCTTTAAACCACTATGTTTGTGGTTTGTTAGAGTAACCATAGGAAACCAGTACAGAAGATAGCTAGGATCTACTCCCTTTTTGAAGGAGAGAGAATCTGTAAGGAATGATTACTGTTAGACTCATACCCTGCATCTGTAAAAGCCAGCTGTAATAAAATGAAAAGAAACTAACTTTTCCACTTAAGATTCAGGGATTCAGTGATCTAGGTGGTAATCCTTTTTGGGTCCTGTGTTCCTAAAGATTTTGGACGTGAGAAGGTAGATTTGTTTCACTTTCTTCCCAATATTTTCCTGGAAAAAAATATATTTCATCTGAAAACCTTGATCATTGTCATGGACTTTTTGGGACACATTTGAAGATGATTCCAGATGAGATCAGGTGTGTTCAACTTGGTATGGCCGTAGTCTAAAGGTAATGGCAAACAAAATGCCCCAGCAGCTGCCTATATTTTAGGAATTTATTAATTTCCTTTATTAAAAGTAAAGAGAATCCAGAAATAAAGATTGGAAACTTAATACTAGCCAGGTTTCTGCTAATAAAAGTGACTTAATACTTGATAATAAAAAGTATTCAACTTAGGCACATCAATGAATTTAGAAAGAACTTGGAAAGAGGTTTCTGTGTGAGGTAAGCAAGTCACCTCATCTCTTTAATCTTCATTAGTCTCATTTTATCTTCTACAAGGGATAGAACAAAATGACCTCTGGGTTCTCAAGAGTTCCAAAAACTGTTAATTTATGCTAATAGTCATTGCTAAATCTGTTAAAGGAAAATGCTATCAAGAATGTAAGAAAAATGGTAATGTGAAAACTCTTCTGCTCTAATGAAGTCAGGTGACACTATTAAGACCCTGGTAGAAGCTTAGAAAAGACAATAATTGATTCAGAATAGCCTCTCCACCCTTGCAAAGTTCAACTTCAATCATTTGCATAGTCATGTATTAAATCACGATCTTTTCAGGAGATTCCTATGTATAACCTGAAACCGGGTCCTATGTTCAGATTATTCCTGTGTATAATCTGACATCTGAAACCCTGTACAGGGTGGGCAGGAAGAGATCAAAGGAGGAGGGAGATACCCTAGATCTGTTGGCGGCTGTCTTAACAAGCAAGGAGACTTACAAGGCTTGTCTTGGGTGGCCACAAGGCAAGGGTATCTTTAAAGTTTGTATAGAAGTTCAGATGGTCTCAATAATACATGGCCCTCTGACGGCTAGGTTTTCAAAAAGCAGGTCCCACTGTGGCAACGGTGGGGAGAGAGTACATTGCCAGCGGGGGAAGCAAGTGAGGAGCCTCCGATTGCCCACGTCCAATTCCTGATTCAGTGGCAGTCATGTCCTCTCAGCTACTACCTCGATAATGCAGTGACACTTGATCCTAACCATCCACAAGGCTCAGTGCCAAGGTAGTCAATAGTCTGGTTGATGGTTTTTGTCTTTCTAAAATTGATTCACTAAATTTATTCTGAATCATTTTCACCATCTGCTCTATAATTACGGGTTGGGGGAAGGACAATAGAACAGCTCATAGTTTTAGTATGGAAATTCCACATAGAGGTGAGTCTGTGGTCACATGGGCAAAAGCTGTGAAGACAAATGCCACAAATGTCAAAGAGCTCAGGTACTTAGAGTTTAAATGACTACATTCTAGAACACTAGTCATTGACTCTTTCTCCATAGTTGATAGTAGGATCCTTAAACGACAATAATGTAGCACATTTGCCTAGTCCATTTATTTTTCTCTAAATACTACCATAATATCTAATTCGATCCTATAAAAACTGCTGTACAATTAAAATAGCAACAAATAGAGCCACAGAATCTATGACATTTGACAAACAGAACTCTAGAATCTAGTATTTTCCTGCCATAATATGAAACCTAAAGTGGTTTGAGTAAAACCAAAGGAAGTGATACTGTAGCGATCCATGGCCATACAAATCAAATGTTAATGGATACTTGGGGATCCGCATGGGTTAGCTAGGCAAAGTGGTCAGAAAGCTGAAGATAGATGTTTGTTGAAAATATCTGAAAGCTTCTCTAAAACTGACAGCCATACCAAGGGATTCTGATCAGAAATCTTCACCAAAGAAAGAAAAATAAAGATTCTTAGAGTGGTTATTAAAATACATAGAACAACTCAAAATTAAGTCTGGAGATATTTACTTGGATAAAGGGATATATGTGGCAAACTACCTGAGAAGACTGTGTCTCAGACCAAGGTGTGGGATGCGACTTAAGCAGGCAAGAGAGAGCAATTTTCACAAGGAGTAGTGATTGGCTTGTCAGATCAGAATTAGTTTATTGAAGCAGAGCTGGGCATTGCCACTTGTTGAAACTGAAGCCCGTTTAGTCATTCCAGAAAGTCAGCTACAAGGTTCCCATGTTGTCGTTCATGCTGTTACTCACCAATATAATGAGAAGTCATCACACTGGTTCCCTGACTGCTTCTCTTCCATCCTTTAGGCTGGAGTTCGTGTGGTGGTGAAGTTTGTATACATAGACTCAGGCTTAGAGAAAATTTCCCTCAACATTTCATCAGTGATGATAAAAAATGTATGTACTTCATATCCATTCAGTACCTTCTTCATGTGTTCATTAACTCTATATTGAGTATTTACTACTTAGTTGTTGTCTAACACACACAATGAGCAGGCAGTCATAAACTTCCATTGTTCAGAGCCACCCTTTTCAAGGGTATGCTCGATTGTGTTTCTGAGGGAGTATTACTGTAATGGTAGAGGATTGGTTTTCAATTTGAACTCCTAAAGAAAGGCTTTTTTTCCTATAAGAGTTCTTTAAAACCTGCCAGATAACAATCAGAAATACCGCCAACAGAGTAGAAGTCTTCCTATACCTGAGGAGAGTGGATGTCAAGCACAGAGCCAGTGTGGTGCCCCAATCCGCACATTGAAAGCACAGATACAGTATTTAAAAGTTGTACTGTGAGTGATTCCTAAGCTAACTAAGGCTTAGTAAAATTAGTCATTACATAGGAAAGGACATTGCTGTATAGAACTAGGTGGGTTTGGGACAGGAGCAATACAGGACACATATAGGAGATGGCATGGGCATGTCACTGCCCTATTGGCTCAGGATTACTTTGTTACTAAGTGAGGAGGAATTACTGAGTGAGATTTGAGCTCAAGGTGTATCTTTTATTGTTTGGGAAGTGTATAAACCCTGTGTTTTTGTTTCTTGTTTAAATATAATCAGCCTACAATTCTATCAGAGTATAGGTTTGGTTATTGTTCACAAATTTTTTGATGTAAAAAAATCCAGAATTAAAGACTTCTTTCCACATGCATGTTGATACTTAAAGAACACACGTAATTGGGTTTGGAGGTTTCACGGTGATTACCAAAATCAAAATTATGCCTCTTGGTTTAGACAAAATTACACTTCTCAGCTTTAGGAATTGGCTTCAAGAAAGTATATTTCTCTCTAGATCTGCTTCAGTTGAAAGAGCATCACCTTGAATCTTACTTGGCTTGACATTATCATTATTGTATAAACTGTCTCATCACTTGCCCAGTGCCTTCCAGCCACTACACTGTTTAAGCCAATGTACCATCATTTTTTCAATCTGCTACTGAAGTCTTAGTTTCTATTTAGAAATTCTTTTTTTAAGTCCATTTTTTTTTTGGTATTTCTTCTTCATCTGACATCTTTTCCTGTATAGACAGAACACTCTGATCTGGTTTAGGGTATTTATCAGAAATTGGCATTAAGGAGGGCACATGATGTGATGAGCACTGGGTGTTACATGCAACTGATAAATAATTGAACTCTATCTGAAACTAATTGTACTACATATTGTCTAATTTAATTTAAAATAAAAAATTGTGGATAAACGTTTAATGTTGAGGTAAAGGTAGGCTGGCCTTCACCAGCGTAGAGACAGTTTTTCTGCAAACTGGGAGTTAGGTCCACATCACTGGCAAGAGCAGTCTGGGCTACAAGTGAAAGAATCAAATTTCAAGTTCATGGGGGAGGAGTTTTGCTTGGTGAAGCCATATAAGGATGTACCATGACACAAAACCTCTGATTTGATCTTTTTTGTTCTCCCTTGCTGACTCTGATTTGGAAACTCCTTCCATAAACTTGAAAACTGAAGGATATTGTTCTTTGATCTACTTATTCTAATTTTAACTGATTTGTTACTTAAATTAAAAACATATACAAAGGAATAAATACAAAATAAAAAGGTAGAGAAATAGGAAATGGACTATGTGGAACAAATCTGGAGAAAACTTAAAAATTGTTCAAAGATAGCATGGACCTAAACTGGAGTCAAGAAAATGGAAAGGAGGGTGCCTGGGTGGCTCAGTGGGTTAAAGCCTCTGCCTTTGGCTCAGGTCATTATCTCAGGGTCCTGGGAT
>CM052809.1:68559908-68580042 GCA_028533885.1 Nasua narica
TAAGAAATAAGGAGAGGCAAGTCTTGGGAGTAAAAATAATGGCTTTGTTTTTTGAACATACTGAATTTGAGATATCTGGAGGTTGTCCAAGTCAATCTGTTTGAGAAAAATGGAATGTAACAGTATGGAACACAAATGTTGAGCAATGACTTAATATACTAACAGCAGTAATTATATCATTCAATGATGGGCTTACTGTATTCCAAACACAATACCATGTACTTTGTGATCTATTTTTCTGACTCTTGAAATTTTTATGGCTGCTTCTCATGTGTTAAACTCCAATTTCTCTGACTTACTTCCTAATTTCTCTTTATTAGTGAGCTATGAAAATTTCTGGTCTGCAGTAGGAATCTTTCGGGTTTTCAATGCTTTCCTCCCCTGTCAATTTTCAGTCATTTGAGTGGGATTCTAGGAGGTGGGGAGAGATGTGTGCTATCAGTTTGCCCTCTTGGACTTGAAGTCGAACTCTGGTTTGAGGTGTTCTGCTTAGAAGGTTTCATCACATTTTGAAATGCACTAAATGTTTGAGGACAAGGCATCATCACTTCATTCTACCAAATTATGCTCTGTTATAGCCTGGAAGAGATAAAGCATGACTTCAATGAAATGGTGATTTCTTAGTTGTAGTAAAAAAAAAAAAAATATTCTGAACAAAATTTAGGATCAGGCTTTCTTCCATTTTTTTCTCCCTCCTTCACATCAAGAAATATGGCAATAAAAGATTTTATTAAAAGTTCTGAAAAGCTGTAAATATTTTAAAAAAATGATGGAAAATTAAAAAAAAAAAAACCTGACAAGTACAAGGAAGAAAATGGAAAACCTTCCATAATTCTACCACTCAGTACAGTCACTGTACTGATTCATGCGTTCCAGTCCTTTTTATCCCCACACGGTGGTATTCATGTATTTATTTGCTTGTGTTTATACACCTACCCATTCATATATTTACAAAATTATGTATTTTAATCCCTCTCTACTATATATGATCACCATTGATTCCCAAGGTATTTGTTTCTTTGGCTAGAGGTAATTCCCACCAGAAACTTTGTGATTTCCAGGACACTCCGAAATAAAGGAAGATGGTACATTGACTTATGTAGAGTTTATATGTACCATATGTGTAGCCGTATGAGGTTGGTAACTAGTCTCCAAAGATGATTTTCTCATGAACCATACCTCTAGATATTGACAGTCTTGGTAATCCCCAGGCATACTTAATTGGGGCTGTCTCTCGGCAATGAATAGAAAGTAGCAGAAGAAACAGTGAATGGCTTCCAAGTTTAGGCTAAGCTTTTTGGGAATCTTGGAACTTGGAATTTGGATTCTGGAGAAGTGAGTCAAAATAGAAAAGAAAATCCTATTATATATAGACTTTGATATTATGAAGAAGCCCGATACCTAAGGGAACATGAGAAAGGTGGTGTTGATACTGCTTTTTCTTTTCTTTTATACTTGAAGCTACATATAAGGTGTAGTCTGATTTTGGCATTTGAAGGAAGTAATGAAGAAAAAAAAATATTGTCCTTAGTTGTGAAGAAACACCATCAGGATAGAGTGTTATTGACACCCTCCAGGAGTTCAGCCATCTTTGCTAAAGTGTTAGACAAATGAAGAAGACTTCTTGGACATGCAGCCCAACCACTATTTGATTGTCACTGGGTAAAGAATCACAGAATCTAGGGGAAAAAGAACTTACTAGAAGGTCCAATAAGCCCTCACAATTGTGAAACATAAAAATAAATTTAGTGTTATGCCACTAAACTTTGGAACTTCTTATTGCGTAGGATTAGTTAAGTGGAACAAGGGGTATATGTTTGAGTTGAGGCAGTTTCACGTGTCTACTTGTTCCAGACCAGTCCTCTTTTGTTGATATTCATCATAGGTCTAGTAGAAACAAAATTGGAATCCATGGGAAAGATCACTAAGAGCAGTATAGAAACATAAGTGGGAATGGAGCCATTAACTCTTAAAGTCTGTGGAAACTGCTCAACTTCTTTCAAGAAGAAGATGGTACTTGTCCTGCTTTTTCTTTTTTCCTTTAATATTTAGGAGAATAAATTTAAAAGTCCACTTTATTTTGGCTTTTAGTATAAACACATAAAAGTTTGTCAATAGTGAACAAATGTTAGAATTAGATTTAACCCCAAATTAAAAAAAAAAGGAGAAACCTTTAAAAAAAAGCCAGCATATTGATCAGGTTCATCATAGTAATTGATATTCATATAACATTTGAGCAAAGCTACACTTCAGATATTAGTTGCTATTATTAAAAGGAAAATTCTTAAAAGACTACTTTAGAGAGAGGATGGGCGGTGGGGTGCAGAGGGAGAGAGAATTCTGAGCGGACTCTGTGCTGAGCACAGAGCCCAAAGCAGAGCTCAATCTCACAACCCTGAGATTATGACCTGAGACAATACCAAGAGTCGGACACTTAACCAACTGAGCCACCCAGACACCCCAAAAAGAAAATTCTTAAATTCTGAAACTACCTGTCTCTTCAATAGTGGCAGTGAGTAGAATCTTTTTCTCTGTATCTGTTGATGATAGTCATTTTCAGTTAAATTGAAGTTTGGAGCTAAGTACTCTCTGATACTAGAAATGTGGGAACCTTTGGTAAAAACAAAATGTGATCATTGTCCATGAATATATTACAGAAGGTAGGAAAAAATACCAAATAATACTTTAAACAATACTGAAATCTTTTCAAGTCCTAAAAACTGGCCAGAATTGATCAGGCTTTGAATAGCACAATAAGAAAAAGCATGATTTGAAGAGACAGAGGCTCTGAACATCAAGGCATGGGAAAAACAGATATCTAACAAAGAAAGCATGTTTCCTGGGAGAAGCGAATGTGATTGCGAGATCCAGGAAGATCATCAGGGAGGAGCTTTTAGATTTGACAAAGGAAGCTCCCAGAGTCTTTAGAAAGACTTAGAAAGTGAAGATACTGAGTTTGGAAGAAAAGAAAAAAGAATGTGTTGTGCAGAAAGCATGTGATTTCATGGGTATAACTCAGGAAACACATAATCATTTTTCCTTTTGTTTTGCCCACAAGGAGAACATGCTGTATTTTGCTTTAACTTCTATAATTGCTGTGGTCCTTGTATAGTGTCATCATTTACTGGTCCCTCTATTCCTGTTTACAGACCTTTTTCCTAGAGCTGCCCTACTCTGCACCTGAAAATAATTGTTTGTTCTTGGAATTAGGACAGTAGCACCCTCATTTTGGGGGGGGGGGGTTAGATAGAAGCACCATCTTTAACAACAAGCTTTTGCTGTCCTCTGAAAAACCTAGGTTCGATGAAGCAGTCTAATGGGATGTGTAAATCAAAGTTAGTTATAAGAAGTTGAATAATAGATGTTGCAATTTTCATAATTTGGTTAGTGCCAGTTGCCGAGCACAGCTTCTCAGAGGCAGCAGAGAATGGGGGGAAGGTCCAAGAACCGCACGGAAAGTGTTACAATAGCTGACAAACACCTGCTGACAGAATTCCTGCTGATTGACTTAATGAGTATTTCTTACATGTCCCTATTTTTAGTTACCTTTCTCGATTTTTCATAGTTTTTAAATACATGAATATTACTCTCGGCTGTGAATCTATCATATTTTCAACTTAAACATACTATGTATCCCTAAAGGCTTTATTCTGCCTTCTCTGTTCCTGAACCAGTAGATTACTAAATCAGCCGATTTCTGCTCACGAATTCTCAGTGCAGGTTCTACAGGTGTGGGAAGCACAAGCTCTTGGTTTTGACTTCACCTTGATTTATGCCGGGAATGGATTTGATGTGGAATATAAACTCCTCTGCATAATGTAGGTCAAGGTTGGGGAAGATGGGGCACAAGGCCTACCCCTTTGCCCTCTTTTCTTGTACTGCAAACATTTCTAAACAATCACACACATCCTTCTCAGTGATTTCAGAGGTAGCTTTAGAATCCTACTAAATATAATATTTCATGGAGTCACTGCCAATCAAAATAAATTGATAAGTATATTGAAATTCTTGTTCATGGCTCTAAGGGACAGGAGAATTGAGAAATTGTAATCCATCAAACTCAGGTAATTTAGGTTGTCCCTTTCCTTCCCTAAAGAGTAGATTTTTTATCTAAATGGCATACATAAATACGTAGCTTTCCTGTGCATATGTATGGGCTGATCAACCACAGGTCAATGTTTGGCTATAACCTCTGAAGATCAGCAAAGAGCCTAAAGAAAAAATAAGAAACTCAGGAAAACCTAAGAAAAAAAAATCAGTAAACACATTTAATACTCCTAAGTCATAATTGTTATTAAATATCCATTTGTCAAAATAATAAACTATTATTCTGAAAGCTATAAAAGAAATTCGACTTCTACGTAGGTGGTTAACATCTTCCAGTTTTTAGATGAGCTCATATCTGCAGATAGAAATTACCACGTGTAGCTTTAGATATATATCAAGGATATTATTAAATTCCTATCACAACACTGAAGGAGACCATCAAAAATAATGAAATCCAAAAAAAGTAGTTTTCCTTTTAGTCTCTGCTTGCATATCATCCTATAAATAAGGTCACTGTTGGACATTGTTTTTTTAAAAGATTTTATTTGTTTGTGAGAATGAGAGAGAGAGAGGACAAGCAGGGGGAGCGGTAGACAGGGAGAAGCAGGCTCCCTGATGGGCAGGGAGCCCGATGTGGGACTCAGTCCTATGACCTTGGGGTCATGACGTGAGCCGAAGTCAGGCGCTCAACCAACTGAACCACCCAGATGTCCCCGGTGTTCTTTTTTAAAAATTGAATACTGCCTCAGCACATCAGATTTCGTGATTTGCTCCACTGCCAAACTCAGTGATAGAATCTCTTACACTTGCCTATTTTTCTTTTGTTACACCGTATTTAACTTATCTGTTGACAGATGAGTTTCAGGCACCTAAAACTATACCTTGCACATAGTAGTGATGAATAAATTTGTCAAAATTCACTGATGTGTCTAAAAAGCCAATTAGATAATTCTGCAGAAGAGAGGGTAGCAGGGAGTACTCAGGTATTTGTAAGTTGCACATTCGTAACTTCCCTGGTGCATGCATGTCTACACAAGGTGCATTTATTCATTCATTCCTTTTGTAAACATTTGTTGGGTTTCTCCTGGGTATCTGCCTCCATCAAAATAGGGTTTTTGATCTAAAAGATTTTACAGATTAGAAGAAGCTCTAACACAAGTGATAATATACTATGACATAGACAAACTCAAGGGGATACATTCTACCTAAATATCTTCAGATCTCTCAGTAGATGTTCTGCAGTAGCCTGGTTTAATTTTCAATTTTTTGCCATGCGAGACTTCACAAGAACTAAATGTGTGTGTGTGTGTGTGTGTGTATTTTTATATAATTCTTATGTGTGTAGAACTTGTACAAAATACTTGTGTATATTATACATACATACACATGATTTGTTTTTAAAGGAGATAAAGGGTTACTACAAAAGTTAATGAAAAGCAACTTAGAGAATGACTTATCTACTTCAATAAACAGTCTAAAATTACGTTGTAATAGAACATAACTTTAAAATCATGTCTTCAGTTAGAGACTCTTAATCATAAACAAAATAAGCATTGCTGGAGTGGAAGGGGGCGGGAGGATGTGGTAAGTGGGTGATGGACATTAAAGAGGGCACATGATAAAATGAGCACAGGGTATGATATAAGACTGATAAATCACTGACCTCTACCTCTGAAATCAATAATATGTTATATGTTAAGTGAATTTAAATAATATTAATTAAAAATTTTTAAAAATAAAATCATTTCTTCAGTTAGAAAGTGAATTTATTTCCATTCCTCCTTGTTTATGTGAGTGTTTCTGGCACTTGAAAGTGAAAAAAAAAAAAAGTTACCGGTAATACATTAAGAAATCATATTTGTCATAGAATGAGAGATAAAAAATTATGTATGTGATTAGAAAGAGCTTTTCATTCCTTTTAGTATAGCTTTTGAGCTAAAAAGTCTATCAGGTTTCAAAGTATGAATTCAGAGCTTGAAGAAAACTTTGAAAGTATGTGAGGTTTTATGTTACAGATGAGAAAATGGAGGTTCAGAGAGTTTAATTGACTTGACCAAAGTCTTAAAATGTCAATGCTAAGGGGAAAAAAAAAATCCCAAAACCAGCATTCTCATTTGAAGTCTGGAGGTTTCTAGCATATTCGACTATGGTTAATTTAATTTGGTACTCTAATTATTTTGTCTGAATCTCTGGAAGGGATTTCTAATGTTATGTGCCATGTTTTCATGGGTTATATAAAAAAGAGAGCATTAGTTGAACATACCGTTCAAGATGCAGTTAACTTGGACAACTTTTCCTGCAAAACATTTTCCTAATGGTATTCATTTTTCTTTTCTATGTTAGATTCTAAATCCCTTAGTACATTTTAAGTCAGCAAACTGCATATTCTTGCATTAATTTCTAGGAAGAGCTGAAATGCATGACAGCATTGATTTCATCGCAAATTCATTCAAGATAATTTTCCAAGAAACACATGAGTTACAGGTTATATCTTGCAGACATTTGAGATGTTCCTTTTATTTAGACCATGAAAAGGAAACAATAGAATACCTACTGGATTCACAAGTAATTCCTATAGAGAGGCTGAAGACCACGGTGGAGACCTTTTAAGCACTTTCATTATAGTCTAATTAACATGACACTGTTTAAAGCAGGTCTGAAGATGCTTAATTCATTTTATCTGGTGATTATGATCATGATGAATAAGATTCCTATTATCTTTTGGAAAGGTGTTTGATCATGCCCCAAGACATGATAAGAGAAGAGAAATGTTCCTATTTGCTGGTGTTTAGAATTGCTAAAATGTAGCAGAGACACAACCTGACCTTCAAGGTAGTCTGAAATGTGCCTGCTGTTGCTTTCACTGCCCATGTATCCAGTGCCATTGAGTTAAGGAAATGTGTAATTACTCATTACTTGTCACTGGCTTATTTTTAGCACTTGAAGCTTGGCTGGATCCCTGCCTTCAGACACTCCTCCTGTTCCATTTCCTTATTGTCCAAGAGTCTAACAATTGCTTGCCTGTGCATTGTTAGTCTTGTGCTTTTTCTTCTGGAAGATAATAAAGGTCAAATATCCCCCTGGACTAGTGAAGTATTTTCAAATCAATAAAGTTGGATTCAAATAGCTTAGAAGGTAGGATTTGTAAGAAAAAGTTCCAGTGTTTTTCTCTCCCAAAAGACTTGAGTACCAGAAGTTTTTTTGTTCTTGTTTTTTTGTTTTTTCCCATTAAGCACCTTGGGCTTGCACAAACAAGGCAGTCTTGCCTTCTTTTTGAAGTTCTCTAATAAAATTAGAAAAAAAGTAATTGGTATCTTTGAGGCACAAATCTTGGACCATATTCATATCCCCTAGGTCAGTTAGAAAACTGATTTAGCTCATTCGATTTTCTTTCAGTTGTAGAGACATTGACCTTAGAGGTTAGCATTCATCAGGTGAAAGTTTATGGAAAGAGTTTACTGATGATTAAATAAAATATGGAAAACTTTTATACTGCTCGTTACTTTAAAGCATCAAGTGTTAAAATACGAAGTATAGCATTTTTAGTTTCTTTTCGGTCTTTTGGTAAACTGTTGGCTATTAAAAACAAATGAACAAAAAAACCCCTCTTTATTTCTTTTGTGAGTCCTCCAGCCATTTTTTTTAAATGGTATTTTTTATAAGCAGAAGAGTAACTTTGTTTTTCTTTTTAAATGTCCAATAACAGGTTTTAAAATATCTGACACTTGGGTTTCACTGGAGGTTCTGTCAGTGGGATTTTCCACTGAAGTCAGTGTAGTATTCATGCAAGTGTTTAACTTCGTATATTAGATTGGTTTCATAAAGTTTGTTCTGGACAACTGAATAATGTGAACTTTGCTTGAGAAGTGTAGAAGCTAAACCATCTGGAGAATTGAGTCACATGCAAAATTGATTAGCTCAGGGTGGAAAGATGCAACTAGAAGACATAGATTCTGTAAAATGAAAAATTGGGGGAAAAAAACAGATTAAATCTGGGATGCCTGGGTGGCTCAGATGGTTAAGCGTCTGCCTTCAGCTCAGATCATGCTCTCTAGGTCCTGGGATTGTGCCCCATGGCAGCTCCCAGCTCAGTGGGGAGTCTGTTTCTCCCTCTTCTCTGCCTCTCTCTCTCTCTCTCTCTCAAATGAATAAATAAAATCTTAAAAATTAAATCCTATGATCTTTGTATATCCTAAGAATAGTACATGCTTTTGATACCTTGGACATATATCATAGGAATATGGATACAGTAGCTAAGTCAAACATCATAAACATAAAATTGCCACTCTATTTAGAAGAAGAGACCCTGAAAGTATATAATTAAGATAAATCAACTTGGCAAGTTGCTGCTGACAACAGGCATAACTCACATACCCTCAGTCTTAAATTCATAATTCAATAATTTGCAAAGCACTTTAACAAATTATTTCACCTGTTAGGAGAGATTAAAAAGATAGTTGGTTATTAACCTTAAAAATTTTATTAGTGAAATGTGCATATAGTTTTACCATTTTTACTTTTTGAGTATACAGATCAGTGTCTGTTCTAAAAATGTATACATTGAATATGGTCTGGTAAAGTTGGGGTGACCACAGGAGGAGATGAGAAGCAGGGCTGGAAGGAACAAGTTGATGACTACCAGGTTGCAGAGTCACCAAATGCCTCCTGGGGTCATGGGGCAAAGTACTGCTGTGGTCCGGAGGCAGAAGACGGGCGTGAAGGGAAAGTATAGCTGAGACGGTGGCCTGGATTGGGGTTCCTGTGGAAAGGGCAAGGGTAGTGACAAGGTCCTTTGCTTGACCAAACTTGAGTGACTCTCGAACCCTCTCCTAGGGTCCTTTATGTACTTCCTTGTCAAGTCCAGTTTTGTCAAGAATCCTGATAAATAGTTCAGCAAGATTTCCCCATCTTCCCTCTCTGAGCATTCTCAGTGTTGAATCAGATTCCTCCTTTTCCACTATCCCAGAGGTGATGTCTAATCACCCTGGTGTGTCTTGAAGAATCCTGGTATGTCAGTTTAGCAAGAACACCCCTAACCCTGGATGTTTCCTCTTAGTGATTTTTTTCATTCACTAGCCCCACCCTGTTCTTGGCTATAAATTCCCACTTGCCCGTGCTGCATTCTGGGTTGCGTCCAGTCCCTCACTCGCACTGTAAAATCCCATTTTGGTGGTCCCAATCCCTATTGTGATGATCCTGAATAAAGCCTGCTTTATGGTACCTTAACGAGTGTCACTGAATAATTGTTTTCATTAACATTAGACAAGATAAGTAGTTTGAAATGTGCTAGCTTTAACGATTTTGGTGGGCTTTGGAATATAGCAATAGTCTCTAATTTTCTGGTACTTGGCTTGGGGATGATTGAGACAGAGGAGGTATCTTTCTGCACTGGTTAGTATACATATAAAAGATGTGCTTCCAGCTGAGTCTTTTGTTATTTCTAGGAATTGGCTAGTCCTGGAAGGGGTAGGCTCTCGCAGGGAGGCTCTCCCCACGTGACAGAGCATAAAGATAAAAGAAAAAATCTAGTTAACAAAACTGGCCCTGTGATGAATCGATGTCAAATAAGACAACTACAGAATAAGAAGATACAGAACAGGCATAAGGACGTTGACAGTGTGCAACAGTCAATACCATCCATCTCCATGCCTTTTGTCTTCCCAAACTGGAGCTGCATACCTGTTAAACAGTAACTTTCCATTCTCTACTCCCCGGAGCCGCTAGCAACTCCTACTCTGTATTGATGTGACAAATCTAGGAACCACATATAAGGGAAATCATTTGTTCTGTTCTAGATATTAATCCCTTATCAAATAAATGATTTACAAATACATAAACTATTTTCATTTTGAGGGTTGCTTTTTCACTTTTTTGATCATGTCCTTTATATTTGTGCCCTTTAATTTTAATGAGCACAAATTTATTTTTGTTACTGTTATCTTATGCAAAAAATTACCACATCCAATGTCATGAATCTTAACCCCATGTTTTCTTCTAAGAGCTTTATAGTTTTATGGAGGCACCATGATTCCAGATTTCAAGCTCTATTACAAAGCTGTTGTCATCAACATAGTATGGTAGGGGCACAAAAACAGACACATGGATCAATGGAACAGAATAGAGAACCCAGAAATGGACCCACAACTGTATAGTCAACTAGTCTTCAACAAAGCGGAAAGGAAGAGGCAGTGGAAAAAAGACAGTGTCTTCAACAAATGGTGTAGGGAAAACTGACGGCCACATGCAGAAGAATGAAACTGGACCAAATTTTCTTACACCATGCGCAAAAATAAATTCAAAATGCATGAAAGACCTAAAACTTTGAGTCTTAAAATTACGTGTTCCAAATTGGTAAAATTTAACAGATAAGTGATGGAACCATGACATTTGAATAAGGTTTCCATTTCTCTCCCCCATCCTCTTCTCTCTCTTATTTTCTTCCCTGTGCTTTCTCCGTAAGACAAAAGTTCAAGTTAAAAGTAAGAGCTTCAGAATATATAAACTCTTACTTTCCACTTTTAGCATCTTATGCCTATTTCTTTATATAATAATTCTCCTTGAACCTAATTGTAATAATTATCTTTTGGAATTTTACTATATGAAAAAATTTTATTACAAAAATGTAAATCTATTTCCCATCTGCTGACGTGAGATAGTTTTCTTCTTTAGGTTATGATAATCTTCACTGCAATAGTTCGTTTCTAGCTACATACTTAACAAAAAGTCTCCCCAGATCTTAGTAAATAACTTTTAGAGAGACTCTTGGGTAACTTTCCCTATAAAGTTGAGTAGGAGATTAGAAGAACTCCCTTAAGAAGGCAGGCAGAGATGCCATTCTTTGGAAGGAAAGAAAACTTAAGAAAAATTGGAAAAGGTCTCTGCGTATGTAAAGATTCTTCCACCAAACTACTGGCTCTAAAAAGGTGAATTTCTAAGAGTACTAAGTGGTATCTCTGAGTCAGAGATAATGAAGAGTCCAGTCACAGCAGTTTGGCCTTTAGCCTGAAGGAACGGAGAAACCACTTGAAGGTTCTGAGCTGAGGTGGGACATACATGACTTGAGTATAAAAAAAGGCTCCCTTTTGCTGCTATGTTGATAAAAGCAAGAAGAAAAGCACCTGTTAGAAATCTAGAGTGGTTATCTAGGTAAGAAATTGTCATTACTTAAACCAGGGATGTTGAGAGAAGGTGGTGAAAATTGACCAGATGCTACACATATGTTGAAGGCAAAGCTAGAAAGATTATTTTGGGCTTGGGGAGAGAGGCCAATTTGGAAAGCAAAACCTGTTAAAGTGGACTGTGAGGTTTCTGGCTTGAAGACTTGGAAGGAAAGATTTGGCATCATTTGAAATGGGTAAGACTGGATAGATGAGGAGGAAAGATAGGAGTCCAGTTTGGGACATGTTAAGTTCTAGATACTGGTTAGTGACCTGAGTGCAAATGTCAAGTGAACATTAGGAAATAAGAATTGGTTTTAGAAAAGAAGCTAGCATTGTATATAGAAGTTTGGGACTCACTGGCACAAACACACAAAGTAAAAGGAGCATATGTAATTGGATAAAAGGAAAAAGATTGAGTCCCAAAGTAACCTAACATTAAAAGTTCTAGGAAAAAAAATCCATTAAGATTGCTGAGAAAATACAACTATTGAAGGAAGAGGAAAACAATGAGGATATGTCACTTTGAAAGCTAAGTGAAGAAAGTATATTTGGGAGACAGCATTGATTGACATTTTCAAATATTGAGAGGTCAAAAAGGAAATGAACTAAGAATTGCTCGCTGGACTTAGCAATGAGAGGGTAATTGGTGACCTTGGTGAGAGAACGTTTATGGTGCTAGAGGTTAAATCCAGATTGGAGAATCAGAATTGAAAACAAGTGCAGACAACACTTTTTAAAGTATTTTGCTGCAACGAGGAACCAAAAAAAAAAAAATTAGGAAGGTAGTTTAGAAAAGCAGAACCAAAAGAATATATTGAAGATTAAATATCAGTATATTTGGATGTTGACGACCTAGTAGAACAAAATTGCCACTCCAAAATGTGTCTCTTTGGCATAAAATTAAGGTATTATTTTTAAGAAAGAGAAGACCTAAGAATTTCTTTTAAACCTTCTTTCACTGCCCCCCCAAAATTTAGATAGGGTGACTGCACCAAAAGGCAGCTATCACCAAAGATACCTTTGTTTTCAGACTTTTCCCTAAAGAATGGCAAATAGTTGTTTATTAAATATTTGCTTTTCTCTATCCTTGTGAATTGTCTTCCTCCTCCCAACCCTCTACTCCCTTCTTAGCTGAGGGTAGCATATAAGCCTCATTTGCTTGACTACCTGTAAGTTTCGTCTTATGGGGCTCTCATACATAAGTAAGAAAATTTGTTTTTCTCCTGTGAATCTGCTTATGTCAATTTGATTGTTAGGTCAGCCAGAAGAACCTAGAAAAGTGTAGTATTATTTTTACCTCCCTATAAAGTAGGATTGTAGAGTGAGGAGGAAGTTGATGCAGAAAGTAGAAAACAACTACTGAAGTTGTGTCCGTAAGTGAGAAGCTGTGAAGTCAAGTGATAGGTTTTGGATATGAACAGAGAATTCACCTATACTAATAGGAAGGAAGGGTGCTGAGTATAGAGGTACAGATGCTGGTATGTGGGTTGATGTAGAGGTGGGTTGCCCTTTGCTGCATTTTTTCAAAGAATTAGGAAACAGGTAATAAACTTGCACTAAGAGCAGGTGAGGAGATATTTGAGAAGTAAAAGGTGCACTATAATAACCTAGGGAAGTAAATGGACTAGAGAAATAGAGAATAGTGGTAAGATATTTCACTGGTCTCCAAAACAATCCCTAGATTCCATGATTTGCTAGGAAGACAGGGCTCAGCAAATAACTGTGCTTAACACTGATTTATTATAGCAGAAGGAACAAAGCAAAATCAGGGGAAGAGACAAATGAGACCAAGTCCATAGGAGACCAGGTATAAAGTTCTTTGAGTACTTTCCCAGTAGAGTTAAATAAGACATGTTCATTTGTGGAACAACCAGTTGAGACAACACACATGAATTACTCTCTACCAAGGAAGCTCATTAGATATTGACTGGCCATGGTTTTATTGTGGGCTGGTCATGTAGGCATCGTCTAGGTAGCAAATAATAATTTCAGCCTTCTGAAGGCTGAAGGAAGGAAACTAGCTCTTCAGAATAAACTAAATTCTTGGACAAATACTTGAGGCCCAATGAACCATTCTTAGCAGGGAATGGTTAGAACTTGTGAAATTCAAGTTCCCAGATAACAGCCAAGGGCTAGTTTTGCCAGCAGGGCTTTCTCAGCACAGTCTCAGGTCTGCTATGTTAACTCTTCTGTACACCAATGTAGTAGTCATCATTTCAATGTGAGATGATAGCTGAAAGACCAGCATAGATGTGGTTCTCTCTAGCGACTGTCAGACATAGAAAATGAGAGTTGGCTTTAATCTCCATATCAGTGTTGCAAGTGAGCACAATGAAACAACAGAAATGCAAGGGAGTTAAGAATATATAAAAGGAAATAGTAATAAATCTATGAAATGTAGTGTTAGGGAGGAGAAACAGAACATTGGTAAGTTGAACAGTGAGGGCATAGAAAAATTGAGCATGGGGTCAAAGGATTGCTGAAGAATGGAGACCTAGGAAGTCGGACGGAAGATTATGTGGTGATCAGAAAGAGGACATGGCACTAAGACTATGAAGGAGGTGTAGCTATTGATTAAGACCAGGCCTGGGGTTAACCCATTGGCAGTAGTGGCTGAGATAGTGTGAACAGCAAGATCAGTGGGGAAGAGGTCGAGGAACTTAAAAGCCAAGGTATTGGAAAGCTCTTCAGTGTGGATAACACAATCAACCAAGACTTAACACAGGAGTAGTATTGGAGAGAATGATAATGAGTTAGGAACGGACACCATTGAAAAATGGAACAGAAAGAATTAGAAATAGGTTGATAACTGAACAATTCAGTACAGGGAGTTATATGTCTGAAAATGTGCAGTTATAAATTGGGGATTGAAGGATGTAGGAGTGAGAATGAGCCAGTGAGGAGAAAAGCAAGGAGGATACATGTCCCACTTGGAATTGCAGCCCAGGGGAGAAGGACAACACTTGCTTTACAGAGCTGGATGGGAAGCAGAATCTTTAGGGAAAGGCAGATTTTAGCTATATGTAGCCAGAAAGTGAACAAAATGCTAAGAGAATAGACTTGTGCTAGTGGTAGATGTTGATTCCAGAAAGCTCAAAGGAAAAGTTTTGCAAATAGGTATAGGTACCTGGAGGTAGGAGCAGATGAAGAAAAGAGATCATGTGATAGCCTTATGATAATTAAAGTATGGGAAATAAGTAGTAATCTGAAAGTCTGACGGTTCTTGTGCTGACTGGTATAAATGGAAAAATGACATGATGAGATTGTTTAGGGCAGATTGAAGGAAGATATGGGCTGTGGCCTGTAGAGGTTAATGAAGAGTTGTTAACTGGCCTTTTCTTGATGCCATTCAGCAGAACTGATGAAATCTCCTATATCTTGGTCTTAGTCTTGAACTGACAACCTCGTTGATAATGGAGGCAGAAGACCTGGAGTGAGAGAGATCATTGTCTTGGGTGAGGTGTTGATTCAGTTCATTCTTGACCTCTCTTGGTGACAGGGTGACCTTACATGAATGAGGTGATCTTTGATGAGTTTCTCAGTCTGGGAACATAAAGGGATAACTTGGATCATTACTCTTTGTTCCTTAAAATTTTTTTTTAATTAATGGAATTTTTTAAATTAATAGAATGTATTATTTCAGGGGTACAGGTTTGTGATTCATCAGACTTACATAATTCACAACACTCATCATAGCATATACGCACCCCAATGTCCATCACCCAGCCACCCCATCCCTCCCACCACCCTCCACCCCAGCAGCCCTCAGTTTGTTTCCTGATAGCGAATCTCTTATGGTTTGTCTCAATCTCCTGTTTCATCTTCTTTCATTTTCCCCATCCCTTCTCCTATGATCCTCTGTCTTGTTTCTCAAATTCCTTATATCATTAAGATCATGTGATAAATGTCTTTATCTGATTGACTTATTTTGCTTAGTATAATACCTTCTAGTTCCATCCATGTCATTGCAAATGGCAAGATTTCATTTTTTGATGGCTGCATGGTATTCCACGGTGTATACATACCACATCTTCTTTATCCATTCATTTTTCGATATACATCTAGGCTCTTTCCATAGTTTGGCTATTGTGGACATTGCTCCTATAAACATTGGGGTGCATGTGCCCCTTCGGGTCACTACATTGGTATCTTTGGGATAAATACCCAGTAGTGCAATTGCTGGGTCATAGGGTATCTCTATTTTTGACTTTTTGTGAAACCTCCAAAGTGTTTTCCGGAATGACTGCACCAGCTTGCCTTCCCACCAAAAGTGTGATAGGGTTCCCCTTTCTCTGTGTCCTCACCAATAAGTCATTTCTTGACTTTTTATTTTATTTTTTTGAAGATCTTATTTATTTGAAAGAGAGATCACAATTAGGTAGAGAGGCGGGCAGAGAGAGGAGGAAGCAGACTCCGTGCTGAACAGAGAGCCTGAGGTGGGGCTCGATTCCATGACCCTGAGACCACAACCAGAGGTGAAGGCAGAGGCTTTAACCCACTGAGCCACTCAGGCACCCCCTGACTTGTTAATTTTAGCCATTCTGACTGGTGTGAAGGGGTATCTCATTGTGGTTTTCATTTGTACTTACCTGATGCTAAGTGATGTTGAGCACTTTATCATGTGTCTGTTGGCCATTTAGATGTCTTCTTTGCAGAAATGTCTGTTCATGTCTTCTGCCCATTTCTTGATTGGATTGTTTGGGTGTTGAGTTTGAGAAGTTCTTTATAGAGTTTGGATACTAACCCTTTATCTGATAAGTCATTTGCAAACATCTCCCATTCTTCTGGTTGTCTTTTGGTTTTGTTGACTGTTTCCTTTGCTGTGCAAAAGCTTTTTATCCTGATGAAGTCCCAGTAGTTCATTTTTGCTCTTGCTTGCCTTGCCTTTGGTGATATTTCTAGGAATAAGTTGCTGTGGTTGGGGTTGAAGAGGTTGCTTCTTGTGTTGTCCTCAAGGATCTTGATGGATTCCTGTCCCACATTGAGGTCTTTCATCCATTTTGAGTCTATTTTTGTGTGTGGTGTAAGGAACAGGTCCAGTTTCATTCTTCTGCATGTAGCTGTCCAATTTTCCCAACACCATTTATTGAAGAGACTATCTTTTTTCCATTGGACATCC
Organism: Nasua narica; assembly: GCA_028533885.1. Lineage (NCBI taxonomy): Eukaryota > Metazoa > Chordata > Mammalia > Carnivora > Procyonidae > Nasua > Nasua narica. Next base: position 68,576,235 of record CM052809.1, read on the forward strand.
ATTCCTGTTTTGTCAAAGATTAGTTGACCATAGAGTTGAGGGCCCATTTCAGGGCTTTCTATTCTGTTCCATCAATCTAAGTGTCTCTTTTTATGCCAGTACCATACTGCCTTGATGATTACAACTTTGTTATAGAGCTTGAAGTCCAGAATTGTGATGCCGCCAACTTTGGTTTTCTTTTTCAACATTCCTCATCTTTTCTGGTTGCATGCAAATTTTAGGATTGTTCGTTCTCGCACTGTGAGAAAAAGTTGATGGTATCTTGATAGGGATTGCATTAAATGTGTAGATTGCTCTAGGTAGCATAGACATTTTTATAATATTCTAATCCATGAGTATAGAATGTTTTTCCATTTCTTTGTGTCTTCCTTAATTTCTTCATGGCTATTCTATAGTTTTCTGAGTACAGATTCTTTGCTTCTTTGGTTAGATTTATTCCTAGGTATCTTAAGGTTTTGGGTGCAATTGTAAATGGGATCGACTCCTTAATTTCTCTTTCTTCTGTCCTTTTAGAATATAGAAATGCAACTGATTTCTGTGTATTGATTTATATCCTGACATTTTACTGATATCCTGTATGAGTTCTAGCAGTTTTGGGGTGTCTTCCACATAAAGTATCATATCATCCACAAAGAGTGAGAATTTGACTTTCTCATTGCTGACTCAAATGCATTTTATTTCTTTTGGTCGTCTGATTGCTGAGGCTAGGACTTCTAGTATTACATTGAATAGAAGTGATAATAGTGGACATCCTTGCCATGTTTCTGACCGTAGGGGAAAAGCTCTGATTTTTCTCTGTTAAGAATGATGCTCGCTGTGGGTTTTTCATAGATGACTTTTATGATATTAAGGTATATACCCTCTATCCCTACACTGTGAAGAGTTTTAATCAAGAAAGGATGCCGTGTTTTGTCAAATGCTTTTTCAGCATCTACTGAGAGTATCGTATGGTTCTTGTTCTTTTATTTTATTGTAGCACATTGATTTGCAGATGTTGAACCAGCCTTGCAGCCCAGGATAAATCCCACTTGGTCATGGTGAATAATCCTTTTAATGTACTGTTGGATCCTATTGGCTAGTATTTTGGTGAGAATTTTTACATCCATGGTCATCAGGGATCTTGGTCTGTAATCCCCCCCCCCTTTTTTTAAAAGATTTTATTTATTCATTTAACAGAGTGAGAACACAAGCAGGCAGAGATGCAGGCAGAGGCAGAGAGAGGAGCAGGCTTCCCACGGAGCAAGGAGCCTGACACGGGACTCGATCCCAAGATGCCGGGATCATGACCTGAGCCAAAGGCAGCTGCTCAACCAACTGAGCCACCCAGGCGTCCCTATAATTCCCCTTTTTGATGGGATTTTTGGTTTTCTGATCAAGGTAATGCTGGCCTTACAAAATGAGTTTGGAAGTTTTCCTTCCATTTCTATTTTTTGGAGCAATTTCAGAAGAATAGGTATTAATTCTTCTTTAAATTTTTGGTAGAATTCCCCTGGGAAACCATTTGGCCCTGGGATATGGTTTGTTGGGAGATTTTTGATGAGTGCTTCAATCTCCTTATTGGCTATGGTCTGTTCAGGTTTTCTATTTCTTCTTGGTTCAGTTTTGGTAGCTAATACATCTCTAGGAATGCACTGATTTCTTTCAGATTATCTAATAGTTGCTCATAATATGTTCTTATAATTGTTTGTATTTCTTTGGTGTTGGTTGTTATCTCTCCTCTTTTATTCACAATTTTATTAATTTGGGTCCTTTCTCTTTTGATAAGTCTGGCCAGGGGTTTATCAGTCTTACTCTTTACAAGAACCAGCTCCTGGTTTCATTGATCGGTTCTACTGTTCTTTTGGTTTCTATTTCATTGGTTTCTGCTCTGATCTTTATTATGTCTCTTCTCCTGCTAGGTTTAGGCTTTCTTTGCTGTTCTTTCTCCAGCTCGTTTAGGTGTAGGGTTAGGTGTGTATTTGAGACCTTTTCTGTTTCTTGAGAAAATCTTACATTGCTATATACTTTACTCTTGGGACCACCTTTCCTGCATTCCAAAGATTTTTGATGGTTATATTTTCATTTTCATTTGTTTCCATGAATCTCTAAAATTCTTTAATTTTCTGGTTGACCCATTCATTCTTTAGTAGGATGCACATTAGCCTCCATGTATTTGAGTTCTTTACAACTTTCTTCTTGTGGTTGAGTTCTAGTTTCAAAGCCTTGTTGTCTGAAAATATGCAGGGAATGATCCCAATATTTTGGTACCAGTTGAGACCTGATTTGTAACCCAGAATGTGATTTATTCTGGAGAATGTTCCATGCATACTAAAGAAAAATGTGTATTCCATTATTGGGAATGGAATATTCTGAATATATCTGTGATGTCCACCTGGTCCAGTGTCATTTAAAGGCTTTATTTCCTTGTTGATCTTTTGCTTCAGTGATCTGTCCATTTCAGTGTGGGGGGTGTTAAAGTCTCCTAGTGTTGTATTATTGTCAATGTGTTTCTTTGATTTTGTTATTAATTGGCTTATATAATTGACTGCTAGGGGTATAGATATTTAAAACTGTTAGATATTTTTGGCCAGACCCTTTAAGTATAGTGTCCTTTCTCATCTCTTATTATAGTTTTTGGCTTAAAATCTAACTTGTCTGATATAAGGATTGCCACCCCAGCTTTCTTTAGATGTCCATTAGCATGGTAATTGTTTTCCATGCCCTCACTTTAAATTGGGAGGTGTCTTTGGGTCTAAAATGAGTTTCTTGCGGATAGCATATTGATAGGTCTTTTTCTTTTCTTTCTTTTTTTTTAACCATTCTGACACCCTGTGTCTTTTGATTAGGGCATTTAGCCCATTTACATTCAGGGTAACTATTGAAAGATGTGAATTTAGTGCCATGTATTGCCTGTAAGGTGGCTATTACTGTGTATTGTCTCTGTTCCTTTCTGGTATATGTTACTTTAGACTCTCTATTTGCTTAGAGGACCCCTTTCAGTATTTCTTGTATGTCTGTTTTGGTGATCACAAATTCTGTTAGTTTCTGTTTGTCCTGGAAGCTTTTTATCTCTCCTATTTTCAATGACAGCCTAGCTGGATATGGTATTCTTAGGGGCATATTTTTCTCATTTAGTACCCTGACTATATTACACCAGTCCTCTCTGGCCTGCCAGGTCTCTGTGGATAGGTCTGCTGCCAATCTAATACTTCTACCTTTGTAGGTTACAGACCTCTTGTTCTGAGCTGCTTGCAGGATATTCTCTTTGTCTCTGAGACTTGTAAGTTTTACTGTTAGATAACAGGGTGTGTGTGGGGGGGGAGCGGTTCTCTGTGCCTCCTGGATTTTGATGCCTGTTTCTTTCCCCAAATTTGGAAAATACTCTGCCATTATTGGCTCTAATATACCTTCTGCCCCTGCCTTCCTTTTTCTGGGATCCTAGTTATTCTCATATTGTTTCATCTTATGGTATCACTTACCTCTTGAAATCTCCCCTTGTGGTCCAGTAGTTGTTTATCTCTCTTTCTCAGCTTTTTTATTCTCCATCATTTGGTCTTCTGAATCACTAATTCTCTCTTCTGCCTCATTTATCCTAGAAGTAAGAGCCTCCATTTTTTTTTATTGCACCCCATTAATAGCCTTTTTGATTTCAACTTGGTTAGATTTAGTTCTTTTTCTCCAGAAAGGGATTCTCTAGTATCATTTGTGTTTTTTTCAAGCCCAGCTAGTATCTTCATAATCATCATTCTGAACTCTAGTTCCAACATCTTACTAATGTCCATATTGATTAGGTCCCTGGCACTTGGTACTGCCTCTTGTTCTTTTTTTT
>CM052809.1:68580142-68618864 GCA_028533885.1 Nasua narica
TAAAAAAGAATTGATAAGTTGGTTGAAAAAAGAAAAAAAAATTATAAAAGGGAGAGAATGTGATCAGGCTGGAGTCTGGAACAAAGCCATACTCTAGATTTAGGGTATATTTTGGTCTGTTAGAAGAACCTTATCCCAAAATTTTAGAGAAAGAAAAACATATATATACAAAAAATATGGTTAAATACAATGTAGGGATAGGATATGGCTGTAAAATGAAAATTAAAAAAGATTTAAAAATGGTACTGATAAGGTATTGGTTAAAATAGGAAAGAGGAAAAATTCAGAAGAAATAGAAAAAGAAAAAATAAAATTTTACAAGATTTAACTTTGAAAAACTAAAGAATCATGGGGAAAAGGCCATGAATTCTATATGCTGTGTTCCCCTTACGTGGTAAACTTGGTCTTTGCTGATATTCTTAATGATCTTCTGGAGGAGGGGCCTGTTGCAGTGATTCTCAAATGTCTTTGCCTGAGGTGGAATTGCACTGCCCTTCCCAGGAGCCACACTAAGTAATCTGCTCCGGTTTGCTCTTGGTAGCATTTGTTCCCTGAAAGCTTTTCATACAGCTTTGGGGGACTAGAATGAAGATGATGGCCTCCCAAATTCTGGCCCTGGAGGAGTCAAGAACTCAGGGACCCCCTCTTCAGTGAGCTCTCAGAGAAAAGCAGTCAATCACTCCTGTCTCCCTGGTCTCAGGCCACACTCTGTGCTCACCCAGCCTGTGACTAAGCATTTCTTCTTCTGGCACATGACCCCATTTGGAGTTTCCAAACCCAGCAGATTCTTGCAGTGTGTTCATGTGCCATTCTTCCCAGGGGAGGAAGGGGAGTCTCACCAGATCTGCCACTTGTGGGATCCCTGCTGGAAGAGCAGCAGCCCAGCTGTGCCACAGACCACAGTTTATGGCAACCCCAAGCTGAGAGCCCATGCCTCGGCTCTGTCTTTGCAGCCAGCTTCCCTGCTCTGATACCTGGGAGCTCTGCCACCCTCAGGCACCCTCGGTCTTTCTGTGACCCTGAGGGTGTTAATACCACACTGTCCCTGCGAGGGTTCCACTCCCCACTTAGGCACAGGAGTCCCTTAGTGGAGCAGATTTCTAAAAGTTCTGATTTTGTGCTCCATTGGTCTATCTCTTGCTGGGAGCCAGCCCCTTGCCCCCACAGTCTAGTTTCCTGTATATCACCTCGGATTCACTTCTCTGGAAGTCCTACCTTCCAGAATGTGGCCACTTTTCTGTTCATAGAATTGCTACTCTTCTCTACTCTCTCCTGTTGAGTTTGTAGGTGGTCAAAATGGTTTGATAACTATCTAGCTGAAATCCTGGGACCAGATGAAATTTAGGTCTCCTACTCCTCTGCCATCTTGGTCCTCCTCCACTGCCTTTTTTTGTTTTGTTTTAAAGATTTTTATTTATTTATTTGACAGAGAGATCACAAGCAGGCTCCCCCCTGAGCAGAGAGCCTGATGCGGGGCTCAATCCCAGGACCCTGAGACCATGACCCAAGATGAAGGCAGAGGCTTTAACCCACTGAGCCACCCAGGTGCCCCTGTTTTGTTTGTTTTTTAATGATAATACCTGATTGAGAAAAAAGTGACAATGCAAGTCTGTGTCATAAGTAGTTTTAGAGCTGATTTTGAGAGCTTGAAATATAGAAGGAGAACAGGAACTGAGAAAGAGGACAGTGTCTGTTTTCCTATTTTCAGCTTGATTTTATTGGAGAAACAGAATTATAAAAGAAATGGAAAAGCTTGAAAGGAAAAGAGAAAAACAAAAATTACTTCCTTAGAGTAACTTGGTAGAGAGATTTATGTTCAATTGTCAGTTGCTCATACATAATTGAAAGAAGATAAAATGACTGTAGTAAGCAGACTAGGTAAAATAAGTATATAAGAGTTATAAACAATTAAAGCAATATAAGTGGATTTTGGGATTTTTCATTTTGTGGTCAGTCTTACACAATTTCTTCAGAGAAAAAGGAAGTTGGAATTATTTGGTAGACTAAGATATTTTTCTTAAGTTTTAACTTAATCTCCACCATAAAACATATCCTTCTATAATGAAAATGTTTGTTTATATTTTGTATCTACATATTATTAGTCTGTCAGAAAGGTTGATGTAGGGGCACCTGGGTGGCTCAGCATGTTAAGGCCTCTGCCTTCGGCTCAGGTCATGATCTCAGGGTCCTGGGATCAAGCCCCACATCGGGCTCTCTGCTCAGCAGGGAGCCTGCTTCTCCTTCTCTCTCTGCCTGCCTCTCTGCCTATTTGTGATCTCTCTCTCTCTGTCAAATAAATAAAATCTTTAAAAAAAAAAAAAAAGAAAGGTTGATGTACCTGTGACATATCCCATTCTATTTTTCATTCCATGAAAATGGGATCTCAGTGCAACTTCCAGATTGGGGAAATATTTTATTTCATACAATTTAACCTGTATATTACTCCTCTGTCCTTTAACAGCTTTATGTTATACCCAGTCACAGAAATACTACAAGAATGCTTTGTAGGAACCAAAAAAAATAATTTTGACCCTTATCATTTGATCTGTCTCCAAATACTGTATTTTCTTCCCACCGGAAAACTCATTCGTGTGTAACTTTGAGCATTTTCTGGTGAAGAGTTATGTTGCTTTGCAGTTGGTCAGCACTACCAGAGGGTATGGACTGGCTTCTTAATTAAAATGGAAGACATAATTGGTTCTCTGACATTGGGGCTGTGGTTTGCTTTCCCCATAAATTACCTCACAGTTGCTTTTGAGAATTCCTTTTGGCCCAAGACTCCACAAGACAATGCCCTTGGATCTGATGTTCAAAAGTATGAATGAGAACTAAAGAAAATACAGGATTTTTGCGAAAAGGGGAATGCTAGACTGAGAAGCTGAACAATGGGATTGGACATGCATTAGATAGACTTGGATTTAAATCCTGGCTCTGCCTCTTACTAGCTGTGTGAATCTGGGCATATTACTTAATGATTCTGAGCCTCAGTTTACATGCCATAACATTGTTGGGAGAATTAGAGATACTTCTTAAGAGGTTCTAGCTATATGGTTAAATATTTAATATTTTTTAAAAAGATTCATATGACAATGTACCAAATTTCTTCTCAGGTGAGATTTTCCTGCTCCATTTTCCTTTTGTTCCTTAAAGAAAAAAAATAATTTCTAATTTCTCTTCTCTGCTTAAACCTTCATCATAGACAACTATATCCTCTAGTGTATACCTTATTGGTGCAATTGCCTGACTTTGGATTCAAGCCTCGGTTTTGGATGCTTCTGAGCTTCTTTCCTGTTATCACCTGGAGGGTTAGTCAATGTGGCTGTCTTAATATGATGTAGCAACCTGTTTGGTTTAAAGCCAAGGCAGTCATTTGATGGCAGTACCACATTTATGAACACTCTAATTTGCTTCTTTGGTAAAGACATGTGATAGCTAATTTTATGTTTATTCATCTTAAAAGAAAAATCATTTCCAGTTTGTAACAAACTGACCTTAAGGCTCTATCTAAAGTAAAAACTGGATGCTATTAGTTTTGAGATTTATTCTGTTTCAAGTTGCATAGGTAAAAGGATCAGAAATAGTGATTTTTTTTTTTTAACCACAGAAGTATAGTAATTTCATTGTCCTTTTGTGAGAAATGTAGAGAAAGGTTGCCAGGAGACTAAATGGATCTCAAGGTACTCAATGAAAAAAAAAATCTCTCACTAGCTACAAAAACAAAACCTGCAAATAGAAAATATTCACAGCAGCATTCCCCAATGGCTGGAGCTTTTCACTTGGTTGGACACACCAATAAAACCTGTCGAGAAAATAAAGCTAGATATTTTATGCCTGCACATATTTTGAGAATAAAAGACAGTGAAGTTCTCTCTTTCAAACTTAGTTTAAACCAAAAAAGGAAAACTTTCAGATTATTTAAACCTTCAACTTAAATATCTAGGTTGTTTGACATCTGGAGGTTTTTATTTTGCCCCTATCATTATTTATTTATATTTTCTTGATTTTCTTTGTGACCACTGATGCTTTTTGATGATGGATTTAGGGGCTGGCTAATAGAAACCTGTCCACAGTCTGGAGTCTTCATTCTGCTGATGATTTCTTGTTCTTTATAATTTCCCTTGGTCTATACCTGGACTGTAGTATGGTAGCTGCTACTTCATCAATCTTGTCTATTTCTTTTTATTTTTCACAGAATTTAAATTATGAGGAATGCTTCAGGGTTTTCTATATATATGAAAACAAACTGATCCTTTGCAAAGAATACATTGATTTTCAAGGAAATTTTACCTTCATGTCTACTAAAGGAAACGTATGTATTGAATATTTTTCAGGGATCAAACCCAAATGCCTTCATGGATTAGACACATAACAAATACATGAAGGAAGGGAGGAGGCAAGAATATAGAGATAGAGAATAAAGAGTAGAATCTGGGGTAACAAAATAATATGACTTCTGTTAATGTATGCAAGTTAATTTTTTTTTAAATGTTGCTTAACCTAGCCATTGCCATCTCCAACCTGTCAGATTGTTGATGATATGTGTTGTTTCCATTTAGTTCTTAGAGTATCTGATTGGGAAAAAAATTTTATTCCCATTGTACAGATCAGAAAACTGAGGCTCATGGGGCACCTAGGTGGCTCAGTGGGTTAAAGCCTCTTCCTTCAGTTCAGGTCATGGTCTCAGGGTCCTGGGATTGAGCCCTGCTTTGGGCTCTTTTCTTGGCAGGGAGCCTGCTTCCCCCTCCCCTCTGCCTGCCTCTCTGCCTACTTGTGATCATTCTCTATCAAACAAATAAATAAAATCTTTAAGAAAACTGCGGCTCAGAGAATTTAGACAACTTAAGGCCACAGTGAAGTTTACGAGGCTGAGATTTGAAATCATATCCTCTGGAATCAAATCTAAGATTAATTCTTACTGAATGGTGTTCCTTCTATAGCCTTGAATACGTATTTATTCATCCAAAAATTATTATGTGTTGGGGAATATTTTAAGCATTGGAAAAGAAGCACAAAATCAACCAGAGAAACTTCTGCCTTCATGAAACTTATATCTAAGCAAGGGGGAAACCAAGAAATAAAATGTCAGTGTACAATATTACTTTTACTATTAAATGATACAGAGAAAAATAAAACCAGGAAGTGAATGGAGAATGATGAGGGAGTCAACTTTTAAAAGGTGGGATGGGAATGGCCTCCCTAAGAATGTGACATTTGAGAAAAGGCCTGAAGAAGGTGAGGGAATGAATCCTATGAATGTCTGTGGTTGGTGTGTTCCAGATGACAGAACAAGTGCAAAGGTCTTGAGGTAAAAATGTGGCAGTTACGTATTTGAATACTGGAAATGGAGGGAAAGAGGAGGATAATAAATACCCTCTTGAGTATGAGGAACATCAAAGAGGCCTCTGGGCCTGGAGTAGAATACTGAGGAGGAGAGCAGTAAGATATGGGGGCAGAGCCCTAAAGGGAAAATTGGGTAGGGCCACATAAATCACTGAGAAGACTTGCATTTTCAGTCTGAAGAGATAGGAAGGCACTGGAGGATTTTGTATTTTATTTATTTGAGAGAGAGCAAGCACATGCATAAGCTGGGGGAGGGACGGTATTCCTGCTGAACAGGGACCCCACACAGGACTCAGTCCTGGGATTCTGGGATCATGACCTGAGCTAAAGGCAGATGCTTAACCTACTGAACCACCCAGGCACCCCAGCACTGGAGGATTTTGAGCAGAGGAGTGAGCCATTCTAACTTAGGTCTTATATGGATCTCTCTTGTTGCCATGTTCAGATTGGACTGTGGTGGCAATTGAACAATGAGTTTAGATACGATGGTGGCTTGGACCCTAGTGATAAAAATGAAGTGATGATAGATAATAGATAGATTGTTTTAAAGATAGAATTGGAATAATTTGTAGATTAAATATGGTATTTGAGAGACCATGAGGAATCATTGACGACTCAAAGCTTTTGGCATTTTGATTGAGCACCTGAAAGAGTGGCTTTGCCATTGACAGTGGTGTGAAATGCTGAGGCAGAGCAGGGATGGAAAGACCCAGTATTGGAGTTAAGTTTCAAGCATGTTAGGTTTGAGAGATCTATTAGATTTTTGAGCAGAGGTGACAATTGGATATACATATGTGGACTTGAGGATAGAAATGGGCTGGAAATACATATTTGAGAGATGTCAGCTAACTAAATGATATTTAAAGCCATGAAACTGGATGAGATTATCAAAAAAGCGTTTGTTGATAGTGAAGAGCAGAGGTCCAAGGACTGAGCCTGGGGCACTTCCATGTAAATCTTGTCAGCTTTTGCTTTAATGTATAGTCTGAGGTGATAACACCTGTGTTCCATCTGTGGATTTCTAGAATCTCTTAGTGAAGTATTTCTTCTATCATTGTGTTAGGACTTTCTTCATCCCCAATGTGTGTGTGTGTGTGTGTGTGTGTGTGTATGTTGCCTTAAACCCTATTTTGTCCAATATTAATTCTATTCGAGCTTACTTTGAGTTAATATTTGATGGTATAACTTTTTAAAAATTTCTCTACATTTTTGAGAAACTATGTTTTAGGTTTTTTTAAAGCAGAGTATAGCTACATTAAAAAAATCTTACTGATTTGTTAAGTAATGTTTTCTTTGAATCGATGTACTTTGGGATTGGAATCCAATCCAGCTGCTAGTGAGAAATTGAACTTCTGTCAGTCTTAGAGATTTGCCCTCCCTTCAAGTCTCATATTGTTAATGTTGTGGAGTTTGATGCAGTGCCACAGGATTTATGGGAGGCAGGAGTTTTGTGGCTATTAGTCATTTGTCCACACAGGTTTTCATGAAGGTACGCATGACTTGTGTCTGGAGCCCTTTTAGGTCTACTGGGAATTGACATCCTGTAATAGCGATCTGCAGGTCTTCTATGGATCAGAAAGCCATTCTTTTCTAGGGTTTTGATAATTCCCGTGGGCATTGCCAGAGAATCAGGCTTTGGTTTTCTAAATCAGAGGTCCTCAGACTTGTTTTTATCTCTTATCCTTGAGTGTCAGAAAGTTGACCTGTTTCTTCACTTTGGGGAAAACTTCTCTTCATCCTAATGATTTTCTCTATCTCTGGGGCTGGGGCTTCTAGGAAACCAAATGTGTAGAATTCTGGCAGGCTAAGGCAGCCTTTTTCCTCACCATATGTGTGCTTCCCTGAGAAGCAATGAGGGATGGAAACTGCTACCTAGGTAAGTTCATGAAATTAAAGGAAAATGGAATGAAGACCTTTAATGTGCCTAAATATTACCTACCCACAAATGAACAGTAGACCTTTGAAACAAATTCCAGACTTCACATCTTGAATTTAGATTTTAGGTTCATTATGTCTTTAAAAACAAACAAACAAGAGGAAGGAAAGGAGAGAGGAAAGGAAAGAAAAGGAGAAAGAAGGAAAGTGCTAGATCTATAGAATCAGGGATGCTTAGGCTAGTTTTGGATTTCATTAAAACTAGGGACTCCATGAAATTGTATAGAGAAATAAGTTGGTTGTGTGTGTTTGAATGTTTGTGGGGAACTACAATGTTGGGAGAAGATTTACAGTGCTACTAAGATTTTTTGAAAGCAGCTATAGCATACTTATGGGGAAAGAATTTAAAATTGCTGGTTTTAAAATGGTTTTGTTTTTGTCTAATAGCATGAGAGGAGGCAACTGACAACAATATTCCAATTCAAAGTTAATGAATAGATTCAAACGTATCTGTATTCCTAACTACTCATAGGCCTTCTAATACTCCGAGCACAGCCCATGTGCTGATTTTTTGCTTCCTTAGAGCAAAGATCATAATTGTCACAAGGTGAATATCTTTAAACTGCCTCAAAATAAATAAAAGCCTCATGATAAGGAATTTACATTCTATAATCCTTGAAATGCTAATAGATACATGGGATTTGCTAATGTTTTAAATGTCTAGGATTTTATTTCATTTTCCTCCTTATTTTTAAACTTGGCCATGATTATCAAAATTGTCCTTAGCTTTCTACCTGGCTCTTGTCTTTCCCTGTACTTGAAACAGCCTGTTAGACATGTCTTTGATCTTCTTTGGTTGAAGTTCCCACCATGTGAATTCTCAAAAATTAACAATAAACTAAAGAGTCAGCTACTAATAAAAGCTTCCCCATTCAGTGTACTTACTAGATTTTATTTCCCTCTTTTTAGTGATCAATTGTATTTATTTCTTTTTGTGTACCCAACATACATTTAGGTCAATTGGTCTTTTTACTTACTGGCCTTAATGTTAATTCATGACCTAATTGTAGAAAAAATCAGCATATTACAAACTGCCAAATTATCCCAAAGGGTCTCCTCTTAACATATTTTCCACTTTACCTTGGCTGTCAGGAAGCTCAAACATAACATATTGTTTATTTGCCATAGTTTAAGATTAGATTACTTTCTGGGCACCTAGGTGGCTTAGTGGGTTTGAGCCTCTGCTTTCTTCTCAGATCATGATCTCAGGGTCCTGGGATTTAGCCCTGCATCGCGCTCTGCTCAGCGGGGAGCCTGCTTCTCCCTCTCTCTCTGCCTGCCTCTCGGCCTACTTGTGATCTCTCTCTCTCTGTCAAATAATAAATCTTTAAAAAAAAAATTACCCTCCTCCCTTATTACCTGACACATGTTTTCACTTAGCATATATGATTGATTTTTAAAAATTATTTAAAAAAATAGAAGGACCTCCATTACTTTGGGACACAGTTTGTAATGATAACAACTCTTGACTAGACGCCATCTCTAGGATTGACTAGAGACGACAGTCCTGGAACTCAGGCCCTATAAATGTGCTTCCATATAGAGATCTACATAGGGCTTGTGCAAGGACAAGTATGGAGTACCAGGAGTCCAGTCCTAGAACATTCTGATTTCCCTCCCTCTTAATCCTTCTGAGATTTAAAGGAAGTCTTGTCTGAAATTAATAAGGGCCCAGAAGGAAAGGCAGACAGAATATTCCTAATATGCCCCTGCCTAAAGTGAGCAAAGACTCATGGCATTTTTGGGTGAATTTATATATAGCCTTCCTGTCTTATTGTCTCTTCCACCTACTATAGAATCTAGGCAGTCTTAGCTGGCCTAATATTTAACTTTTTTTAAAACTAATTTTACCTTTTTTTTTTTAAAAAAAAACTAATTTTTGCTTTTGTGGCTCTGTGGGAGCTTTCCCCATCTCTTTCCTTCCTTCATGTTTCATTCCTTATTCACAGACCTACTTCATCCTCTGTACTTAGGACCTGAGACTATAGTCCTTAATTGACATAGTAGGTTACCCGAGTCTAAAAAGAAACTCCTCCTCTTGACTGCATTGAGCCAGGGTTGGGGCAGCATCCAGTCCTTCTCTATCTCTCTTATTTTTGGTTTTCTTGCTCTGAGAATTCCCAGCATATTGAGGTAATTGGTAAATTCTGTACTTCAGTTCACTTTGATAAAACTCCTAGCTCTACCCTGTGGCTTGCACCCTGGCCACTACCTACTTTAGTCCATTTTCTGTCAGAAGTGAGACGAGGTAAAACTGCTCCCAGCCAGTTTGGCTAATTATTAGGCTCTCAAGCGAAAGGTTAGATTGCAAGAAGATTGAATGTGTTGGATAAAATAAGGTTGGGGATTTATATGTGGATTTCCAGTTCCACGCATTCAGTGTTCTCCATTATGGTGGATAATTGCAAACTGGCAGTAAGAATGCTAATGAGATATAATAGAATGAAATTAAACCAGGTCTCCTTTGCCAAATGATATCTTTTTGGTGTTTCAGTTAAGCCTACTGCAACCCAAATAATGTTTTTTCAAGGAGGGCATAAAAACCTGACTAGAATAAAAGATACTTGGTAGGGAGAAAGAAATGAAAGTTCTTTTGGGAAAAATAATGAAGAGAGAAGCATTTTCTTGAATGTTAAAATCATGGACAAATTGTTGCCTATTATTTGAGAGGGCTCAACAAATTATTCATTATCGAGGAGAAATAAAAGCATAACTCAGTGTGTTTCTGAGTAAATCTGACCAGCTTTATGTAGCAGGAACAGAGATTTTAAATAGTCTTAAATCTGTGCAAGGGGAGGTATTTCTTCTGGTATTCTCAGACAGAGATTTGGAGCAGAAAATGTTTTCCTGGGGTGTGTTATTTCTCACCCCCAGAAATAGTATTTCTAACTCCGAAAATATGGCTTACTAAATCTAGGACATAGGTTGGGGACAAAGGTCCCAAAATTTAAATGAAATGAAGAAAGTGTACATTGGAAAGGGAAATTTTAGAGACTTGGTGCATCAGTGGTCAACGTGAAGTTTAAACTGCTGGTTTACTCCTAAGTGGCTGTAACTTTAATACAGATGTGTCTTTGAAATGAATGAGGCAAACTTTTAATGACTGATCTATTATATGGTCCTCACTTTGCTTTGCTGCTAAGTAGTAGAGAAAACCTGTCTGTCCCAAAAGTTGGGAAGAATGCAGAATGGGGTATTTCAGAGTGTACTTGTACATGCTGCTTTGTTAATGTACCTAAGGAGAAAAAAAATAACTTTTTACTAGATTGGCAAGAAGATTAATTTAAATTCATCCCTTCGCCACCATGGAGATGCATATGTATGATCTAATGATCAGGTCATGTGTTGTGAATTGATTTTTATTTTAGTGAAGGAACACAGTAGATGTGGTAAATTTTTTTACTTTCTTTTTAAAAGAAATCTCACATTCTCCCTCAAACAATAGTGTTGCTTATCTCTTTGACAAATGCAGTCCTGCGGCTTTAGAATAGATATTCAGACTGATAGAGGAAAAGAAAAAGTGAAGAGTGAAAAATGATTTAATAATAGTATTCTCAGAAGCACAGACAGTTTTAGAAACAGAACTCTGATCAACACACTCTGGAGATAGGAAAATGCATTAGAGGAGCCAGACCCGGTGGCTTGATCTTGTCCTCGTCTATGGGCATGTCCTTGATTTGATCAGTCTTTCTGTGTGAGATTTCCCCAAGAACAAAGTCTCCAGGCTTTCATGTGTTTCCTTTCAAGTGACAGCCACAGGTGTGACTCATTGAAAGCTGTGTTACTAAACAGACTTCTGTTTAGAAGATGAGTAAAGACATGAAGCCAAACTTTGAGGTGTTTTTCTGTCAAACTGCAATAGTTAGTCACACCAGCAGCACAGAGAACATTCTTGAAAATCCTACACTTGATAGGATGGGGAAATTCCTTTCAGGGGAACGCAATTACGATACTGACAAGAATATCACTGGAACGAAAGACTCGGGAAGGCACTGGCTAATCTGCTATCTTGGACCCAGTGCATGGCATAAAGTAGGCAATTCTATTAAGTTTTGCTGAATGAATAAAAAATGAGATCAGTGACACATCCGCTGTATTTTTATAGTATTTTTTAATGTGTTGCTATTTTGCTTTTTCTAGTTCCCTGAACTCATATATAAGTGATAATTCATGTGAATTAGAAGTAAAGGAGTAGATCTTTTGAAACACATAAACACGGGGCACTTGGGTAGTTCAGTTGGTTAAGCATCTACCTTCTGCTCAGATCATGGTCTCAGAGTTGTGGGATCTAGCCCCAAGTCAGGCTTGCTGCTCAGCAGGGAGTCTGCTTTTCCATCTGTGTCCCTCAACCCTGTGCTCATGCTTGTTCTCTCTCTCTCTCTCTCTCTCAAATAAATAAAAAGCATAAATGTTATAAGTTGTGGATAAGGACCCTTGTTTTCTGTTAGATTTATAGGCATCTTTAGAACAGTTAGAACTCAAGGCTGTTATATGCTCATATATATAAAGGATATAATTGTGACTGTCTTTAGGGCAATAGTATATTACATTATTGTGTAGACACTCAGTGTTCAGTGAGGCAAAGGGGCAAAAAATCCACACTTCCTTAGGTAATAAAGGTGCCTGGAAAGAACTTCACATAAAAGTGCCATATAATTCAATCAAAAGCAATGTGCTGACTTGGTCTATCCATGTAATAGCTCCATTTCCTTTTTCCTTATTGTGTTGTGAGGCATAAACAGAATGGTTTTTGATTATCATGAAGACTATTATAAAACAGAACAATGAGGTCATTACATATGCCAGAGTTTTGCATTCTGCTCAGCAAATTTCCTCTAAGTTTCTTTTTTCTGTTTCGGAGAATCTGAGTGGCTGAAAAAATATTACTGATCCTGCATCTCCTTTAAATGTTCTTGTAGTCTTTGGGTTAACAGTTCAATCCATGTCACTTACAGGGTTTTGTTGATGGTTATGGTGATTCACACTGATTGCTGCTTGCTCATATTTACATGGGGTCATGGTGAAGAGCGTTGACTGGTTTCTGTCTCATAGGTAGAACCAGATAGTCATTTGCTGCTTGCAAAACCTGGATTGGCTTTACTTACTTTTAAACTTCATGTTTATCATAGGAGAAGGTATACCTGAAACTAACCTGAGAGTACCTACTCAGCGAAATCAATTTGATAATTAAATAAGGGGATACACACAATGGCCTTAGCCTGAAGCTGGAACTATAGATAGTCTCTTTTTTTTTCTTCTGTTTTTAGAAGTATTAATACACATATTTCTGTTATAAATAAATGTTTTAAACTAATGGGCATAGAACACCTATGTCAGGTTATAATTGTAATTCCTTTGATTACAATGCCTTGGTGCAATTTTTTCCAGAACCTATAAATAATAAACAGATTTATTTCATGCTATCTTCTCTTTAAAATATTGTATGAATACATTTCCCATGAAACATCATGATGTATTAGAGTGCAGAATTGGACGCAAATAATTCATAAATACTAAGTGATAGTGTAAATCACAGCACATCATACAGGCCCAGTTTTTGTAGACATGAAGTAGGGATAGCAACTTCTACCTCGTGTAGGGTAGGTGTGAGGATGAGGAAATAGATGTGAAACTGTACACTCATCTTCAAATATAATGAAATAAAAAATCAGATTATCTCATGCCTACCACAAAATAAGACATCATCCTCAAAATACTGTCTTGTCTGAGGTGTTATTCAAGTGGTAGTTGGTAAAAGGATGTTTTACCACTTACCAAATGTTACTGCTAAGAAAAAAATTAAAAAGCTGATAAGCAATAAGAAGAAAAAAATCACAACATTATCACCATTTGGATCTTAAAACATACACATGAATGTATGAGAGGATTTTTTTTTTAATTTGTTTCAGGACGATTGGTTTTTCCACTAAACCATGAATTACAAAGATTTCTTGTCAGAGTACCTCCTTTCATAATCCTACTTAATAGTGACATAAGACTTCATTGAATATATATACTATAATTTGTTACTAAAAATTTCATTATGATGTTTGCTATTTTTTACAATGATTATCAACACTGTAGTGGGCATTCTTATGGCATTTATTTACCATAGTTTTTATGGTAAAAGTTGAGAAATTAAGTTGCTGGGGAAAAGCATATGTATATTAGTAAAGCTTTTGATAAACAATCAAATTTCCCTCCAGAACAAATGTATATGTATTTTTTAATTTAGATTAACTGAAGATTTCCTTTAAATTTCTGTTAATTTTTTGCCACTTATCCCATTTTTTAGTGGAATAACTTTCCTCATTAAATAGGTGCTAAAAAGACAGAAAAAGAATGTTTTATCCTAGAGCCTGGAAGTATTAAAAGCCTAAGTTCGGATATTGCAAAAAGTGTTGAAGAATGCTTGTAAATAATGACTATGACTCCTCAGTAGGGTATAGAATACTGTTCTGGGAGGAAAACCGTTGTTAGATGTTGATGAGTATCCCTGAGAGAAGAACCCTCTTTCTCGCCCTCAATGCTGAATGACCCCTGTTTGGGTAAAGAGGTGACAGAAACATCAAGTAGACTGAGGAATCAGGTGCAAAGGGTCATGTGCCTCAATTTGCACATGGAATCTGAAGTCATGGCCCTTGGGCAGATTTCCTTGCAGTGCAATGTATCACAGGGGCAGCAGAATAGAAGTGGCTGCCTGGTGTGTCTAGGTGAATGGGGCTGCAACAGATGCCCAGAGCCTCCTTTTCCCCCTGTGAGTTTTAGGAGTAAATGCAAATTCCCCATGGGTCCAAATGGACTCCTGCTAGATAAAAAAACAGTTTGGAGAGTTCTTGAGTTAGGGAACAAGTGAAAATAAAGTAGGATCCTTTGTGGATTAACAGGATGACATTTTTCTCCCTATGTATAGGCCTGGGTAGCTGCACTCTTGCCCAAAAGTTTTGGTAACAGATAATTTGATACAACTCTAGGACAGGAAGCAATGGTGTGTTTTGCAGTTCATTCAGTTTGGATTGTTAACAATTCTGTGCATCTCTTTGTTAAATGAAGGTTAGGTTAGGTGCTTGTAACTGGCCAAGGTAGGAGTATTTATGCCATAAGAACTGGGGATTGCTACTAATCAGGGCTTGCTTTATACTGTTTCTCACACACTTGCATTTTTGGGGCCTGAAATTCATATTTTCTACATTCAGTTAATGTTTTATGAATACCTACTTGTTTCTTAGATGATAGTCATACATCAAGAAGTCATAAGCCATATCTTTTGACTAATGTAATCAATTGCTACTCCTGAAAACTCCATTTATAGAGGAGTATCAAAATTGATAGGTAAAAATGAGCAAGGGAAATATATGCATTTATATGCAGTTATTAGATACATAAAACCACTAGTATTTTAAAAAATTACAAAATATGCTCCTTACTGAGGGTTTTTTCCCATTGGTTAGACTAGTTGAGGCTCTTGAAAAATGTGTTGACCCAAGCTCAGACAGGAGGAAAAAAAAAAAAAAAAACTAGAAAATTATCCTGTAACAATAATCAACAATTTTTTTTTATCATTGGCCCTTGGAACCACACTGAGCTTAATATGATATGTGTCAAAATAGTCTGGTTATAACTTATTGTGCATGAAACCTCGGAATGATTAATGGTGACATGGAGCATTTTTCATAGTGAGTTTGTCAGTGATCCTTGCCTTCTTGCTACATCAAGATGAAGCCTGTTTCTCCCCTAAAATTTCACATCTTTTTCTGTAAATTCTTTGATGCATCTTTAGCCATAGTTCAAATTTCAATATTATGCCAAATATTTTTTTCTTTTTTAATATCCATAGACTCTCCATTTCTCTTGGTAACAACATCTTAATGTGTGCTTAGTTGTTATGAAAAGGGACAAGAAGTGCCTGAAATCATCTCTTGATTCAAAGGTGTGTTTATATTTGACTTTGCATTCCAACAGTTGAATACTTCTTCAATTCATGATCACCTTATCATATTTCCTTTAAAAAAATTTTTTCCCCTGGGGCGCTTGGGTGGCTCAGTTGGTTAAGCGACTGCCTTCGGCTCAGGTCATGATCCCGGAGTCCTGGGATCGAGTGCCACATCGGGCTCCCAGCTCCGTGGGGAGTCTGCTTCTCACTCTGACCTTCTCCCTTCTCATGTTCTCTCTCACTCTCTCTCTCTCTAAAAAAAAAAAAAAAAAAAAATTTTTCCCCTAACTTTAGATAGACACAAAAGTTGCATGTATAGTAGAAAGAATTCCCAGAAATCCTGCACTGAGTTTATCCAAATGTTCATTCTTAGTGTATTTCCTTCCTCTGGCTTTGTGTCTTTTTTCATTAAGTGGTCAGAAATAAAATACAGAAAAAATACAGAAATACAGGAATTAAATAATTTCATATCTTATTAGATTGATTTGAAGTGTTTACCTCAAAACAGAGTTTGTATAATGTCCATAGCATATTTGTAAAAATGAGTTAAATATTAAAACACGTGAAAATCATAAAAATAGCAACAAAATGAAAATCTTTGAAAATATGTAGAACTAGAAATTACTAGCCAGGGAATAACAAAGCAATGTTTCTTTTGTGTTAATTTGTCAAAGAGAGAAGCACAAATACAATCACAAACAAATTAGAAAGAATGATTGTGAAAACTCATTATACTAAAACAAAAGCCTAATAGGAATAGGGGATTAAAACAGAGAAAACCAGAAAATAATGAAGCAGAAAATATAACTCTAGAATCTATAAATAAATAGAAAAACAGTTTTAGAGAAAAAACCTAAACAGATAAATCACTGTCTGGCAATACAATTAAAGTGTAAGGCATACCTGTTCAATAGTAACAGGTTCAATATCCCAAATTAGATAAAAATCACAATTGCAGAGGACATAAGCAAATAGGCCACTGTGTCAGGTAATTTCTTTGAACCCCCCCTTAAAGGTGAACTCAACTTTGAAGAATAAGTGACTATTAAAATTGAAAAAAATAATAGAAATTAACAGACAATAAAAAGAATGGATAAACCCAAGATTATCCATTGGTTAATCTATTGCTATTGCTATTGGTTAATTTATTTGCTATTTTAAGACTCTAATGGTGGGGGGTATTTTAGGACCAGTTTAGAAATACCAAAACCCTTTGATAAATGTGCCTACTTAAACCTAAGAATTTCACTTTAAGAATTTATTCTCAGGAAGAAAGCGAACGAATTTGTCAAGAAGACTGCACATGATAGTTTCATGTAGCGATTTTTTCAGTTTGTGACTCCCTCACCTCTACCCACTCACCATAAGAACCATTTATCCAATGATAGAGGATGAAGCAATTCACCACACATCTGTAACTGCATTCTGTGGAATCATGGAAAATGTGGGCCTGGATTCATGGACGTGAAAAATGAGTATGTGATGCAATCATGTGACCCAAGAGGTAGCCAGCCTCCCTCTCCCTCTCATCTTGTATATCTTTCTCTCTCTTCTGGTAAATTCTCTCATACTTGATACTTCTCTAAATAGATAACTCACAAAATCCTTGTTGTATCAGAGGCTTGCCATTCTCATGGCTTTCCCTCTTTCCTGCTTTCTTTAACACAGGTGGTTTTGCCATATACTCCCATTACCAGCCATAGTTTGTGTCCACTCAGATGTGAGGGTTTAAGGAAATTTTTTTTGAACTAGTATTCCTGTAGATGTTTTCTGTGTTGATATGTTTTTATTTTTCCATCGTAGTCACTTTGCCTGCTTTTGTGTGGTCCATCTCATGATTGAGAATGCTTCATTTTCCTCCTCTGTCTCTGGGCTTGCTTTTTTGGTGATCTCATTCACTGACACCGATTTAGATACGATTTCAGTGGTCATGAATTCCAAATTCCAAACATGAATCTCATCCAAACATCAGAACTCCAGACTTGGATATCTCAACTTGGACATCTCCAGACTTGGCTATCTCAAGTTGAGGCGTCGCAAATTTAGTTATGTCAAAAGCTGAACGTATTTCCCCTCTCAGAAGGGGAAAGTACTAGCTAATACTTGAAGCAAGATGTGTAGGGACCATCTTCACGGCTGTCTTTGTCTTGCCCACTATATCTAAGTTCTGTCAACTTTACCTCAGGGATAAATCTATCTCCTTCTCTGCACATCCACTGTGGCCAACTTAGCAGCCATGATCTTTGTCCCAGACTGGTACAAAAAACAGCATTCTAACTGGTTTTCCTCTTAATATATTTGTCCCTTTCTACTTTATTCTCTCCTTCAGCAACTAGTGTAATGTCCTTAAAGCTTACATTGGATAATGTCCCTTACCTTTGAAAATAAAGCAGTGCTTTTATTTAATCAACTAATGATATTCAATCATTATTCTGTGGCATACTAGATCTCGCATGATTTGGATTCTGGCTATCTTTTCATTCATCTGTCCCACTTTCTCTCTTGCTTACTGGAATCCAGCCATACTTCTTCAGCCGCCCTGCACCCATTTGAACCATAGCTTCAATACCAGATGAGTATGGAATGTGTAAAGCAAGTAGTCACAAAGGCAGGCACTCTCCTGCAGCTGCAGTCCCCGGGTAGAATTTCTTCTCCTAAGAAACTTCACTTCTGCTCTTAAGAACTTCTAATGATTGAATCAGGCCTGCCAAGATTATAAAGGATAATATCCTTTGCTTAAACACAACTGATTAGGAGTGTTAACCATGTCAATGAAGTACCTTCACAACAACATCTAGATTAGTGTTTGGTGGGATAACTGGAGACTTTAGCCTAACCACATTGGCAAATCATACTGACCATTACAGGGGCTTTGAAATTGATAGGCACTCTGTTTGGGAATGCTGCATATATCGGTCTTCCCAAGATTAGTTTCTTTACATTCTTGATTCTTAGGTTAAATACACTTTATTATGAGGATTACAAACTAGATAAAGTAATGCCCCCAGGAGTAATTTGTACCTCAGCCCTTTGATACTTACTTTATAACATTTTGTTTCATAATGCAGTTAGTTTTCCTGTTTTGATGTTAGTTGGCTGTGTCCTCCACTAGAAAGAGCTATCAAGGCCAACCATACCATTCTTAATTATTCCAAGTGCCCCTCATGAAATCTAAGACATGATAGTTACTAAAGGCACATTTACTAAATTAATGTAAGAGGTAATATGCAGTGGAGTAATTAAGATGTGAAGAAAGGAGTGCATTTGTACGTGTGTGTACACATACATACACATGTGAGGATACTACACACAAAAATATAACGGTTATTTTTTGTGTATGGTAAGAATGTCAGTAACTTTTATTTACTTTTATTTTTGCTTATTTTTATTTTCCTATTTTTCTATATAGACAGGGATTACTTTTTTATTTTTTAAATACAGTATTTATAAAAATATCTATACTAAAGGAAAAAGGCCAATAGACCATTGGCTCCTATGTAGAAGAGACCTTTTCTTTCTACTCATGCCATAAGCATTAAATGAGTCTATAGGAGGAATTCTTTGTGAGCTTCAGAAGCTAAAAGTTTCATGGGTAAAGAAATGCCGAGGAGAGAGATGACAAACAGAAGTTTAAGAAATTTGAAAGCTGTTGATACATAGCATTTGGTAAATACAGAGAAGTGACAGATTAATGATCTAGGTACCACTGTTGGTACTTATTTTTTCATGATAAAATTTGCAATAAGGTGCCTATCAAGAGTTTATTCATAAAAGTAATAGAGTGAAAACCTGGTAAGGAAGGTTGTGTTTTAAAGTCACCCAGTTTTTTAGTTCTACCCTCTTTTGCAGAGAAATAGAACTGAATTTGTTTGAGAGAAACACACTTGAGTTCCAGGAGGCATAACAGTAAAGTAAAAGAGGAGGAGGAAACAGAATGGGGACATGTCTAGGATATATGTGAATGCAAAGTCTTGCCTATAGAATGAGGATCCTCAGTTCTTTTTTCTTCAGTAGCATTCTAGCCCCAAATTTTCTATTTTTGGGCTTAGAAAAGACCCTTCCTAAACAACACGCGTGTGCACACACCCACACACGCACACGCACGCACGCACGCACAAACACACACACACGTTTAACATAGGGCTTGAGCCCACAATGCTGAGATCAAGACCTGAGCTGAGATCCAGAATCAGATGCTTAACTGACTGAACCACCCATGTGCCACTTAAAGCACACGTATATTAAATAAGTGGATAAGAGAAAAGGAAAATGATTTTGTGCAAATGTATTTGTTAAACAATTAGAAACTCAACTAGGTTACTGAAAGAAGGAAAGCCTTCACTGAATTTTTTTTTAACATACACATGATTGTGAAAGACCTTGCTGGAATCTGGGCTACTGAGGTAGGTTTGAATGGATCCTCAAGGAATATGAAAGGACATGTGAGAAGAAGAGGAAGAAAGATGTTTTGAGAACCTCTCTCTCAGTGAGAACCGATGGTGCTGAGTCAAACTTGGATAGACCAGTTTTTTAAAATAGCTTTATTGAGATAAAATCTTTTCACCACAAAGTTAACCAACTTAAAGTATACAGTTCAATGGTTTTTAGTATATTTGGAGCATTTTAGAACCATCACCTTAGCTTAATTTTGAAAAAAGTTTCCATAACTAAATGCATTTAACTCCATTTTTGTTAAGTTTTTAAGTAGTTGAGGTTTTCTCTTTTAGGACTTCATAAAAATGAGGCTATGGTACTTAGTTCTGTGAGATGTGTGCAATTAGGTAA
Organism: Nasua narica; assembly: GCA_028533885.1. Taxonomy (NCBI): domain Eukaryota; kingdom Metazoa; phylum Chordata; class Mammalia; order Carnivora; family Procyonidae; genus Nasua; species Nasua narica. The sequence goes on from CM052809.1 coordinate 68,600,136, forward strand.
AAAGCAATTCAGATGAGAGTTGACTCTGTTAGTAAGTTTACATGACAACAAATGATGACAAACTATCACATATAACTCTCTAAGAAATATGACAGTGGGATTTAATGTGAAGCATATAAAATAACCGACGAATAATCATATCAGTGAGAGACCCACATGAAACCTGCTGATCTATAGCATAGAGTCATGAGCCAAGGAAACATTTATTACCCCCTCAAATCTGTTCATTTAATAAGGCCATCTAAAGTCATAGCACTTGACCTTAAAAGTGCTCAAGTAGCAAGCTCCATATTTTATTTATTCCTTTATTTTTCTGTACAAATTCACCCCATATGTGTCTGTACACTCTGTATCCCCAAGGGGAATGTTAGATCATTATAGGTCAATGGCAGCACTTGTACTTCAAACAAGCCCACAGATGGCAGAGTCCTAGTCTAATTCCCTCGCATTGCCAATGCCGCGAGTGAAGACCAAACAAGTTTCTCACTATATTCTTTCTGATTTAATATTTGATGAGTCTCAGAGCACTGTGCTAACAACTTCCTATGGTCTCTTTAAGGAAACCGGTTTTGTAGCTTATACTTGTTTCTCATGTTACTATGCACACAGCTGGCAGCCACAAGAAGGCACAGCTTAGTGAATATTCTTCTTTATTTAATTCCTTCTGCAGGTGTCATTTCTGTGTTGTGGCCATCTGGTGTTCTCCAGAATAGAATCCTACTAGCGAAGTCTTGCTCAGATATACAACCTGAATAAAAATTTCCTCAAAGTAAAAAAGTGGTATTACTTTGAGCAGAATTTGGCTACAAAAGATACATAGGAAATAATGTTTATGGTGGGGCATTTTTCTTACTGCATAACTGCTATGAGAAATGGTCCATTCCAAAGGAGTATCTGATCTGAGAGTCAAATATAATGCCATTCTTTTGTATTCTTCTGAAAAAGGATTTTGGGTGGGAACAAGAGCTAAAAACTCTTTTCAACTTTTTGATACAATAAAGTATAATAACCAATAAAGTATAATTGGTTGGAGTAAGTGAACAGTTTATTTTTTCCTTTTCTGAAATAGAAAAAATTCAGTGTGAAATTGGTTCGTATGGAAGCATGGTAAAGGGAGTAACAAAGAAGCAGCAAGATTATCAAAATATGTGAGAAATAATCTGTGTGTTCTGTATTAAGCCTCTTAGTTTTAATATTCTGTTATGCCGCAAAAACTGACACTAGAGAAATTTCTTGATAAGCTTCAGTTTTCTCAGCTATAATGATCTTACACCCTATTGTGATTTCATTAGGGTCCCCCAAATTTGTATCTATCCAGCAACTCAAAATACGACATTATTAGGAGATAGTGTTTCCAGAAATTAATAAGGAAAGGATTGAAGTGAAATTTTACTGGATTGGATGGGTCCTAAATCCAGGGGGAGTTTCTTCTATGAGATTAAAAAAAAAAAAAAGCGAGAGAGAGAGACATAGTGAGAAAAAGACAAAGAGAAGGAGATACAATGAAAGTAGAGACAAACACTGGAATGATGTACCGACAAGCCAAGGAATGTTGTCCAGTCACTAGAAGCAAATAGAAAAGTGTGGAATCAAGTCTTCCCCAGAGCCTTCGAAAGAAATCGTTCTTGCCAATAATTGGTTTTCTGACTTCTGGCCTCCAGAACTGTAAGAATACATTTCTGTTGTAAGCCACCAAGTTTGGGGTAATTTGTTACAGTAGCCCACGGAAATAATACATATGCCACTGAATTTATATAAGCATTAAACAGTATATGACTAGCAGATAGGATGGTTACCGGCATGTAAAAATCCTCAATAAATTTTGTTACTATTGACATAATGAACATTCTTTTATGAAGTCCTTTTTTAAAACTATGAATAATCTTCATAAACTCAGTACCCAGCACTGTCCTGAAACAAAGATAAGTCATAAATATCCTTTAAAATAAATACGTGACTGAGAAGTGTGTTTGGGGTAAAGCTGATGCTTCAGAGATTTCTGGAGGAGGGAGTCATGGCAATCTTCTAAGAATGCCATGGTCTTTGTCAACTCTATCTAGAAGCAGCTCTTTGGGTACTGAGAGCCTCTCCGAGAAGTTCGTTCTTTCGTTCTTTCGTTCTTTCGTTCTTTCGTTCTTTCGTTCTTTCGTTCTTTCGTTCTTCCGTTCTTCCGTTCTTCCGTTCTTCCGTTCTTCCGTTCTTCCGTTCTTCCGTTCTTTCGTTCTTTCGTTCTTTCGTTCTTTCGTTCTTTCGTTCTATCTATCATCTATCATCTATCTATCTTTCTTTCTTTCTATTTTTCTTTCTTTCTATTTTTCTTTCTATTCTTCTTTCTATCTTTCTATCTGTCTTTATATCTTTCATCTTTCTCTCTATCTTTCTATCATCTTTCTATCTTTCTATATCTTTCTGTCTTTCTTTCATCTATCTTTCTTTCATCTATCTACCTTTCTACCTAAAATATTTTATTTATCTATTATTTATTTGTTTGCTTATCTATTTATTTATTTATTTTTGAGAAAGAGAGAGTGACAGAGCAAGAGAGCAAGCGTGGAGGAGGAGAGGGAGAAGCAGCCTCCCCACCAAGCAGGGAACTCGACATTGGGCTCAATTCCAAGACCTTGGGATCATGACCTCAGCTGAAGGCAGATGCTTAACCGAATGAGCTACCCAGGCACTCCTTCCAGAAGTCACTTCTGCTACAGTGTGGATTTGTGGCTATTCTATATCTCCACATCCCTAATCTCCACCAAGGAAAGTCAGGGAGGAGGCAACAAGGGAGAGCAATGGAGAAGCATATGTCAAGAAAAACATGTAGGAAGGTTACTTTATAAGACAGTTCATCACCCACTAGGCTTTGGCCTTGAGGACAGAGTTATTCAGGACTACGTACATAAAATATTTTTGAGATGAACTAACTCCCTATCTTACCAGAAACAATCTGATTTCTCCCTTTTTGAGCATTTGCAAATATGAGGTGTGCCTGGTTCTCATATGCAGTGAGAGCCAGACTATCAAAGGCAGGACTGTCGTTTTCTTTAGGGTAGGCACTGATGATTTCACAATTCGGTCATGTTAGCTCATAGAAATTCATAGGAGTTATTTTTGCCACAGGTCAAAAGTACCAGGTAATATATAGATAACGTATTAGAAGCTGTTGTGTGTGCATTTTATCCCATTTTTTTCTTTGGCTTTGCAACCAGTAGGGGAGTAGTATTTTGTATCCATCACCTCTTTCTTTTCTAAGCTATTACCAGCAACCGTGAGAAAACGGGGAGTATATTCAGATTAGCATTTATATAAGATTTTGTATTTACTAAGCACTTTAGTAAAGTTTATATTAGTTTTCCTTCTCTTAGTGTGTGTGGTGTGTTAGTTTGTATTACAGTATTTGTATTCTGCAGTTGGGGACACTAAAACAGATGAAGGTTAAATAAACGGCCTAAGGTCACATTGAAAATTAATGGCAGAGCTGAGATAAATTCTAATTGTACTTTAGGATTGGTTACAGAACATACTATCAACAAATCAACTAGACTGAACCTATCATCACTAAAAGGAAGGGGAGCTTATCAAATTCCTGGAAAATGAAGAAGCTTATTTTTAAACAAGCAGTCAGTGAGGCTAAGATTTAAAAAAAAAAAAAAAAAAAAAGCATAACAACATTATTCAACGGATCAAGTGCAGTCCGGGCAAGAATTTAGAGTGTTGGATCTTTCTTCTGAGCTTTAGACTCAAATTCTTGCTGCGTACCAGACATCCCCAGTTGGTTGTCTGATAGAACTCCTGAAATCAATCTATCCTAAACTGTAACTCTTCCCCTTAAACCTGATTATTCTCCTATATTCCCTATGCACATAAAATACTGCTAAAATATCCCAGTCAGAACGAGAAGCCTGGGGTCATCCTCCGGATTCCTTATCTCCCAATCCTGAAATATGCTTGGTGATTAGTGCTGACAGTTGTACCTCATCACTATCTACTGTCTATCCTTCTTACTTTGACTCCACTGGTAGTGGCTTAAATGTGGATCTTTTCATTTGTCCTTGGACCACTGAAATATTTTACTAACTGGATTCTCTGCCTTCAGAGATTCATATGTGGATTCATATCCATTCTTCACGTTGTCACAAAATGATCATCTAAAACACAAATCTCACCATGTTACTCCTTTGCTTACAACACCTCAGAGACCACTATAGGGAGGCCTAATGACTAAACATGGTGTAAACAACATTTCATGGTCTCATCTCTACTTATCTTCTAAAACTACTCCTAGCCATATACAAAACCTACAAAATGACTGCATTTCCCTAATGCACCACAATTTCTATAATTTTCATATCCTTGATCTTGCCACTTATTTCATTTTATCTACCAACTCATATTTTTAAGACTTTACACAAACATTGCCTCTCTAAAGTCTGACCTCACAGAAAGAATTGTTTATTCCCTCTTTGAGTAGACTCTTCCTTGCCAATAATTATATCTTAGCTCTGTAACATTTTACATACACAGATATGCATGCAAGCACACCACTCTTCTCTTTGTGTTAGACTCCAAGCTCTGCAAAGACAGAAACTATGCATTATTAATCTTTTTCTGGAGCCCAGTATAGAAATTGGTTTCAGGTTTATTCAGTAAATTGCAATCTGAAAAGAAGAATAAATATCCAACAAAGAAAAATTCCACAAATCACTACTGGAAATTTTTTTAGAAACTAATCTTAATGGGAATCTAAAGATGTAACATAGTCTATAAATAAAAATACAGGTGGAAATTGGGAACTTGGCTCTACTAAATAGCTAAATAAGCAAAGACAAAGTGTACATGCTTGGTGAGCTCTAGTTAAGTTGTGTAACCTGGGAATAGTAATGACTACCTTGTAGTTATAGTGCATGCTACCTTGGACTAAGGTATCATTTCAATAATGCGTATAAAACACTAGCACAAAATAGGCAGTCAGAAGTGTGTATGTTTTAGATTTTCTTTTGGGAGGAAAGACAAAACTTAAACATAACTACTCCTACTGAAACTATCTAGTCTCAAAGAGATAAGTGGTGCTCATTACTGTTTTCACTACACTGACTAGAAGGTGTAATAACATAATAATGTAGAAGGGCAAGGTCTTTGGTCTGTGTTTTTCACTCTTGGGCCCTCAGCAACCACCACCACCAAAAACCACAGAGCTATATAGGTTAATTACACACCTAGGAATGACAGAGAACTTAGGGTATTAAATACTTACACTGTTTTACTAATTTGATCACATGCGGTTTGTAGTATTAATTTGTTTTGCAAGTACTTAACTGTATGCATTAGGTAGTCCTTGTCTCATGTTAACACAAATCCAAAATCAGCAGGATCCTAATGACACAACTGTCTTTTCATTGAAAGACAAAAAATAATATTTTAATAGGTGACATTGTTTATAAAAGTATCCGGCTATGGTCACAAATCGGTACTGGATATTAAGCTTTAGAAATAAGAGAATATTTAAAAACTGTAAGCCTTTAATAAAGAATATTGTTTTTCAATACAAGAAATAAGTACATTTTTAAAACATTTTTAATTTAAATTCAATTAATTAACATATAATGTATTAGTTTCAGAGGTAGAGTTATGACATTTTAGCTGTTAGAACTCCTTGGGAATGTTCTATAGTAAGATTTTCATAGCATCTCCAAAATTACTTAATTTCTGTGAAAATAACATTGGGACCTTATTTTTAGTCTCACGTTGCAACATGACTTAAAAAGTTAGAGTAAAATGAAAATAGTAGGCACAATTAGTGTCTATTGTAGTTCAAAAAAATAGCTAAACACATTATTAAAATTAACTTTTGTGGAAGTTATTGTGAAGGCACCTGTACCATTGCAAATTCTTCTGGAAAGAAAAAAGACCAAATGATAAAGAGAACCCAAGCAATTGATTGATTATTCTCAGAAATTACTATTTATACTTCATACATCAACATGCCATTTCTGTTTACTCACCTCTGCTAGATGTTTACTGCATATATAATGTTAAGTGAATAATTGTAACATAAGTCTAAGTTCTATAGCTGATATAACTGAGGCATAGACACACATCATGAGTAATGTCAGATGCTGAGTGATCTTTAGCCTCAATCAAATTTGTGTCCTCCATTTAAATAAAAACCAACAGGAAACAAATTTTTCAAAGTGCAAAATGCTGGTTATTTGTCATAAAATAGCAGAGAATGGTGAGACTATTTAGTTTTTCTACTAGAAACTTTCACATTAGGAAATCTGATAGAAAACTACATGCTTGAGTTTTGACATGTTTTTGGGAACAGAGAACATATTGTTTGGGAGATAGCTTTTTATTTACCCAAGAGATTTTGCAGTTATGAATTGCTGCTGGGTTGGGGAAATTTTCTTATGTTAAGTAAATTGGTAAAAATAAATACGGAAAATACAGAATATCAAATATTTTCTTCAACAATAAATGCTATTTCTATTGTATACAAGCTAAAAAGTCTTAGGCTACATTGAATTTACTTTGTTGGGAGTCCTAGGCTTTTGCAGTCTGAGATACAGGAGGAAATAATATCCCTCATTGCACATTGAAAATGTTACACAGAAGAGACAGAATTTCAGAAAACTAATAAATGAAACAAAATACTGCTTACACTAAATAGAGAAAAGTGAATGAGTTCTTGGCATGTGTTAGCCCTGAAAGGTAATATTCCAATGCACACAAATTTATTGAACATCTCTGTGTTGGGGACCTTTTAAGGTACTTGAGATAAAGTAGTAAACAAGCAGATCACATAACATAAATGATCAAGCCATTAAAATATAATAATCACTGGTGAATCAATACCAACTATCCAAGAGTCAGATAATAAGGCTTGCAAATGCTACATAAAAATCTATACATCTAGGGTCACAGACCTCAGAAAAAAAAGCTTTGAGTAATTATTGAAGTTTCTATTTACTTAAACTAGAGATACATAGCACTTGTACTGGCTTAAGCCAAAGCATAATTTATTAAATGTAAGTAAATTCTTCCCAGAAGTTATTTGTGGATTTATGGTCCATTTGAAATGGTACAAATGGAGTCCTGGCATTGATCACTCTGGGTGAAGTATGTCTTAGGTAAAAGCTCTTGTGGGAAAACTGGGAAGTCTCCACCTTGTAGCTCCGCGTAACTGTTTTCATACGAGGACCATGGCTTCAAACCCAACAGCATGCTTTTGTGTGTTTTCCACTGGGTTTCGGTTCATTTTGTCCTCAATAGACATCCTGTATCTTGACAGTTCTGTAATTTTTATCCTTTAACCAAGACCTGTGACTTGTAAATAATTTGTTGAAGAGGGAGTGTATGGCTTCTTGAAAACTGTTTCAGTCCTATTTTTTCCATCCTTTTTCTAAAATTTTATTTAACTCTTAAAACATTCCAGACCCTGGGCTAGGTATTTTCACAAATAAGTCACTTAATCTCACAGTAACACTGTGAGCGTGTGTTCTTGATTTAACTTATAGATGAAAAGAGTGAATGTTTCAGTAATTTGTACAAGTTAATGAAAGTAGTAAGAGAAGAACTGATAATTTATTTGCAAGCCCCAGATGTTCATATCCACGCCTACTCCTGGATACATTGGTAACACATTCTCTAACATTTATCGACAACTTTATTAGCAACTCCAATATCATTCTGGTGAATGTTTCAAAACAGTTTAATTTTTTTGTATATCTTATTTTCTGCTGTCAGACTGGGAGCTCATTAAAGATAGGAATCATATATTAATGTGTTTAAAGGCTCAATCTCTGTCCATAGATGTCAATAGGATATATTGCTTGATCAAAACCCACATTATAAACCAATTATTTCCTAGATCATCACAAATCTAATGAGTAAATTTATTTTAATAATAGGTCTGGAAGAGAGGGCTTTCATTATTTTAACTTCCCCAATTCCTTTTTGGGCAATAGGTCAGTAGAAAACCTCCATTTGTAGCTGCCATCAGCTTATTGGCTCATGTAAGCTGAGAAGGAAAAGCAAATACGTGGCCAACATTCCACATATGTGCAGACAAAGAGGTACACTGGGAAAAATCTTAGGGTTCATCCCGTAAGGGAAATAAAAGATAAAACATAACTAAATATTAGTATCTCCAACTCAGCTATAAAAACATAGATCACCTAGGTCACAATTTTTTTTTTCTGGTGGGACTGATTCAATATTTTCATTTATATATTTTATTGATTTATTTTTGAGATATAATTAACATATAATGCAGTCAGTTTAAGAGGTACATGTTGATTTGATACATACATTACAATGAGATCACCGGACAGAGGGAATGACTGGACATTTTTCCAAAGAAGACCTAGAAATGGTCAACAAACACATGAAAAGGTGCTCAACATCACTAATCATTAGGGAACTGCAAATCAAAAGCACTAGGAAATATCAACTTGCATCTATTAACACAGCTACCATCAAAAAGATAAGATGAAATGAAATTTGGCAAGGATGTGGAGAAAAGGAAACCTTTGTGCACTGTTGGTAGGAATGTATTGGTGCAGCCACTAGGAAAAAGCAATAAGGAGTTTGCAAATAAATAATAATCAGTCAATCGATCACCACCATTTTTCCAGTAATTCCATTTCTGGGTGTATATCCAAAGGAAAAGAAAAAATATTGAAAAGACAATAGCACTCATAGGTTTATTATAGCGTTATTCATAATAGGCAAGATATTGTCTAAGTGTCCATCGAGGGATGAATGGATAAAAGAAGATGTGATATATATCACACATATATATCTGGCATTTACATGATGTATATAGATGATGGAATATTACTCAGCTGTGGGAAAGAATGAAACCTTGACTTTTGCAACAACATGAATGGACCTTGAGAGAATTAAGTTAAGTGAAATACAATAAAGAAAATGCTGTATGATATCATTGACATGTGGAATCTAAAAAAGCTGAAATCTGAGAAACAGAAGATGGTTAAGTAGCTTGGAGGGTAGGAGAAATGGGGAGATGTTGGTTAAAAGGGTACCAGCTTGCAGATAGAGGATCAGTAAGTCTTGAGATCTAAGGCACAGCATTGTAATTGCAGCCAATGTTACCATATTATATACTTCAAAGTTGAAGGATTAGATCTTCAACATTTTCACCATAAAAAAGAAATAATTGTGTGGTGAAAATAATTTTTTTGTTAATACACAAAGTTAGAAATAAGTATTGCTTTTGGTTACTATTATAAGGGGGAAAGCTTACTTTTAGATTTACATAAAGTATTGTGTATACATAAACAACGTAATAACCATTTATCATCCCTGTGAAGCTTTATGGACTTGATGTGAACTCCTTAGTTCTAGCCCTAGACATGACATTTCAAAAAGAACTATTTACCTGGAGATTATTACTTCCCTATGAATTAGATGTACAAAAATTGGGTGTGTTTTAGAAGTCCAAAGTCAATTAGTTTGCTACACATTTGTAAATATACATCATACCCTCCGAAAATTTTCTGCTAGTCTTTTTTCTCTCTTGGGTTCATTATGCTATTCTTGAGCAAGTCTAATATAAAGTAAGAATACCCAGTATTTTTTAACAAGAAAGAAATGGCAGCTAAATAAAAGAAATTTCTGGTTTTAAGGGGTATTAAGGAAAAAAGTCTGGGATCGATAACAAAATTTATATGTCTGCCTCACCTTAGGATCAGAAGATCTTGATGTATTTGGCATGAGTTCCTTTCAGTTAACAGCTGGCTGCAAGTGAAAATCACCTGTTGCTGTAAAGTAGGGCTGGTGCTCTACATTTTAGCACAGCTCCTTACAGTCCTCTTCCTGACTCTGAAATGTGGTGGCAATTAGGATCGTAAGTGCTCAGTTTTTTTCCTCATAAGGTGGAACATTTTTTTTTTCTTCCTGCTAAGGTAAATGCTTTCTTGTGACAGCAAAATTTGCTTCAGGTTCACAACTCCATTAAAGTTGGGTAAATAACCTGAGAAGGCAGTGTGCTCCCCCCAAAATGGAGGATTGCATATTTATTTCCCTGCATCTGACTCAGTTTGACTGTTTGAATTACTTAGCAGGTCACTATTAGCTTTTGTTCATCCAGCTTTGATGCTGAAATTGCCTTTAGTATTTTTTTAACCCCACGATCAATTAATTTCCATGTTTCGAAGGAACTTTTCCTGTTACTCACGCGTCTCTTTTAATTGTGCTAACACCACTTTAACCTTAAAGATTGCCACTTTGATACAGACTCCCCTGAATGTATTTGAAAACATTTACACTTGAGCGATACTCTGCCTATCCAGCCTCGTCATACCTACTAACGAGGTGATGACACTACCGCATTTTGCCAAATCATCCTTAATTTTGGCTTTGTTACCTCAGTGCTCGTCAAATGCCCATCACCTGGTTTGAAGCCTTCTCCTATATTCTAACCCAAGTGTGACATAGTCTCTCAGTCCAATAGCACTTCTATAAACCATCTTTAAGTAGTCTAATTATTAATGCTCTTTAACTTTTTTGTCTCGAAGTAATTTTTCTCTAAAAGTTAATTGCTTGTGGATCATTTAATTCATGTCATTATTGGTTAACTTTTCTGAGTCCTTTCTTCACTAACAGCATAAATATATTGAAACTAAATCATGTCCAGTATTTCTTATTTCCCTTAATACTACCATAGAGTTAAAGGTATTGATGACTTGTAGATGTTTATGACGCGTGTGAGATGATGATTGAAGTATAGATGTTACGGGAAAATTTCAGGAAACTTGCTCATGGTAATTTAAACCCCACGTAAGTTGTCAGTGTACCAGGTTTTTATTCTTAAAGGAACTATGGACATTAATAGCTGAATGATCAGTTGTTAAGGTAGCCCAAGGTCACGTTGATGACATAAGCAAATTCCATGCTCCCCCTTGCTTTTTTTTTTTTTTTTTTTTTAAGATTTCACTCATTTATTTGTCAGAGAAAGAAAGGAGAGAGAACAGAAGGAGCCGGATGCCGGACTCAATCCCAGGATCCTGGGGTCATGACCGGAGCTGAAGGCAGATGCCCAACCCATTGAGCCACCCAGGCGTCCCTCCATGCCTTTTTATAGAGATCCTGGTGCTAGTTTTTGGAATATATTCTTCATCGATTATGGGGTCATCTGTACTTTTAAGATCTAAGAGAATTAACTTGGGTAAGGGTCCTTCTTAAGGTCTAGAGAACTAGAGTAGTCATTTACATTATTGTCTGAATTGGGACACTTTAGGAATGAAAAGTGGCACTAACCAGATGGAATACTGGGGTAATGGGTATAAACTGTGGATAGTTAGATAAATATGGATAAATATGTGGCCACTGTAAGTAAAGCTTGACAAAATGAAGAGGATTCCATGTTTAGCTATAAGCTCATTACTGTGCCCCAGGAAAAAATAAAGGAATGCCTTCTTTCTTTGCATGCCTGTAACTACTTGATTCTAAAATGACACTCAATGGTTTCTGCTTTAGTGCTTTCTACTTCCTTGTATTCATGAGTTTCTGAAATCCTCTTCCACTTGAGGGCTGAACCTAAGGGTTTGCTTCTAAAAACTGGGTTATGGCAGAAGTGATGGAAGTGATTAGATGTCACTTAGAAAATTAGGTTATAAAAGACTACCACAGGGGCGCCTGGGTGGCTCAGTGGGTTAAAGCCTCTGCCTTCCGCTCAGGTCATGATCTCAGGGTCTTGGGATTGAGCCCCACATCGGGCTCTCTGCTCAGCAGGGAGCCTGCTTCCCCCCCCCTCTCTCTCTCTCTCTGCCTGCCTTTCTGACTACTTGGGATCTCTCTCTCTGTCAAATAAATAAATAAAACCTTTAAAAAAAAATAAAAAAATAAAAGACTACCACAAGAGAAACAAAGATGCTGGGTGTTGTTTCTGAGGATTATTTCATCATGTCAATTGCAGTTCTTTATTTATTAGTTTATTAGGATTAAAAAAATAAAGAATAAGTGTTAATTGTCCTCTTTGAATCTGACATTTGTTTTGTCTTTGCTTGTACTCTGGTTCTCTAACAGTATCATTCTGATGAAGCCCATGTGGTAAGAAACCAAGACAGACCTCTAGCCAACAGTCAGCCAGCACCTGAGTTTGAATTTATCATCTTACTGAAAAGAGTTCCTTTGATTTTTAATAATTTGTAAATTCCCTTAAGTTTTCTTTTTCTTTTTTATTGTTTAGAGAGAGTGAGAGAGTGGGGGCGCTGGGGGCCAGGGAGAGAGGGAGAGAAAGATTCTTAAGCTCTATACCCAGCATGGAGCCCGACGCAGGGTTTGATCTCTCAACACTGAGCTCATGACATGAGCTGAAATCAAGAGTCACATGTATGACCAACTGATCTACCCAGGCACTGATGTAAATTCCCTTGTTTTCTATCAAGTCTTAATATTAAGTGTATCTACAAAAAAGCAATTTTTTTCTAATCCAATTCTCATAGATTGCATTTTTTCTTTTAAATTTAAAAGGATAGCTACAAAGTTGAAAGAAATAATATTTAATACTCTTAACCGTGACTTAAAGGAAAAAGCTACAAAGTTTTATATTTAAGGATGGATTCCTGTAAATTATATTGGATGTAAAATTTTAATACACTGACGAAGTAGGTTTCTATTTCCTATGTTCTAGGAATCATTTTTATAATATTGAAGTTGACTAGATGTGTCTCCTGAAACAAAGATACTTCCTTTTAATAATGAATTTTATTTAAGTTAAAAAAAACTTGCATATTTTCTCTTATTTTAAATCATATAATTCAGAATATATTGAATAAAATGCACAGATTGATCAATGATTATCTGCAAAGAGAAACAAATAAATAACATTCTCTTTGTGTAAAGCACTGGATTATAGAAACATACCCCTTAAGATAATTGAGTCAGCAGTAATTGGCTTCCTTACCAATATTCCAAAAATTCTCAAAAATGGAGTAATCAGTATTATACTCACTGGGGATTTTATAGAAAAGCATTTGCTTCTCAGCCCTGCTATGTAATGAATAAATGTCTTATCTTTAGTATTTAAAAATTTTTTTCCTGAAGATGAAAGTTGACCTAAACTGAGTCATGTTTTTGTTAAAACTGACTTGGTTTAAATATGGAAAATTAATGCAGCTAAAGAGCATAGTGCAGTTAATCCACTTATCAAAAGATAGCTCTTCAAGTTTGTATAGTAGCTTATATTCAACTTTAGTTCATTAGCAGAAAACAAAGCTATTTTCTTCTACCATTAGCACTTATTACTTATTCACTCAGCATTGCTCTAAGTAGATGACTTAACACTTTCCTGCGGGATAGCACTCTGTCATATCTGTTGGGCCACAAACTACCTAGCTGCTTTTTGAACTGGTGACTTCCTAATCATTTTGTAGAACTGATTTTCTCCTGATAAGGGAGAGATTATATCTATGTGGGTATGACAATAACGATAGTTTCATACTCTGTGCTAATTTTACAAACTAAAAAATGTCCCTGAAAATTTGTACCAAAAAAATCTCTTAACATGGATAGTGAAGCATTTTACAAACTCCTTATAGTGCTCAAAAAACGACAATAAACTTATGAATATTTGACAACTGATTTTAATACTAGCGTTAATTACATAAAACTCTAAGAAGGCTAGAAATGTTTGTTCTTACCATGATTAGATTGTGTAGTTTGAAGGAGTGAAAAGTGAGTCTGACTTTTCATTAGAAGTGAGTTACGCTTTTTCCTTTGAGAATACATTTAACCATCAATTATCCTTTATTTTTAAATGGATCCAGAGAGGTACTAAAATCGTGTACATATATTGTAACAACTTGTGTATTTTGAGGGACAGTCATATGCTAGTAATTCTGATGCTACCTACAGAATAACCTGGATAAGTTAAGAGTAAAGTCGCAGATGAGATATAAAATGGATAAATGACTTGGGAGGAAAAAGAAGATATTGTCCCGGATTCGGTGTTTATTTTCTAGTTTCTTCTGTTGTGATAGTTTGTAAAAAAAAAATGAAGATGATGATTTGGGCTTCTCTACTATCTTGCTGTTCAATTGAACAAAAAATTTTTAAGGACTTATTAAATACTGAGTACCCTACTCTTTATCTTTTCCTTTCTGTTATGCTATAAAATGTTTCCTATACAATTCCTGATGAGAATTCATTAGGGTGTTATGAGCAAGAAATTATGAACAAAAATGTATACAAAAGTGAGCAAAAAGTTTCCTAAGAACACAAAAATGTGAAAAAATACATTGTTTTTTTCCCTAGGTTCAATGAAGCATGATGGACAAATAAAAATTGTATATATTTGAGTTACATAACATGAATTTTTTAAGGTACAAAATGTGATGATTTAATACATCTGCACATTAGTGGAATCCAATGCATAGCATGGTGATTATAGTTGATAATTGTATGTTACATACTTCAAATTTATTAAGAAAATAAATCTTGAGCGTTCTTAGCACAAAGAAGTAATGATACATTATTTACAGGAGGACATATAAGGCCATGGGATTTTGGTACAAATAGTGTAACTATGTTTTTCTATCTCAACTGAATCTCTATTTCAAGTCCTAAGTCTTCCTGATAAATGTATTATCATTCAATTATGGGTTCCCCAGCTCATCCATGTTCAATTCACTTAAAAGAGTTTTCCCTTTTCCTGCCATCTTTCAGGGACTGGCCCAAGAACTTGAGCAGGCTACAAGCAATCATAGTATTGGGTTTAGGGAGGCAGCTGGTCCTTTGTTGAGGCCTCTTCGGTTGCTTCTGTTGTTACCATATTCTTGTCTGGGGCCACAGTTAATGCCATGTTTTAGTGTGAAGTCTTCTCCTCATGATTATGATACTCTTCCAAGTCTTCTACTTCTCTGTGTTACGCATGATTGTCGGCAACACGAGAAGGTGTGTGGCTGCTTCTAAAGCGGTGTGTGGACCTATGTGGGCTCACTGAGCCTGACTCACTCCCACCTGCTTAGGCATTTTATCCAGCCAACTTCTGCTTGATTGCTTGCCTTTCCATAGAAGACGGGATTCTCTGCAGGATAACTAAGAGACACATAAATAAAGATTGTGCATAGTTTTGGGTCCTCATGTTTACCTGGGGTTTATTTTTTCCCCCTTGCTTTCAACATCAAGAATTGAACAGTTTTGTTCTCTGGTTCTGTTAACATTTGTTACAAGGGCGGTCTTATCTCAAGTGGGGGGGAAAAAGTAGAATTAGAGGAAAAAGAACAATATGGCAGAAATATGAAGAACATACTCACTAATACTTCTCAATATTACCTGGATACCCTGAGGTCATTGAGTATAATGAGTAAGCATGTGGGCTTAGAAAAGTATTGGCTTGAGGCCTTAGAGCTTAATGCAGCTTAGCCTTACTCTTTATTTTTATCTGGAAGATATAGATAAGCATACCTATATTATAGAACTGTGAAAAGGGTTATTATATCACATTAAAGTCCTTGGTACACAAAAGCATTGTTTATACCTTGGTGTAGCAGCGAGTCTACCCAGGGAACCCATTATAATTTAATGAGACCCTCTTGATACAGTATTTTCTCCATTACTATTAATTTTCATTCTAATTTTCCCTATTGTCTTGTACCACGGAGGTCAATATTATTTTAACAACTTGTTTTTCATCTTCATTGTCAATATACTATATAGAGATCCACATTATGATATATTGTATTTTAAATGGTGGAACAGTTGTACAGGTTGGCAACACAGTTGCCATCTTAGACCTTAGTATCTAAAATTAACATGGTCTGATAGGCAATGAATTGGGTGCCACAATTCCGTCCTAAAACTTCATGGTATTTTTGCATTAATCGAATTGTGATGCCCCAGGGTGACAAAAACTTGGAAACCCTTGAAAGAGATCAACTAGTACGAGTAAGAAAAGAGCCGCACTCTGAACCCAACCACCTAGTTTTGAAGGTTTTTCATCAAAATCATCTGGCTAGAAGATGAAAAGCAACTCGAAAGTATGAACAGCGACAAGGTTTACAAACCTCTACAGTCACATTAAAGGTCAAATTATTTCTCATTTGAAATTTAGCCAATCTGTCACGCTCAACATTGGGGAAGAGAGCTTTTTGTTAAGGAGGGTGGCTTAAGTTCACCCTGGCTGCTGTTGCACCAAAAAAAGATTGGATGAGTAATGGGTCACAGGTGAGGATTTATTTTTCATGCAGGTAAAGAACAAAACAGATGTTTCTGATGGGAGGGTGGCTCTTGGGAAAGCAGTGATGTAGGCACTGAGACTCTCATCTCAAAGGCTCACGTCTTCAACATGTGGTTCCCCAATTGCTGTGTCCTATGCTTCTAGAGGAAGGCTGTCACGGTCAATAAGGCTGTTTGTGTCCCTGAAGGAAAAATTAAGACTGATGGCTACAATTTCAAAGAAGAGTTTAAATTTTTTTACATAACGATATGTTGTATTCTCACAGGTTGTATGTATGTTTTGTCTTTTTTTAGAGATCTTTTACTAATTTTTCTGCTTTTTTACCTTAGCAAGATTCTTAGGTATTTTGTGCCTCTGATTCGTCATTGACGACTGGCCTGAAGCTATATTCTTGGCCTGAAGCTATATTCTTACCAAATGACCTAGTGGAATAATGCATATTCGAATTGCTTATTTTACTAAAAATATTCACTAGGAGGATCTAAAATGAGTAGCTGGTTCAAGGGTTTCCGTTCTCAAAACTGTCCAAATATTCTATTTAGAAAAACATTTTCTCATCTTTTGGTACTAGATATTGAAGAAATGTAAGATTACATTTAAAAATTATTAGGCTTAGACATCTTTAACTGGAAGGAAAACACCCAGAAGCTAAGAAGCATTCTCAGTCAAAAAATAAAGAGGTTTGCTTGGAATACTGCAGCTAAATAATTTGTCTCTGCCATGAGTATGGTTACAGTAAATCTCAGGAATAAGGTAATGTGTTGATAGTAAAGTAGGAATCTGAAAAATATGGAGGATATAAGGAATATGGAAATCTGAGGCACAGAACAGAATCTGTATTTTATGTGAGTAGTGAGATAGGTTTCAATTCAAACTGTTAAGTATATAATCACGTTATTTATTTACTAGAAGTAAATTTCTAATTAAAGCAAATTTCATGTTGATTTATCATCTTGCGTTAATTACCTTGGGCCATAGCAATGCTTACAAATAGGTTTTGGTAATTTAATCTTAGCCATTTTGGTAGTAGTCTCTGTCATTCCTTTCTTCCTCTTCTTTATCTTCCTCCTTAGAATGAGAATTGTTAACCTGATTGCTTTATTTATACCCTAAGAAGAAAATGTTCCCTACAATTGAGTTTGACTTACGCAGTTTTATTGCCCCTGGGAGAATAGGTTTGCCTCTTGACAAATTAGATAACACACAGTCTCCTGAATAGATATCGAACACCCTGAAGTATCTTATGTAAGAAAAAGTGCGTTATGGAACTGCTTCTGTCACCTTTAAATAAGACTTGTCTGGTGCCATCCATAATTCCAAATTTTATTTTTGGATAACTCATTGTTTAAAGAATATTTCCTATTTTTCATTTATAGCAAGATAGGGGAGCTTAGTGCTGTCAAGTGATGTGTCAAACAAATGCTGCCTTTTAATTTATTTATTTTTTTCTGAAATGAGCAAGGATAATCTGGTACTACAACACTTCCCAAGCTGTTAGAGTAAGAATCACCAAGTCAGTGAATGTTACAGGTAGTTTTCTCAGTGTTGGGAATATAGTAGTGGAAAACTCCTTAGAAGTAAGGCAGAGGGAGCTTTCTCCCACCCGGACACCAAAAAGGAATTTCAGTTTATATATGGTGAAGCCAAGAGGGCTGGATCTCCAGCTATAAACCTAAACCCCGAAACAGCTTACCTTCAGTTGCGCACGGTAAAGTTCTCATAATCCATCGATGTCCACCATTCAGTATTATGGCTCCCCTTTGTTCTCCCAATTACAGTGGTGTCGACATGCCCTGCAACAGCCATAGCCACTACAGTAGACTTCATTGGAATCCCGGGCCGATCTATGCTTTACGAAATTGTTTTTATTATAATGGCCCCTAATGGTCTTGGATACAATTGTCTATTTCTCTCATTTTGTTTGTTTTGGACAAAACACCTTCCTGAGGTAAAATAATACCTTGGAAAATGTCAAAGAATAAGAAGTTGGCTTCTTGGTATTAAAAAAAAAAAAAAAAAGAAGCCTCTTCGGGATACAGGGACATTATTAAGACAAAATGCAAAGCTATAAATGCGAAATGTTTTGTCAGCCAAAATACTGTTTCTGTGTCTTCTGAACAGTAATGAGTTATATAGTCTGGAATGGAAAGGTCTGGAGGTCAGTGTCATTACAACAGATTTTAAAGTATAAGCAGTCAGAAGCAAAGAAAATCTAAACGATAGGCCCTAAAACTCTATGTGTGTCCTTAAGTTACAGTAGCCATTAGTGGTAATTTCTTAGTAGCCATTAGTGGTAATTTCTTAAGCTGTAGACAGCAAGACACAGAATGAGAATTGGAGAGGAAGCAACTAAGGAAATCAAGGGAATGATAATACGTTAAGACAGAATTAAGGAATGAAGAGCGATGAGGGAGAAATAAGAAATGTGATGTGATTAGCAGGAGAATATTTATGATTCTGAAAGTGACGGTAAGACACTGACATAAAGCATTCACAGCCTTACTGAGGGATGTACTGTCATTGAAATATAA
>CM052809.1:68619364-68722443 GCA_028533885.1 Nasua narica
CCCCCCCCCCCCCCCCCCCCCCCCCCCCCGCCGCCCAACACGACATTTTTAATGGAAAAAAAAAACATTTTAAGTAATCAGGGTAAGCAGCACATATACATATATATTATACACATATTTTTGTTATTGGTTCCATGTGATTTTATATTCCTAAATGTTGTACAGGTTATGCAATGGATGGTTATTAAAAAAATCATAATGGAAAATTAGATGTTCCTAAGGAAAATAAAATTGAGAGGTTACAACAGAGTTTACTAATTTCACATATTGAACATCTTTTCATATCAAGTTCATATGTATACCTTTCTATTTACTGATAGTACAGTTGTAGGTAAAGTATAATTCAGTTTAAGATTTCTTCATAAATGGATATATTGTTTTCATGTTAACAACAGTGACTCAGTTTTACACTTGTCGTGGTAATCTTCTAGTATGGCCATAGGCTGTATTCAATGAGGTTGCAAAATGTAGGTGTGAAGGTAGAGTATAGATAGATAAGACCTCGTTACCTAATGAACTGAAGGTTACAGTAAATATTGAATGAGAAATAAATAGAAAAAATCAATTAAATTAAATGGTAATTGCTGTGAAATTATAGTAATTGTTTGGAAAAAAGACAAAATTGTATATTTTTTTGGCTAGATTTCACCAAATGTTCTTCCTAGAAAGATCACACCAGCTTACCCTTCCCCAAATAGTTTTAGGAAACTACCTTTTCCTCTGCATGCTATCAGTGATTATCATCAGTTTTACTCATCTAATTGCAACATTTTGACCATTTATTCATGTTTTAAGTCATCTGAATTTCTATACAAATTGTTAATAGATTTTTGTCCATATTTCTATTGTTTCAGGTCAATTATTTATGAGAGGTGCTTATTATGGATATTAATCCCTTTTGTTTTTTGTATTTTTATTTTTTGTTATTGTTATGGTAGTCACCATACAGTATGCCAGTAATTTTTGATGTAGATTTTTTATTTAACAGAGAGTGAGCACAAGCAGGGGGGGTGGCAGACAGAGGGAGAGGCAGGCAGAAGGCTCCCTGATAAGCAGAGAATCTGACGCAGGTTGGATCCCAGGACCCTGGGATCAGGACCTGAGCTGAAGGCAGATACTGAACCGACCGAGTCACCCAGACATCCCAATGCCTTTTGTTTTTTATGAGGCACATCTTTTTTTAGTTATTAAAAAAAAAATTCTTTTTTCCTCTTCATATGACTTCTGTGAGCTATCTTCTGTATTTTTAGCCTACTTAATTAATCCCTATGCTAACCACGTGTTTCTACTGAATTTAACACTGGACATTTAAAAAAGAAAGATGGACATCAGTAGATATATGGACAAAGTGGAAAAGTTACACATGTTCTCCATGACTCAATCTTCGATTTCATATCCTAGCCTCATTGTGAAAGATCCCTGTGCAGATGTTTGCTCCCTCTCAGAATGTGGGTGTATTACGGGAAAACTAATCCTGGTGATTTTTCTAAAATGTTGATAGCTGTTCTGCACATGTCAAGAGAGCTATAGAGATAGAAGTTAGCATTCTCATCATTCTGGAGGGACGGCTCTGAGTCGAGTTTTCCAAGCCAGAGGCTCTGATGTCTTTGTGCTTACTTCTGCTTTCCCGCTAACTTATTTTTATCTATCACAGTATTACTGTTGGCAGTCCTGTCTTTCAAACATGGTTGCATTAGAGCATGGGGGTCTTAGCTTTAATTGGCTTTTTTTGGGGGATTGAATAGGAGAGGGCACTCTACTACTGACAAAAATATTAGCTAGTGTAGAGATACTGAGCTTATACTGGCTCAAAGGATAAATCAAAAGACTTTTGTATAAGTTACCAAAACTCAGCTAGAGGAACATTCTTATATATTAAACCTCTCTATAGAAGGTAAGAAATTTAGTCTATAATAGACTCCTACTTTGTGACAAGAAGCTTCTAAAATTATATTAGATTTAGTTGGTTGGCTCATTCGTGGCATAGATGAGGACAAAGAATCAAGTTTTTCCTGTAACTGAGAAAGATGAGGACTTGGGATCTCCACTGTTTGACCCTGTCATTTTCTATGCACACTTTTTTGTTATTCTCTGGTGCCTTGCCTTGGTCAGCTGCAGACAAAGAAAATTTAGTTGTCATTACATTATATTATTGTAACACAAACAATAAAATTTTTATTTGCAATATTTATTGAACTCTACTGCAAATAATACTCAAGTCATCTGAAAAGTATTAAATGAAAAACCCTGTGTATCAGGGATAGGCAGGCTGATGTTTGATATTTTCTTAATATAATTGTTTTAACTATAACTATTTTATCATCCATATAAATGCTTTACATCTGAACATGTTAAATGTCCTCTATTTCATCTTCCAAACAGTGGATTAGATACATTTTGCCCTTCTAATAGCACATAATAATCTGTTGCAATCACAAAAATTTGGCAGAGATTTTTAGTGCATTCAGTACGTAAGGTAAGCCTGGTAATTTTATAAAAATCAAGAAGAATCTCTAGCACCAATACAAAATGTAGTAAAAAGCCAAAGAATGTGGTGCACACTAGAAGCAATATAATATACAGGATTGTTGAGAACCCCTCGAAACTATATGAGTTAGCTGTAGATCAAGAAGAAGGTACCAAGATCAAAAGTTAAAATGTTATTATGGAAACTGATTGGCGTTAATGTACGGGAATGAGTTCCAATTTTGTTTGATGCTTATTGGACTATACTTGTTACTTTCTTTGCATTTAGAGTTATCCCGTGAAACTATTGACCTTCTTGATAGTGATATTTTTATTGGGTTTTTGAGAATTAGATTCCCAAAATTTTTGGATCACATACAATGCCTTCTAGTAATGCCCATATAAACAAAGATGCTATTTGAGAAGGATATCTCTAATATATTCCCGGTGCTGGCAAAAGACACCTCTGGTGATTTAACAGAAAAAAAGCCCAATTTTTGTAGTTCACATACTCAACATTTTCTCCTGAAATAGTCATTTTATCAGTATCAATAAATCTCTCAGCAAGACAATATTTAGAGAAGAACATTTAGAGAATGATTCCGTTTTAATCTTTCATAGTTTTATTTCCAGGAAGACAAAAGGATGAGGATCAATTGGTTAAATAAAGAAATGAGTGAATGAAAGGCCTTGCATCAGCCCCCACCCAAAAAAAGTCAACATCCATATCACACATTTAGCGAATGATAATTAGGTGATTAGGCATGGTCTGTGCAAGCATGATAGTGGGGACTCTTGATTTTCTGCATACATACTAAGTCAGGGTTTATTAACAGCAGTTCAGATGCTTCAAGTTACAGGAAGGAGAAAATGTGAAAAGAAAATGATAAATTTGGACAATTGGTATTTGAGTTATAGAATGAAAAGTGTGTCTTGTGACCTTAATTGATCAGCCACATTACAATTCTAAAGACCCAGGTATACCAATTAGGATAGATGTGTTTTTGCTTTTGGAATCTGCAGAAGAGTTGACTTGATAGAAAAATACTTCCCTTACTACCCCAGCGCTAGGAGAGTCCTAGTTCATGATAGACTGTGTTCGGTTCAGGAGCTCTGTGTGTCAGTGATCCTGTGGTTATGTTCCCTGAATGAGTAGACAAGCTGCTTAAACTTTGTTTTGTAGTTCCAGAAATTAATAGGAAACCAGCAAATGTGAATTCAGGGGCATTAGATAATTAATAATTAGTTGAGAGTGAAGGGAAAATTATTTCAGTGTATTTTTGAGTTTTTTTGCAAATCCATTTATAAAACAATTGTTGAGCGTTAAAAATATGATACAAAAAATTTTTTAAAAAATTGAAAGATGGGGGCGCCTGGGTGGCGCAGTTGGTTGGGCAACTGCCTTCGGCTCAGGTCATGATCCCAGAGTTCTGGGATCGAGTCCCACATCGGGCTCCCTGCTCGGCGGGGGTCTGCTTCTCCCTCTGAACTCTACTTCCTCTCTCTCATTCTCTCTCTCTCAAATGAATAAATAAAATCTTTAAAAAAAAATTGAAAGATGATGTAAGATGAGGTACCACTTGCTTTACTTAGTTATTTCACTTACCTTAACAATAGTTCTGTGAGATAAGTGCATTATTAGCTCCATTTTACCGATGGCCAAACTAAGACTCAGAACACAAAATGATTTGCCGAAGGTTACCTGTTGAGTAATATTAGAGTTGGAGTTGAATCCAAGGTCTCTTTACGTTGGAGCCTGTGCTCCTAACCACTATCATTTCTGGTCTATTATTCTATTTATCATATAGAAGCCCATTTTCTACAAAAGGCAATTGTTCATAAGCATAATGCTGTTTTCTTTTTTTATTAATGGAGCATTTTTGCTGTTAAAGGTGAACTGTAGATTGACAGGTATCTCAGCTGCTCTGTGATGCTTCCCCAGAGGAGGGAGCTGCTGCAGTTCATAATGCAGAACTCCTCAGCCCTTTCCTGAGATGGAGACAGAGACCATGTGGCATTAGTCACATGTCGGGGGAACCAGGAGACAGGTCTGTTCCTCAACCTGTGTGTCCTAAGCCACTCTGTTCCTTTGCAGCACTGATTCTTCATCTTAAATGTATTTTAGTTTAATCAGGACAGTGATGATAATTACACAGGATTGTGGTTGTGGACTATTTGGACAAATTTTAGTTGAAAATTACCGGTCAGAAGGCAATCTGTTACTCAGGTGGGAAGAAAACTCATCAAAGAACTACGTTACTAAATTGAGGAAGGCACAGGCCAACAACTGTGCAGGTCAGCCAGGATGTGAAGGGGCGACAGGCAGACCGTAGAGAAAGGCTGATAGTGAGAAAGAGACCGTGGTGGGGAGGGGTGCCGATGAGGAGAGGAGGGGTGGAGTGGGGTGAGATAGAATTAGGTAAGAGGAATCTGGAAAAGGAGTACTATAACTTAGATTCTTTCAAGTAAAGACTGAAGACAAAGGAGAACCGGAAGTAGTATGTTTGAAAACAGTTAAAACCCGAGTTGCTCTCCCCGTAGCTGAGTAGCCACTCGTCTTGAGCAAAGGAACCTTAGTTTATTGCAACGATCTTATAATTCATAAAACTGTGTTCAAATGAAAGAAAATGTAGTACAAGTTAGGTCTTTGATCATCTGACTAGTGACAGTTTTATGAGGGGGTGGCGCCTTCTGCGGTGGCATTTGTAAAGTTTTATGTCACAGAAAAAAAAAAGATGGTTGAAAGCAGAAGAATATGAATAAAAGGGGTAACTTGAATTTCTACACCTGAGGGCTTTGGGCTTACTTGGCCGCTTGTTGTCCTGACTGTAGTCAAGGCGATGTTACCAACATGGTCATATTGAGCAAATGTGTGTGTAAGTTACATTACTGCACTTGGATTGTCTGGTTGGGTCAGTGGATCCCCATCACTGTTTGGAAAGACAACTAGAATTCCCTGGACTAGAAGAGGCCCATTTTCCCCATACGTTGCAAACAGTGTAAGCACGCAGCTCTTACAGACCGGGAGAGGTCTGCCTGTCACATGTGTCTCCTTTGTGACTTTTGCCTTTCTGTTGAACATGTAGCATGTCCTTTGTCTTCTCTTTGTAGTTTAATTTGTTATAAAAAGACATTAAGGATATTCAGGGGGAATAAAAGTGTAACCAAATACGTGACAAAATTAGAAAGTAAATTAAATTCTCATTAAGAGACTTGAATTGTAAACAAATGCTGTTGTACCCAGGGATCCTGCCCGTTTTGTTTTCACTAATGAGCCTTTCTTGCCACGCTTGTCTCTCCCTCGCTCTCCTTCCTTGCACAAGATAGGACACTCATTTCTGTTTCAGTCGCTTGTGGTTGTGGGCTTTGTCCTTATATTTATGGCTACAGTGCATACCAAGTCTCAGGGCAGATTAATTCCCTCAGTGTGGAACAGGACTATCTAAAAGTAATGTTACTTTATATACAAAACAAATCGCAACATTTGTTGCTACTTGGGAGTAAAAAGCAACCCCCCACACACGATATTGTTGAATACTGTGGCTCCTGAAACCTTGTGAGTGCTTCACCTTGATACTCTGGGAGAGCCCATGTATCTACAAAACCTGAAAAAACAAATTGTGCTTAATTTGATTTCTGCACTAAGTAAAGAAATTGTGGTGCTTGTTGGTAGGAGGCTGGGCTCCTATTGCTTTTTCAACTGGTAGAAAAAATACAAGGCTCGTTATTCCTATGTGCTTCTGCAACTGTCTTGTCCCTTCTGCTATGAGCAGGATAATTTTTAGGTATGGAATTGTTGTTGATTAAAGGGTAAAAACTCTGTCAGCCACGGACTGAGGGACAGCGAGAGAGGGGAGATGAGAGAGACAGAGAATGTTTTAGCCAGATGAAAAAGGAATGTTCAGTTGGACAGAAAGTTGAAATGTAAGTGAATAAATACAGGAGGAACAAGCAAAACACGAGTTTTCCTACTGCCCTGTGCACTTGTGGTAATTACAGTAGTCCACAGTAGACTGCAGAGATAAAGGGAAATATCTACCAGAAAGTTTAGGTTCTTTGGATTGAGGATGAAAAACAGCCTTCTGGGATTATATAAAGTTCTTCGAAGGCTGTTCCGTTCTAAATACCAAACAGGGACACGGCATAGATTCCCTTCAGAAGTGCTCAGAAAAGGTGAAGTCAGCAGCTGTCAACATAGATGTGTGAGAGAACAGTGCTGACTAATGAATGATTCATCTCCACTAATTCTACCCGTAGTATCTATCTTCCTTCAGTTGAGGCTGAGAAAGGTGAAGATGCCAAAACTCACACACATGAATTTCAAAAACTTAATTTTTGCCCTACTGTGGTACAGGCCTGGGTTAAGAACCAATGCCTAGTCGTTAATCCCTCCTGACCTGTACCTTGGTCTTGCTACATTCTGCTTTTAAGATGCCTCTCTAACATCCCAGAGTTTTGTTATCACCGTTTATAGATTGAATTCTCTCGGGCACAAACTCTCTTAAATGAAGTCACTTGGGTTGAAAAATAAATCACTTGTTATTAGAACTCATTTTCCCTTACCGTTTTATTTTCTGAGGTTGTCACATTTTACTTTATACTTACTTATTTTACTCATAGCAATTACACAGTGTGCCTTTGGCTGGAGGACACTCTCATTTACCATGTTAACACATTTCTAGGTCAATTAATATTATTTTAAATCCCTAAGCCACAGAACACCCAGCCCAACTATTTAGGTGGTCTGAGGGATTCGTAGGAAATAGTGACAATGAAGACTGTTGTCTGCTTCATTGGTTATTACAGTTATTACTTTAATGATTGGAAATACTAAGCAGGAGCATTTGCTATCATTTGAGTAATGCTGCAGAAATTGGTAATTCTTTTTGGTGCTTTTATGTTTGTTAGTAAAATTATATGATAAAAAATGTCATGAAAGCAAGAATTAGATGAGAACACACTATATTATTTCTTAGTAAACTCTGAATTATTAAGCCTGCGGTTTAATGCTTAAAATAAACAAAATTTTGTAGATAAGTGCCAAGTCATTTTGTTTGAGAAGTAAAAGTCTTACATTGCTGAGAAACCTGATTCCCCTCTCCTTGCATGTGTATTAATTTGGTGGAGCCTCAGATGTCCTTAAATGTGGAAAGTAGTGAGGCTGATTATATAATAATAATGCTGCATTTATATATTTATTTTTTTTAAAGATTGATTTATTTATTTGACAGAGTGATCACAAGTAGGCAGAGAGGCAGGCAGAGAGAAAGAGGGGGAAGCAGGCTCCCCACTGTGCAGAGAGCCCAATGCAGGGCTTGATCCCAGGGCCCCGAGATCATGACCTGAGCCGAAAGTAGAGGCATTAACCCACTGAGCCACCCAGGAGCTCCGTAATAATGCTGGTTTTATAAATATAAAGTAAACATGCTAGAGTTGATGTACCCAGAATAATTTTATCTTTGGAGGCAATATACAAAGTTACTAGGATTATTCAGAGACTATAATCATGATCATGTATTAACTGTTTAAAAATTACATTTTATGGGGTATCTGGGTGGCTCAGTCAGCTTAGTGTCTGACTCTTGATTTCAGTTCAGATCTTGATCTCAGGGTCCTTGAATCAAGCACCCATCAGGTGCCATGCTCTGTGGGGAGTCTGCTTAACGATTCTCTGCTTCTCTCCTTCACCCAACTCGCACACATACTCTTTCTAAAATAAATCTTTAAAATTAATTAATTAATTGTCCTTTGAGCCAGAATATGTTCTACCCAAGAAAGCTGTTCTTAGTGCATCATAGGTATATCTGGTTTTTACCTCGAGTAATTAATGCCACGCTTATTGTTGAGCTTTGTTTCCAAATGGTTTGGCCCTTTTAAAATATGGTTACTTTCAGAATGAATGAAGGCACTGGAAAATTAAAAGAGAGATTCCACATGTATTTTTGTTATGGCCTTTTTGTGTACCAAGTTACCATTAGGAAGGATCCTGCACTGACTCAGGGTATCAGGGTTTTTATTTTTTTTTGTAAGTCTCATTACTAAAGATTCACAAAGATTACGCATGCATTTTTCTGGCATTAAAGAGAGGCTGAATTCCAGGGCTGTTCTATTGACTATTGAAATGCCAAATTTGAGTGGAGATAATGTCTTTAAAAAAAAACAAAAGAAAACAGACACAAAGCCTCTTAGGAAAAAATAGAGTAAAATATCTTATCTATTATTATATCTCCTCCGTATCTTCCCTATAGAATCTCCTGAAAGGATGTTTGGGGAGTAATGATGCTGAGTTGAGTAAGGACTGGGTGGAGCCCGGGGCTCTAAGTACTTTGTAAAGAAACGATAGTGTCTCACATCTAATTCCATGCAAACCAGTATTGAGCTATGAAAAGTGTATAAAAAGTCTGAGTTCATTTACTCAAGTTAGTAAAGTGTCAAATTACTTTCTTTTTTTCACATTTTGAATACACCACCCCTCCTCGCTGTCTTTTGTTTTGTTTTGTTTTCTACTTGTTTGTTCAGCCAGCTCCTTAGGAAAGGATTTTGGGAAAAAGTAACATGCTCCTCAGGATGAATGCTCAGACGGCTCACCATTGAGGAAAAAAAAGCCAATATACATGGACCTGGGAGAAAACTTTTTTTTTTTTTCAAGCATTGAAAAAGGACAAAGTATCTTCATAGGAGTTTTTTGAGGTATCTTCTGAGTTTTGAAATACTACTGAATGGTTGATAATACATAACCGAAAAGAGACAGGGAAACAAGCCATAAGTGATAAGAGAGCAAACTGAGGGTTGAAGGAAGGAAGATGGTTGGGGAGGGGCTAAATGCAAATGAAAGAGAGCGCTTGAGATGAGCACTGGGTGTTGTCGCAATGCATCACTGAACTCTGCTCCAGAAACCAACATTGTCCTGTACATTAACAAACAAAATTTAAATTTAAAAAATCATCGAAAAACTTAACGTGAAATGGTACATTTGTTCAAATGCTAAAATGTTTCTTGGGTGATGGCTTTAGAGGAACTTTGATTTTAGTTTACTATTTTATGTTTAGAATATGAAATACCTAGGGGCACCTGGGTAGCTCAGTCCATTAAGTGTCTGCCTTCAGCCTCAGGTCATGATCCCAGGGTCTTGGGATCAGGCCCCATGTCTGGCTCCCTGCTCAGTGGAGAGCCTGCTTCTCCCTCTGCCCTCACCCTGCTTTTGTTTCCTCTCTCTCTCTCAGAAATACATAAAATCTTAAATACACACACACACACATATACATACATAACTATATATAATACCTAGGTGTTACAAACACTTGGAATAACCTAACTAGTAACCCCAGAATAACCAATACAAATACTTTTTTATGTTGTCAAACGATGATTACTGCACAGAGTAAATTGCATGATGTTCATAAAACACCACAATAAATGATTTGTGCTGATATGGAATTCAAGGCATATATTTTTTAAAAATCTATATGGAATTCAAGGCATATATTTTTTAAAAATCTATAAAGGAAAAGATAAAATTTCTCATTTCCCAAATAACATGACCATCCATAGAATCAATTTCAGCAAGGTAACTCTCTAAAACAATTATAAGCATATGTTAGATTTGTATTAAAGTATTCTGGACAATTTTTGTCCTTGGAAATACTTGGGAAATCTTGTTCAATATACTGGCTCCAGAAGAAAATATAATTAAACATTTTTAAACATGCATTTCAAATTAGATTGATTTTCACAGAACTTATTGAACATTTTAAATTACTCCTAAAGAGAGATTATGCATTAAGCTTTCATATGAGATAACACATTCACAAGCTTGTAGTTGGGTAATATAATTTTATATCATTTCTGTCTTAATATTATTGTTGGTTACATATTCTTTTTTAAAGGTCCCTTCATCTTTCTTACACTATCTCCTAACTAAAATGTGACTTTAGGTTCAGTAAAATCCCTTATAAATCTTTCATATAATTTCAACAGATGACTTGATATTCTAGAATATACAGATTTTCTTAAATAGGTGGTATATTGGGTTTTTTTCCACTTTATAGGCTTTAGGCTTTATGTAATACATACAACTTTACTTGTTCTACATTTTTCTATTGTAGCAAGATTTATAATATCATTTACATTTAACATGATATAACCTCTTCACACATTTTTAAAAATATTTATTTGAGGGAGAGAAACAGACAGCGTGTGTGCACATGAGCAGGGGGAAAGGCAGAGGGACAAGAAGACTCCCCACTGAGTGGGGAGCTGGACTCAGGCCTTGATCCCGGGACTCTGGGATCATGACTTAAGATGAAGTCAAATGCTTAACCAACTGAGCCACCCTGGTGCCCCCTCTTAACATATTTTTAAGTACACAGTATACTACTGTTAAATATAGTCACTAAATATATATATATACATATATATATTTTAAGATTTTATTTATTTATTTGACAGAGAGAGATCACAAGTAGGCAGAAAGGCAGGCAGAGAGAGGGGGAAACAGGCTCCCTGCTGAACAGAGAGCCTGATGGGCTCCATCCCAGGATTCTGAGATCATGACCTGAGCCCAAGGCAGAGGCTTTAACCTACTGAGCCACCCAGGCGCCCCTAGTCACAATGTTCTATAGCAGATCACTGGAACTTACTCATTTCATGTAAATGAAACTTCATAGGCTTAAAACTGCAGCTCCCTGTTTTCCCCTACCCCCAACTCCTCTGCCATCTCTGGAAACCAGCATTCCAAGTTCGAGTCTATAAATTTGACTATTTGAGTTATCTCATGTGCATGGAATCATACATTATTTGTCTCTCCATGTCTTATTTTCACTTAGCATCATGTCCTCAAGGTTCATCCATGTTGTTGGATGTGGCAGAATTTCCTTCTTTTTGAAGGCTGAATAATACAGTGAGTATGTGTGTGTGTATCTGTGTGTATACACACTAGATTTTATCCATCTATTGATAAACATTTAGTTTTAATATCTTAGCTATTGCAAATAACAGTGCAATGAACATGGTAGTACATTTATCTCCTTGAGATTGTCCTTTCAGTTTTTTTATATATGTAGAAGTGGAATTATTTGAGCATATGGTAATTCCATTTTTAATTTTTTGAGGACTTACCTTACTCTTCCATTGTAGCTGCACCAATTTACATTTCCTTCAGCAATTCTACAAGTATTGCAATTTCTACACATCCTGACCAATACTTCTTTTTTTTTTTTTTTAATGGCTATTTTAACAGATATGAGGTAATATCTCATTGTGATTTTGATTTGCACTTCCTTGATTACTAGCAATGTGGAGCATCTTTTCAGTTGGCCAGTTGTCTGTTTTTCTTGGAGAAATGTCTATCCAAGTCCTTTGCCAGTTTTTAATGGGACTATTTGATGTTTGCTTTATCAACCTTAGTAACTTTATTTTGAGTTGATTATTGGATCCAGATAAGGATCCAGTTTTACTCTTTTGCACGTGGATATCTATTTTTACCTGTACCATTTGTTGAAAAGACTGTCCATTCCTCATGGAGTGTTTTTTGCACATAGACTGTCAAAGACCAGTTGACAGTATATGCGTGGGTTGATTTTTGGGGCTGTTTTCTGTTCCATTGGTCTACATGCCTGCCTGTATGCCAAGGCCATAACTTTGCATTACTGTAGTTACTCTAGCTTATTGTTTTGTTGCATGGTTATACACAAAAATGTCAGAATTGCTCAAAAGGAATCACTGAACCACAAAAGAATAGATGACAATGGTACTATAAATACTAAAAACTTAAAATAACACTTATAATGAAATTAATGAAGAGTCCATTGCAAATATCGATGGGAGTCTTTTTGTTAGGGGAATCAAAGGCAGTGTAAAATTTCTGGTGTGTTATTTCTGCAAAACAAAAAGGTAAATATCAAGTGCTTAAGAAAATAGTACATTCTTAGATATTATATTTTGTTAGCTTGTGGTCCACTTGTCCCAAGTCCTGAGAACATGTTATAAAATGTCGCTAAAAGAATCAAGTCTTGTGAGCCACTAAAACTTTGCATCCTAGAAAGCACAGCCAATTTTGGTAAACCCATTAACTCGTCTTCCAGAACAAGTGCAAAATACTGCTTTCCTGTTCCAGATGAACGCTGTCCTTCAAACTTTTACTATTCATATAAACACAGTTATAAGTTACAGTATTTTAAAGAAGATTGTATATACAGTCATTAATAAACAAAATAATAAACCTTTTGTTCAGAGAGAAAGAATGAGCTCTAGTAAATAAGAGAACATATATTTATGTCATTATCACATCTCCTAGTTAGATATCACATCTAGGATGCATAAAATTGGTAATGTTCAGAATGTGATTTTATTCCTCACTTATGCAAAGAAAGAGCTTTGACTCTGCTGTTATTCTCATGAAAAAAATTACTATTGGGATTGGTATTAAAGAAGTTCAACTATATACTTAGTAGGAATTCAATTTATATTGCTTCAAAAACTAGGCTGCCAAAGTATGCTTTTTATCTCCCTCTCTTCTTTTTTTTTTTTTTTTTTAAAGATTTTATTTATTTATTTGACAGAGAGAGAGAGATCACAAGTAGGCAGAGAGGCAGGCAGAGAAGAGAGAGGGAAGCAGGCTCCCCGCCGAGCAGTGAGCCCGATGCAGGGCTTGATCCCAGGACCCTGAGATCATGACCTGAGCCGAAGGCAGAGGCTTTAACCCACTGAGCCACCCAGGCGCCCCTCTCCCTCTCTTCTTTATAGAATGTAGTCATTAGGCCTGAAGACTATGGTTTAGTTTGGAATGTATTTGTAGTCCACCAGCCTAAAAAACAGACACGATCAAACCTTTTCTCAAAAACTTTATTTTTCCACTGTTAAAAAAAAATAGAAAAAATGATGTGATAAAAATAATACCTTTCATGAACATTCTTTAAAGGCCAAATTGGATTCACCCAAGATAAAAGGATACTACAACTCTGCACTTTGATCGTACCTTCCTGAGTCTGCATCAAAGGTAGGGGTCAGGTGGTGGGCTAGAAGACAGTTGTTAAGTACACAGTGCTGGGTGCAAAATGGGACTACATGGCTTTTAAAAGTCATACAGGACAAAATAGGTGTCATTCACAATGCATCTCTTGGTGATGATTTATTCTGGAAACAATAAAATTTGGGTCTCTGATTATGATGTAGTCCTTGATAGGATAGCTGTTCAGTATGTTTGTGGAGGAATGAGTAGTGAGAATATGGCTGCTTTCCCATCCAGAGGAACATAGCCAAAGGGCAAGGTGGTCACATGAGTTGATGAATTGGCCGATGATGGTTGATTTGCCTGACTCCAGTGCCATTAGCCTTAACCACTGTGCATTAGAGTGACAGCAGTAAAACACACACAAAAAGAAGCAGCAGAATAATTAAGTTCTATCTTGCCAAGGACACCAAAATTTAATTTTGGAGGAAAATACAAGTTCACAATGTTTTAAAAAACTGGAAAAGTTGTAGAATAAAGCCTGCATCCAGCCTGCAGTTGTGCGAAAAAATAAATATTAAGCCAAAGAAGAGCCTGCTTTCATATCTTATTATAAGAAGAAAAACTGATTATATCAAGACTTCCTTTTCTCTGTCTCACTTACGTTCCTTTAGAGACTTTGTGTAACAATGAAGACATTATATATTACCATGACATTTTTTGAGTTATTTATGAGTTTTTTTCAAATGATCAGGGAAATAATTACGATGTAGAATTGATGATTTGATGGAATAATAATTAAATACAATATTCTTTCAGACAAGGAAGAAAATATATTTTCTCCTTTTATTACTAAGTATTTTTTTTGTAAAATTTAGGAATTAGAATGTGCTTTCTTAGGTAAAAGAAGTAAAGTGAGGAAACTTTATTCCATCAGAGATTCTCTTTTTTTTTTTTTAAAGATTTTATTTATTTATTCGACAGAGAGAGATCACAAGTAGGCAGAGAGGCAGGCAGAGAGAAAGCCGGAAGCAGGCTCCCCGCCCAGCAGAGAGCCAGATGCGGGGCTCCATCCCAGGATCCTGAGATCATGACCCGAGCCCATGGCAGAGGCTTTAACCCACTGAGCCACCCAGGCGCCCCCCATCAGAGATTCTTGATCAAAAATGCACGTCTCAGCCCTATCTGTCCTGCCCTGGAGTCCTGATTTGGTAGTTTAGAGAAGCGCCAGGTCTGTTGTATACAGGAAAAAATTTCACTAAGATCTGTTTTTAGTTAGGAACCACTAGAGGAGATGATTCCAAAATTTCATTATAGCTATAATTCTGCAATACTCTAACTTTCAGACCAGATAGAGTGGTAAATCTTAACATCTTATGTGGGTAACATATCTTTAAACCTATTCTTTACTCCCTATATCTGTCATTCAGTTTTTTTTTTTACTACTTATGCCTTCTATATCTAATTAAATTACATATTTATTTACAACCATATGATTATATCAATAGAGCTTTTGTAACATGTATGTGGGTATATACACACATATCCATATATATGCAATACACACACATATAAATATGTGCATGCACTTACACAAGAAAGCTTGTTTCTGTCATTCATATTATCATATTTATCCTTTGCTCTAATGACAAAATGACAAAGAGAAATCTTCGTTTGTTATCCTGAAGGTGCTGAAAGATCTATCAAGGTCTTTCAAGGGACATAATGGAGAAAACACAACCTTTGAATCACATGTTCAAAATTGAAAATGTTTTCTCTGTCTAGGCTTAAGTAGTATGAACCCAAATTGAAATATTGCCATTTTTACTAAAATACTTCTCAACTATCAGGCATAATATAACCTTTTCTTATCTTAGGACCATATTGTAAATTCTTCTTTCACCACTACTTAATGTTGGCTCTATTACTCATGTGTCCTTTGAGTAAGGCACCACACTTTACCCAAGTAATCTAGAATTCTAATAATATTCCATAAGCATACTACTTCTATAATTTACTGTCACTACCTTGGTTCTTTATGCAGAAATACAATGCATAAATTTCTCATTTTAGTGCTATAGTAAAACAGCTTACTAATGACATTACTAGGTATTTTCCATACAAAGCACTCAGAGTCCTGAAGATTAGTTTATACTTTCCACCTTCTTCCTCTATATGTTCATATGTCTACAGCAATCTTAAGTCTTTTCAAACAACCCTAAATAATTGCCTTCTAATCTTTTAAATGCAGGTCTTGTAGAGTAGTAGGCTATAGGGCAATTTTATCAGACATCTTAATGATATCACAGTCACTAATAACTTTGTGTCTCCTATTCCTCTTGGAGTCACAGAACAGCAGGGAGAGAACTTTGAATAATACGAATCATTCAATTTTCCTACCATTAAATAACTCCAGTCTCCATGAAATCTTGGATGGTAATGTGAGGATAAGAGAAAAAGAAAATGTGCTATTTATGAGATGTAAAAAGAACTTGAACTTATATTACATCTTCATGATGAGTTGCAGATTTACTATTTAAAGACCTATGGGGCAATTCAAAGATGAATAAAATGTTAAATTGTAAAATAATATTTAAAAAATCTTAACTCATTTTGCTGAAATAATCTTATATAAATATTTTAGGTTTATAGCCTTTTGTTTAATTTTGAATGAAACCAGTTTTTATTTCATGTTAACCTCATCTCCCTCAAAATTCCATTCAAGGATAATCAAATATCATTAGGCATGTCCAGCTCATTTATGTGCCCTACCTTGTTTAAATGATCAATTTTAGAAATATTGCCAGTTAGAGATTGCTTCAAGCCTGCTGACTCACTTTGTGATTGATGATACTAGAAATGCTGATATTTTTATTCACTATTTCACCTCTTCATGCATCACAGAGGTTGTTTGAATTATATAAATCCTCATCACTGGTAGTGGAAACACTTTGAAATCAATGAAGTGTTTCTACAATCTCTTTTCCATTCTCTTACTATTAATAATAGCTTTGTTTTCTAATAGGTTCAAAATGGTGTGTGTTGGACCATGTCATAGAAGGCTTTATCACTGTCACGTGTTTTTACCTTAGCAAATAGTTGGTTTCCTGGATTTGAACCATGGCTCTGCCTGTTCCTTATTGTGTGATGCTAGAGAGGAATTTCTACCTCTTTGTTTCCCAGTCTGGAACAATGGGAACTGTAGTGATACTGATCTCAAAAGGGGATTGTGAGAATAAAATAAATTATAAGTGCAGAGGTCTTAGAATAGTGCCAGATAGAGTTCTCAATGATGTATGCCTTGAAGATGGTTCACACACACACACAAAAAAGAGGGGGTGTCTGGGTGGCTCAGTGGGTTAAAGCCTCTGCCTTCTGCCCAGATCATGATCTTAGGGTCCTGGGATCGAGCCCCGCATTAGGCTCTCTGCTCAGCAAGGAGCCTGCTTCCCCCTCTCTCTCTGCCAAATAAATAAATAAAATCTTAAAAAGAAAAGAAAAGAAAAGAAAAACCCACCAAACAACAACAGAACCTTTTTTTTTAAGATTTTATTTATTTGTTTGTTTGTTTCAGAGAGAGAGAGAGTGCATGTAAACTAGGGAAGGAGCAGAGGGAGAGGGACAAGAAGACTGCTGAGCATGGAGCCCCGTGTGGCTCCATCCCATTACCATGAGATCATGACCTTAGCCAAAATCAAGTCACATGCTCAACTGACTGCAAACAGCCCCCCAAAATCTTTTTTTTCCTTGTTCAACATTAATAAAACAATATATTATAAGCAAGCACTCAGTAGTACTGGGAATACATTGGGAATGTAACACTCATGGCCTTGGCAGTGTGAATATTTAGGGTCAATTGAAAGGGCACACACAGTACAACAACTGTCTAATAGTGTGATCGGTCTTTTAATGCGGGAAAGTAAAAGGTGCTAATTGATAGTAATTATCTCCAACTTGAGCATTAAGGGAGAGTTTCCTAGAAGAAATGGAGCAGGTTAGAAACTCAATATTTTTGCAAACAAACTAGTGATAAGATTTTTTTTTAACAATTGTTAATATAGTCAGTAAAATGCTTCAGCAGTTTTGGGTTAGTGAATATCATACAGATTCTTGAAAAATGCAGTTTTTACTTTTATAGCATGAGAGCTGATCACCCCAACCATTACGGTTGGAACGATCTACCGACACTGAGGCACTCTAGCTTCTTGAAGATTATAATTCTTGACTCTTTCTTTCTATATATAACTCTTTCTATATATATATAGTCTATATATAATAGACTTTATATCTGTTGTCTTACTGATTTGATCATTCCCCTCTTCTGTTCTGGTCTCTCAATCCCTAAGTGTCCTTTCCTTAAATGATCTTGTGCTTTATCATACGCTAGCTGTTAACCTCCATTGTCATAATAGAGGCCTTTCTGTTTCCAGTGCAACCTCTGAATAATCTCATTCTCAACTGCTTAAAGCAACAAACTAACACAAGCTCTGGTGGTCAGAAATCGGGGTGCCTTTCACATGAACATCTCTGGCTACAAGTGTATCATAAAGCTGCAAACAAGATCTTGGACAGGGTTGCAACCTTCTTGGGTTTCACTGGGGAAGGATCTATTTTTAAACTGAGTCACAGGATTGTTAGCAGTCTTGAGGTCCTTAGTGGCTGTTGATGAGAAATATCAGTGCTTTGCCATGTGGATTCCTCCAAGGACAGCTCATACTGTGGCAGCTTGTTTGTCCCAGAGTAAGGGCTGAAAGGGTTTAAAATCAGTCGTTTTATAACCTCAATTCGCAAGTGACACTCCCTCACTTTCGCTGTGTTCTAGTTGTTAGAATTCAGTCTTTAAGTACTGCTCACATTGAAGGGAAAGAAATTATACAAGCAGGTGAATACCAGGAAGCAGAGATCTTTGGCGGATGCCTTAGAGATTATCTCCTATACCTTGTCTTTTCTCACCAATTTCTAGAACTTACCTTTTTCCCCATTCTTATTCTCATCTCATGACCTTCATTTCTATTTTATGAAAAATTAGGGACAGTCATAGAAGACCTTCATATGTTACCCCCATATCGACCTGTCTTTATGTCATTCCAACATTTTCTTTGTTCTTCCTATTACTAAGCATGGTTTGTCTTTCCACACCTAATCTAAGGCCACCCTCCCCACTTGCCAGAGCCCTGGCAATATTGCATAATTAGAGATACTGCTCAAAAAAATTCTGTTTTTTCTACATCAAATTTTCTTTCTTGATTGGGTCATTCAGGTCATCTTGTAATTTCTTAAAAACTCTGTTGATTTTACATCCATTTATAGCCACTGCCCCATTTCTGTTTGCCTTCTTGAACGTAACTTGAAAAGATGGGTTTCTATTTTTTATTCCAATTCCTCTCTTCCTATACCTTTTACCATAATTATATTGCATTAGGAATTTTTCTTTGTTTTAGGGGTATTCTTAGTAGGAGAAACTTTGTTTCAATTCTAAGTAGAGCATACAGAAAACAGATGGATATGGACTGAGTAAAGAATTTGAAAAAAAATAAAAGGCCAGGGGTATATAATCTTTCAGTGGGTATGGCTTCTGTACAATAGCAAGTCAGTTGCTAAATCAGAACATTTTCAGTTAACCAAAGACCAAATATTATTTGGGTAGTAATCAATCCTGCCCATTGGTAATTCCAGTCTTTGTGTTTCATGATATAATAACAATTTTCTTTTCGAAATTTGTTTTTATTCTCTCCTGAAAAAGTTGTAAAATTACCAGCTGGAATTATTTGTGAAAGAGTCAGATCTTTTTCCACCCTAGAGTGATGAATGTATTCATTCTTTTTTTTTTTTTTAAGACTTTATTTATTTGACAGAGATCACAGGCAGAGAGGCAGGCAGAGAGAGAGGGGGAAGCAGGCTCCCTACTGAGCAAAGAACCTGATGCGGGGCTTGATTCCAGGACCCTGAAATCATGACCTGAGCCAAAGGCAGAGGCTTAATCCACCGAGCCACCCAGGCACCCTGAATGTGTTCACTTTTTTTTAAAAAATATTTTATTTATTTATTTATTTATTTATTTATTTATTTATTTATTTATTTATTTATTTATTTATTTGACAGAGAGAGAGAGAGAGAGAGAGATCACAAGTAGGCAGAGAGGCAGGCAGAGAGAAAGGGAAAGCAGGTTTCCCGCTGAGCGGAGAGCCCGATGCGGGGCTCGATCCCAGGATGCTGGGACCCAGGATGCTGGGACCGTGACCTGAGCTGAAGGCAGAGGCTTTAACCCACTGAGCCACCCAGGCGCCCCTGAATGTGTTCACTTTTAAATAACATCTTCTTAGCCCCCGTGCCATGGAACCTCCACAACCTTTTCTTTATGTTGTGTTGACCAGGAACTGCCTTAGAAGTTATTTAAGGCTACAAATTGGTCTACTATTTTAAAGGTGTTCAGATGGCTTCATTTTTCACATGATCAAAGCAGTCTGTCTGTGGTTCAGACTGATATTCTTTACTCAATATGCATGACTTCCTGGAATTTATATGTCCCAAATGACCTTATAAATTTTCATTTAAATAGTGTTCTAAGGCAACAAAGGTAATTCCCAGTACTGTCCTAGCTGTTAAACCTGGAGATTAGCAATATAAGTTGCAGCTTATTTCCCCTGTAAAATCACAGATTTCTTACTGTTTAGCTTGACAAAACATTCTTCATTTCTAAAAGGACCAGCCCATACCTGAAAGAGTGAAATGGACAATTGAGAACTCATCATTTACAATGATGTTCATTTTATAGCATTCCTCCATGCCAAATAGTATCTCTCTAGAATTTTGATTTCTCACTGCAGTACTTTTAGTCTTGACCCATATGCTATGGTTTGTGTTGCAGAACTGCTCAAGACTGCTGAGATTTTTGGTATTAAGGATTAAATCATTTTTAAAGGCCCGGGAGGATCTGTTCTCCACTGAGAGAAATAAACACTTGAAGGAAAATCAAAATGCACAAAAACATGGCAAATAGATGTAAAAAAATAAGCAGTCAAAAAGAAAATCTAAAATCTACCACCCTTTGCAATGTTCCTTCAACCAACCTCTGAGGACTGGTAACATTTTCTGCATCTCGAAGGAATATTCTGCATTTTCAATGGAGAGTTCCCCAAAGCATTAGGAGGATTTTGTTTGCTGTGCCGTGACTCCCAATAAGTGCACCTGTCTCCCTATTTTTTGTGAATATTGACGCGCCCAGACACAGCTTCTAAATTCAACTGCTGTATTAAATCCATTTCTCAGTTAACTACTAGTCACTCTAAGTATTTGCCAATGGAAACATTAAGGCAACTGGAACAGGAGAGGCTGAGATGATGCTGAATTAAAATGTGGTGTACTTAGTAGTTGGGTTAATAGTCCAACTCAGCATTCAAGTAAAATGGAAAATCTTAGCACAGTAAATTTGAGTCTTTTTAAGATACTGATGTTAGTTATAACGGATGTTAGTATGTTCTTTCTTTTGGTTTTAGTGTTATATAATATTAAAATAATATCGCATTCCATAATTATGGTCAGAAATGAACTCCTTGTGTCATCTGAATCAGACTGGTTTACCATATGAGTGGTTTCTTGATCGAGTAAGTTGGAAAATAATGACTAAATAAATATTTATTATAAAATTATTTTTTTCATGAAGCACCATGGGGCATATACAAACAATTTAATTATAATTAAGAAATTTTTCCTCAAAGTGAGACAGACTTGAAAGGTAACAAGAAATGCAGACTTTTTTTTTTTTTTTATTACAAAAGTCAGAAAGTGGTGTGTCATAGAAAATAAAGAAGAGAATTTCCTCCAAAGTGTTCAGTTCAAGTTTGGTGAAGATGGTGGGTAATTCTGAGCCGGGCCTTCAATGATAGATTTGACTACCTGGCTAAGAGGATGAGAGGTGTGGAAGACATTATAGACATGGAAAAATATCAGAAAAACCAGAATACGCTAAGACTTAAGGCATGCCACAAAATTTATTTGGTCAGATCGTAAGATGGGAAAATTGATTCTCCTTAAGTTAATTCAAAAAATTTGAGTTGAAGCTACATTTGGTCAGACCTTGAAGGCTAGACAGAGAGGTTGGACTTGACTCTGTAGCAATTTCAACTCTTGAATGCTTACCTTTTCCAGTTTCTTTCCCAGCTTCCTAAGGCAAATATCCATGAGTGGGCTTAACCTGGATCTAGACTCCACTTTGCTCAGAGCAGGAGGTGTATTGGTTCTGTCCATCCCCACCCTCCCATCCTTCGGTAGGACTGAGTCGCACACTGTGCTGCTGATCAAATCTGGCAACTGATAGGGCTTGTGTATTCTTGGGCTTGCATAACCCCCAGGTGTAGCAGTCTTTCTCTTTCCATGTTGGTTCTGTTGAGCTGAAAAGTTGGAGGTGGCACAGAGCCACAAAACTC
This sequence comes from Nasua narica, assembly GCA_028533885.1. Lineage (NCBI taxonomy): Eukaryota > Metazoa > Chordata > Mammalia > Carnivora > Procyonidae > Nasua > Nasua narica. The sequence goes on from CM052809.1 coordinate 68,641,205, forward strand.
ATACGAAGTCTTTTCAGTTGTCTAAATATTTACCTCACTTTCTGATAATACGGACTTTTTGCTGGATTGCTTTGCACTTTTGTGATAACCTTAAACTCTCCTGAATGCTGGAAAGGCTCTTTTTCTGGAGGGGTGGGATACCGCATCCCATACTTCTGGCAACAGGCTGATGGTATACTATATAAAGTCCAAGATTATGAGATATGTTAACATAATTCTGTTGCTTTAGGCAGGTAATATTCCCTGCCACTCCAGCCTCTTAAAACACCTGCCTAAACCTTGCTTGAGATAGCCACATTTCTGGCATTCTCTCTGGGGCTTCCTGGATAGCTATCCTAAAGGCTGTTTGCAGAACTGGCTTTTGCAGGTCCAGCCTTTGCTCTTTCCTGGGATTCTTGGCCCCAGCATGCATCATGCGAAAGATGGTAGGCACAACATTCTGTACATCTGATTGTGTCATGGTATGTAAATGATTTTAATAAGAGTTTTTAAATCATTATTACAAAGAAATTCTAGGTATATAAGCAACAAAGGTACGCATATATAAATAAACAAAGGAAACATTTACAAATCTGAGCAAAGGGGATAGTTCCAGGCAAGAAGTAGCACCTGAAAAATGTCAACTGTGGTGAGTCATACATAGCTACCAGAATTTATCCCCCAAATTACTTTTTTAGATTCTCTGCAAGTGTAAAGAATTGTGCAGAAGATAGTTCACTTTTTACATCAAGCATACTTGACTCTGACAAAAGTGAGGCTACTGTTAGTATCTGAGTTTTAATTATTTGGAGTTTTTTGCAGTGAATTTACATAATACTATTTTATTTTTTATCAAGAAAGAATGTTTGAGTTCATGGCAATGATCATTTTTCAGATGCTTGTTGAGCAAGAAATGATGGATCAGTCTGGGTAAAAATTGCATATGAAAAAATTAAATAAGTCTCATTCATAAAATGTTAAAATTCCCCTACATACTCTTTACTTTTTTTTAACCTAGGAATCTTTATGGGTATCTTCAAATTATTGGAAAATCTTTCTATAGCATTCCTCCAAATTTAAGTGATTGCTTTTCATGAGGTCTCCTGAATAAATAAGGAGAACACAGAATTTACGCTCCTTTATCGGAAATTGGTTAGACTCTAGGTAAAAAATAGTCAATGTTTTGTCATAGAGCCTTTTTATTTTTATTTTATTTTTTTTCATGCAGGCTTTATTACCACCTTCAGTAAAAAAAGCTGTTATAGTGTCACATCACTAGAAGAGGAGAGTGTCAGCTCTATTGAATTCCAAGTCACTGAAATTCCTCATTATTAATCAGCTTGTACAGCACTGGAAAAATAATACGTTTTGTCAAGACAATTTTAGAGCATTTGTTTTCTGTGTCCATGTATATTACAGTGTAGCTTGAACCACTGTCATTTTAGGGGATTTGCTTTTTCAGCACCACAATAGCTACATACTAGAGAAAGATTTAATAATAGCTGTATGAATCAAGTTTGGTGAAAACCTATCAAACATAAGCCTATAAAATTTGGAGTGTATGAGAATCACAGTAGCTCCTGATTGGTGAGTGGAGAGTGAATAATATTCTCTCAAGAAGATAATAATGTTCTAGACTGATAAACAAATGCTGTGTATTTTCAAGACATGTAACCATGTTAGGTATCAGCATCATATAACTATTTTCTATGTTGTGTAGCTGTCCTAAAAGTGTTGTATAAATTAAAAATGGTACTAATGTGTGTTATAGATTGAAAGTTTGTGTTCTCCCCTCTCCGAAATTTCTTTGTGAAATCTTTGAGTCCAGTATGATCATAGGTGGAGGACAGACCTTCAGGAGACAATTAGGTCATGAGGGTGGAGCCTTCATGAATGACCTTAGTATCCATTTAAGAGATGCGCACCCCCGAACTGCCTTTCTCTTTCTGCCATGTGAGGGCACGGCTAGAAAACGACCATTTATGAACAGTAAGGCAGGACTTCATGGGACACTAAATCTGCTGGTGCCTTCATATTGAACTTCCCAGCCTCCAGAACTGGCAGAAGTAGATTTCTGTTGCTTGTATCTCACCTAGTCTATGACAGTTTGTTACAGCAGCCAAAACAGACTAAGACAGTTTGTGATGTACTCTGTCATTGTCTTTTTTTTTTTTAATCACAGCTTAAGATAGCAATTTGCTAATTATGCTTTTAATGTGATTGCTACAGTCATCCAGCCAATATAATTTAGAACCCATAGAGGATTTGTTGGCATAATTTATTCGTACCATCCATTCTCCTAGGACAAATTGAATATTTTGATCACTAATCTAATGCAATATTGTCATGAGGGCATTTCAACTTGCTTGTACAAAATGAACAATATTTGCCTCACAATTTAAATTTTTCATTTCTGTGAAAACAACAAGGCATGGAGTAAAAATGTTAAGCAGAACAAAGAAAAATGAGTCTATCTCATTCTTACAACATCAATCCTACTCCCCAGAATTAACGTTGTGTATCCTTTTCACAATTTTTTCAGGTATATACACAGACACAGATACATCTTGTTTTGTACCAGAAGGATAATACATACAGACTCCTCTGTCATTTGCTTTATATTTTAAAGGAGTTTTCCAGATTATCATAACAAATCTATTTGTTTTTAACAGATGCATATAGGAGTACTTTCTATGGATGTTTATATTTTATTGAACTAATTGTCTACTGAGAAACCATAAATTTCTTTAAAGGTCTTCCCCTCTCCCCTACACAAACAATGCTATAAAAATAAGCTTGTATACATATATGTGAGTTACGCCCAAATATATTTGTTGGAGAATCCCCTCAGGTTAAAATTAATGAGTCAGAGGGTTTTAACATGTTAGATGTGGTTAAATTCCTCTTTAAAAAATTATATCAATGAATAATCTCACTGATAATTTGTAGAAATAAGGTTTTTTTCATACCTTGGATAAAACTGCATACTTTCAGTCATCATTCATTCATTTATATATATATATTTTTTAGATTTATTTATTTATTAGAGAGAGATCACAAGTAGAGAGGCAGGCAGAGAGAGAGGGGGAAGCAGGCTCCCTGCTGAGCAGAGAGCCCGATGCGGGGCTCGATCCCAGGACCCTGAGATCATGACCTGAGCCGAAGGCAGAGGCTTAACCCACTGAGCCACTCAGGCGCCCCATTCATTTATATTTTTAAATTTAGTAGAAAGAGAGCAAGAAAGGGGCAGGGCTTGACAAAGAGGGAAACATCTTCAAGCAAGCTCCCTGCTGAGTGTGGAGCCTGACCTTGGGCGATTGTAGGACCCTGAAATGATGACCTGACCCAAAAATCAAGAGTTATATATCCAACCGTCTAAGCCACCCAGTCACCCTTCTTTTATTCAAAAGTTTTTATTGGTACCGTGCTTTTCCTGCTTAATTTTTTTTCATAGCATTTATTACCATCTGAGATGATATGTCCACTTATTTATTTCTACTCCTTGAGAAACAGCATGGGCAAAATATCTTGTCTAATCTGTTCATTGCCATGTTTCATATGTCTGGAAATGTACCCAGAGCATATTCTGTGGCCCATACAAATTTATTTAATGACAGAGTGAATGAATGATGATCTGTCTTTAGGACATTAACCTCATATGAGATGGACTTTTGATGAAGTAAAAGTATTGGAGCTTTCTTTTGTGACTTTGAGATCTGTACCTCCCAGAGGATAATTCTTGATTCCAGAATTATTTTTAATAATTAAAGTTTTTTCTTCTAGTCCTTTTCACATTATCTCACATAATGGTTTCTTGAAAATATTTTAAGTAAGAATGGAGGTAGACATCCAGCTTTATTTTTCCTAAAAATTCTCTAAAATGGTTTTTAAAAATCTGTTTTTTTCTCATTTAGTCACCTTACTGACATACAAAAATTGTAGATGTCCTTTGTCTATTAGAGCTTTCTTTTTCAGCCCACTGTTCTATTTATCAGTTCTGGGTATTTTGCCACATTATTTTCCTTACTTAGTGATCTACCTTATTTCTAATTAAGGCTAATTCCTCCTAAATGGCTACTTCCTTTAGGCCTTTTGGTGATTAATTTGCTGATACCTTTCAGATTGAATATCATTGCTTAGTTAGGTTTTGACAAAAACATTTTGACCAGGCTTATAATGTGTGGGACAATTTTGGGGAAATTCAATTATGGTATACACTGTTGAGTTTTTCTATTCCAGAAAATCTTGCATTTGCTCAAGTCTTTTGAAAATTTTGCTTTAAACATTTCTGAATGTCATTATTAGGTATTTGATGTTGCCTTTGCATACGAAATTTGATGTCATACAGTTTCTTTTTTTTTTTTAAAGATTTATTTATTATTTTTTTTTTCATTTGAGACAGAGAGAAAGAGCATGAGAGGAGAGGTCAGAGGGAGAAGCAGGCTCCCTGCAGAGCAGGGAGCCCGATGTGGGACTCAATCCCAGGACTCCAGGATCATGACCTGAGCTGAAGGCAGTTGCTTAATCAAATGAGCCACCCAGGCACCCTGATGTCATACAGTTTCTAATAGCTGTTCTTTTTTTTGGGGGGGGGGGTGGTCTACATACCAAACTCTCCCAGTTTCTTAGTTGATTCTTTTAGGTTTGCTATGTATAAAATAATCTCCCTGGAAATAGTGATAATTTAATTCCCTCTGCAGTTTTCTTATTTGTTTTTAAATATTTCATTGTACTCTGTAGAAGTTCTTTAGAAAACTGAACTAGAAATTGTATGAAAATCAAAGTAGTTTTATGTGAGCCCTAAGACAGACTTTATCTTATCAAATCAGGCTTGATAAATTCTTCCAAACTAAATCCATTCAAATATTTTCTAAGTCAGATTTTTTGTTCAGATAACACGTTGTTGTTGTTGTTGTTTAATTTTTAAGTAATCGAGAAAATGCAAAATAATGATTAAAACTATTTGAAAGAAAATGCTGGGAATTCTTGGAAAACAATATCAGAAATCATCTCTGATAGAGAAAGGATTCCTAATAGAAACATAATTTTAACAGACAGGCAACTAAAATTAAAAATAAAATAAAAGCAAAGACTAATTACAAAAGAGCCTTCATACATAATTATAAAGAAAAAAAAACACATGCTAGATTTTGTTTGTCTTTCACTGGTATTCTCCACATGCTTACTTTGCCATTAAAGTCAGATCATTGGAGATCAGTGGTGACTGCAAACCACATGCAAATTTTATAAGTTCAATTTAGAATTAGAAAAAAAACCCTTTAAACTTTAGTAATTTGTTCTGTAATCTATTTTTTTACAAAATATTGTCATTACAGAAATAAGAAAGTAAAAAACATTCACATGCAGCATTGAGTTGTAGCTGTCTTGTTGGGATATTGAGATCATTATGATGAAGTTTTCTAATATAAGTGAGGTTCAGTGGGGTGGGGTCTGGAGCCGAGGACCAAGAAAGAATTCTTGAGATGTATTCGGTGCAAAATACTGGTTTATTAAAGCATGGGGACAGGACCCTTTGGCAGAAAGACCAGCTGGCCCAGGGTTGTGAGGGGTGGCTGACTGTATACTATGGGGTTGGGACAGGTAAGGAAAAGGGAGGTTTCAAAAGAACTTCCATATGCTAAAGAGGACCTACAAGATCTGGGAGGCCTTGAGGCCTTGCCATTGTCAGGTTAAGGTTGCTTTTCCCCTCTGGCAAGGTATTAACATTAAGATAGTTGGGAGATTCCGGGAAGGATCTCACACAGGTCCCACCGAGGAGTAGGACGTTGGGGAAGGTTGCAAAATATTAGCTTCTGCTTTGTCCTCAGCCAGCCTTTTGCTCCCTCATCAATTACAGTAGCTTCACAGATGTCACCGAATGGGTCTGCATCTGACTTTTAGCATTTTTAAAGGCTAGAATATGTTCAAGTAATGCTTTGATAAAACGTTTGAAAGCTGTGGTATAGACATAAACTTATAAACTGTATAAGCTAATGTAATTTAAAATTTTTATACTCCAACAAAAATGCAGAGGGTTAATTGCAAGCACACGAGGAGTTAAAAGTACTGGACTTGAGGCCACTTTATCTACCAATGGAGTGAGAATGCTGCTATGTACATATTACATGTTATTTTGGTGATAAATGTGAAAGAAGACATGATGTCGCAAATGCATAGACCTATATAGTAGATACAGTCCAAAAACCTTTCATTTACTGGTGCAATATCAGATACTTACAAAATTGCTCACTTAAATATAACACGTGGAACACTTACTTCATTTATGTGTCTGGAAATCTCATTTTCTCTCCATGGGCTCAGAGAGAAGAAAATTTCATTTGAAATTGTTGAGATTTATTTGCAATATTTTAAATACACTAGGTGTGTGCTTACGTGTTTGTGTGTGTGTGTGTGTATGTGTATAGCAGTTTTCTGAAGAGACAATAAATCCTAACAGCTAGTATCTTCAAATTTGCTGTCAGAAGCAGTTTTCCAAATGGATTAGAAAAATTATTCAGCTTCTCGAAGTCTGAGTTTTATCATATATAAATTGGATAATGAAGCTAGATTCCCTTTCTAAGGTTACTACCAATGTTAAGAGAAATAATATGAGCAAAATTTAGGTCATTTTGTCTCAAATCAAATATATGCTTCTGAGTAATAGCACTAGTAATTATGAACTTTACCACTCTTACAGGTAGCTTGTCTGTTAAAACACAGAAGGAGGTCAGTATATTTGCATGTACTCTCCAGCTCCTCTTGTGTGAAATGGAAATGCTCATGGACACTCATTTGTTTTCTCTCCCATAGACACAGAGACAGACACACCCACTTTGAATCTACCTATAGAAGGGCTTGTTAGCAGTAGAATGGAGTTTCCTGAATAGCAGAAATAACTTTCTCTTGTAAATGGTAATTGTCATTATTCTTCATGTTAATATAGTAGGAAGGACAACTGCTTGTAATCTTAGTTTTCTGAAAAGGCTAAGTAATTTCTCCAAGTTGATCTAGAAAGTCGTAGCCTTAATTGGGCTGTGGGTTTTTTATTTTCTCCGATTCCTCTGACATTTGATCGATCGTGATGTTCAGTTTCATATGCTGGAAACTGAAAAAATAGGACTCGTTAGCTAATGAGGGCCAGACAAAGAAATAGAAGACTGAAATTGAATTGGGGTATCAGTGTAAAATGTTGCTCATAGAAAAAGAGATAAAAAGGGGTTTAGGGGGAGTTAGAAGTAGAAAGAGTCTAAATGCAGAAACTAAAAGGCAGAAATTAGATACTCTGCAAAGGGAAAGAGAGTGGTTTAAAATGTTTCAAAAAAAAGGGGGGGAGGGCCAAAACTAAAAGACAGTCACATGAAGTGAGCCAAGAGAGCAGACATCAGAACAAGGCAAAGGAACAGATTCCCGGCAGAAGGACATTATTAACAGTTATAGGCTCTCACTTCATTGGTTATGTGATAGGTTCTGAGATTTTTTATAATTTTCGTTCCATAAACCATGCTTTGATTTCGTTTCTTCAAATCTCAGTTGGGGCCAAATGCATCCAGCAGTGAGGAAAGAGATGGTACAATGCAATCAAGGCATCGTTAAATCCACTCTGGGAGTTGGCAATGCTTTGCATTAGGTTAGATCAGAAGAAGTTATTTTGCAGTAGTCAGATGCCTTTACAGCATTTTTTTTTTTTCTGTTCTCATGCAAACTAAGACGACTCTGCTTAGGATACAGAATTCCAAATGGATTTTAGTTAGGGAAAATCAATGTGTACTGCAGACATAGGATGTACCAAAATGATGTTTCATGCTAAAATCAAGAAGCTTAGCATTTAACCAGTTAACTTCAGCAAACAGAATTGCAGATAACAGATAACTTGAATGCTTAGTACCAAGGGACACGCATCATGTTCACTCTGCACCCTGAGCATTGAGTTTGGATATAAACTGACTATGTCTGAGTCTAAAGGGACTTAATTTTTCTATTATAAAATGGTCCTTCAGGCAGTTTCATTTAGTATTTATTTTATAAACAGATGTCACTGAATAACTGACAACGTAAGGGGATTTCACACCGGAGTCCCACCTTCTCACCTCCTGAAAGGCTTCATTTTTAGATTCAAACTGGACTCTTAGAATAGCTTCTTGCGTTGGCTTTACTGCTGTTTAATAATTCTAGTTAGTGTAATAGCTTCATAAAAATAGCTCATGCTCCAACTCATCAGAAATGTTATCAATTAACAAAATGAAATAAAGAATAAGTAGAGCTTCAATAATTAAAATTTTCCAAATTTAAGAATACAGAATATAATTAATACACTATTTATATCTTTTTGTCTACTAACATAAAAGAAATTCTTTTGTTCTTTCCTGGTTGCAGGATATCTAGGAGTGTTTTTTTCTACCATCATTTTGGTACATTACACTAGGCTTGTAATGATTACATATCGCTTCACATTTGCCCAACGAAATGTTCTTAAATGTAGATACTAGCTTATAGTAGAAAAAGATTTCTAATTCCTTGTATATATTTGAAGTTTATTCTGTGAAATGATTTAAAAGGCTTTAAATTTTCTTAGTGGCTCACTATGCAGTAGAAAAAGATCATGTTTTTCTTTATGGATTGATGTTTTTGATAAATGGAAGAAATAGAAACAAGCCACAATTTTGGTCTCAAAGCTTACTCAAATTTCTTTAATGCAAATTTAATGAGAACATTTGTTTCAAATGACCGTATTCTTATATGAGAATTACTAGACAAAAGATAGTAAAGAATGAACATTGGATAATGAGCGATGAAATAATCTTCGAGGAGTAGTTTTTGTCGCTGTGCCTGTGAATGGCCGGCAGGTGTGTGCGGCAGGAGCTGCCCTGGCGACACTTGCTAGTCTCACTTGTCTGCAAAACTGTCTTTCAAAAACTGTGTATCTACAGGGACGAGCAAATTTCCCAGCTGTGTAAGGACAAAACAGGCCAGCCTTCTAAAGAATTTCTGTGGGGCGCCTGGGTGGCTCAGTGGGTTGAAGCCTCTGCCTTCGGCTCAGGTCATGATCTCAGGGTCCTGGAATTGAGCCCCGCCGGGCTCCCTGCTCAGCGGAGAGCCTGCGTCCCCCTCTCTCTGCCTGCCTCTCTGCCTGCTTGTGATCTCTTTCCTCTCTGTCAGATAAATAAATAAATAAACATTAAAAAAAAGAATATGGTATTAACAGGCTTTTGTATACCATTTCACAAAAATTTCAGTGAAAATTTTAAGCCTGTTGAATATACAGAGATTGAGTTTCTCTGAGGAATTAAAAAAAATCCAACAACATCCATCATAAGGTATGTTTGAAGGTGCGAATGAGAAGGTGAGAGGAGTTGCGGGAAGACCAAGAAACTCCCTGTGTTCTTGTCCTGGGCTTCACCACACATTTTAGAACCTTCTAATAGGGTTGTTTGAGTAAAGCACACCTGGAAGTTTAGTCAAATTCCAACTGTTCATATTCCTAAAAATTGCTAATACAGTGTCTTCAAATTTATGAATACTTAACCGTATGCCAGGCACCAAACTGTTCTCATTCAATTCTTATAAAAGTCCAACACTATTGACCCCATATTGTACATTAGAAAACTAGCATACAGAGGTGGTGAATATTTTGGTCAAGATCATCCAGTTGGTGAAGGAACAGAAATTTGAACTAGCTGTATCTAATGCCACTCATACATAGTTGTAGTAAATTTACTGTGCAATCAGAAGTTACATTAAATGTAACCTTCCAACATGTTCTATTATATTTTGTCGCACAGCCATGACCGATATGGTTGTTCACCTGATGGCTCTATATGCTTTCTAAAAAACGGAATGTTGTTAATCACGGAAAACATAGCTTCCAAATAAGCAATTCAAACCACTCACTGAGACTCTCACATAATTCTTTATGTTTCATAAGTCATTCAAAATAGAATGTGTCCCATACTGGAAGGTGAAGATTTCCTCCAACAATGTAAACAGGCAATCTGCTACCTCCTCTTTTTTAAAATAAAGCTCTAACTTCTTTTGAGTGAACTTTAGCCAACTAGTAATTGTATTATTTTATGTTGTCAAAAGCCTCCATGCTTCCTTTTCTAATGTGCCAAGGTCACTTTCTCAATTATTTTCCTTTCTCAGTGGGTCATGATTAAGCAAGTACTACTCATCTCCTATGCAACTGAAGTAATAGAAGGCCTGAATCCCCATATGATCTAATTATATAAAAATTTGGCTAGCTATTATGCTAAATGTGCCCTTTGACCCTAAGAAAATATTTCGAAGATGTTTTGTTCACGGAGAACGATAAATGAGATGCATTAGAAGTTCCTTAACTAATTGAGAAATGCTTGAACGATTTTGTCTATTTGACTGCTACCTACTGGGACACATTTTACTGATGGTGTGAAAGAAACTTTGGAATCTAATCAGTAAGGTGGAGCATTTTTAAGCAAGGGATTTTAAGATTAAAGAGTAGTGTCATTGAAATGAGCTTCAAAAAAGGAAGAACACAAAAAAACATGATCAAAGATTTAAGCCAAAAGATACTTCTTAAAGCAGAGAGATAAAATTCATTTAATTAGACCATGTTATTGAGGGAGATACAATCTCTAGTCTGAAGCTGGAGGAAGATAGGCTATTATATTACTTTATCTTTGTTTAAGCATTAAAGCATACATATTATAGATAATGGATGTGCTTCTGCCTGATGGTTGGGAGGTGGAGGGCTCTGATTTCATAAGGTATAATGTGGTACAAGTTTGCAAGCCAGTTGATTCCAGCTACTTTCACAAGAACCACTCTAGCAAAGATTCATGTGATCATTTCCTTCTGGGATTCAGATGTAGAAGACCTAGATTTTATAGGATGGATACTTAGCTTAAATGTTTGCATTATGTTGTAAATGATGGCAGGGCCCATTTAGCTTTGAATAGAGAACCCTAGTCCATGAAAAAAATGTGTCCCCTACCTTGGCTAGCCATCTCAGAATGTTTGGTCATGGCTACAACTGGGCCCTTGAGTAAAACCACTCAGGTAGCTAGCAGTTCTCATTACCATTAATAAATGAGGTAGAACTATGTTGCTTTATTTTTGTATGAAGAGGAGAGCAAAAGATAGGAGACAGAAGCCTGATAGTTCTTGTTAAGTGTATATTTACATATTTATACATATTGCGTGCATATATATATCAAGTGCATAATCTATAATACATAAGTTATATATAATTATATGTATATTACATATATAATATATAGTTTATGTATATGTAATGTTACATTATATAATATGTATAATAGCATTATACATGATCCATATATTACACATATTATGTATGCATATATAATATATACACACACCTACAGTACGCAAATGGGAGATTGATTGATTAAAGAAATGACTTACACAGTTGTTTAGGATACATGAGCCCAACATCTGATGGGGTAGTCCATCAGGCTAGAGAGTGAAAAAGAATTTCAGTTGGTATCCAAAGACCATCTGTGGGCAGAATTCCTGTTGCTCCATGGAGGGTTAGTCTTCATTCTAGTAAGGCCTTCAACTGATGAGGTGATGCCCACCCACATAAGGATAATCTGCTTTTTTTTTAAATTCACAGACTTAAATATTAATGTCACCCCAAAGAAAACTTAACAGAAAAATACAGAATAATATTTGACCAAATATTTGGTCACTGGTGTCCAGCCAAGTTGACATAAAATTAACCAACACGAGGGATGTCTAAGTGAATCATGGTACCTTCAGTCTAGTAATGGGGAATCCTAGGAAGACCAACGACATGACCAATGCCAACTTTATCATCAGATTCAGATGATGATAGCAAACAGGCTGATCATCTGTAAGTCTCTGACCATCCAATCCAGTCTCAACGAAGAAAAATACTTTGGGGAGCGCCTGGGTGGCTCAGTGGGTTAAAGCCTCTGCCTTCAGCTCAGGTCATGATCTCAGGGTCCTGGGATCGAGCCCCGCATTGGGCTTTCTGCTCTGAGGGAAGTCTGCTTTCTCCTCTCTGCCAGCCTCTCTGCCTACTTGTGATCTCTCTCCTCTCTGTCAAATAAATTTAAAAAAATCTTAAAAAAAAAAGAAAAATACTTTGGTTCACTAGATAGACAGGCATGTATGGTTATGGCAGTGCTAGAATGTCTGAGACGGTAAGCTGGGTATAAAAGAATTTTGCTGCTTTGAAGACCTACACTATACTCCAGTATAGTAAGTGTGCAAGATCGTCGTGTCTATAAAAATGCAGGTATTTTAATTAAGAAATACTTTATGGCCAAAAAGATGCTAACCGTAATTAGAGTTTTCATCAAGTTGTAATCGCTAATCTCAGATCACCATAACAAACATAATACTAATGAAAATGTTTACAATATTCTGAGAATCACCAAAATGTGACAGACACAAAGAAAGAAAAAGTTGTTGGAAAGATGACACCAATAGACTTGCTCAGTGCAGGGTAGCCACAAACCTTCAATCTGTTAAAAAAAAAAAAAAAGAAAGAAAAAAGAAAAAATAACTAAAAATACCTACAGTATCTGTGAAGCCCCAAAGGAACAAAGCACAGTGAAAGGAGGTATGCCTGTACTGTGAGTCTAAGAAGATTGATTTCCATCTGTGGTACAGTTTAGACCTGAAGGTGAAGGAAGGAAAGTGTTCAGAAAAAAGCAGATTGTCTTGAACAAAGCCACAACCTGAAGGCAAAAAAAGCCCACAAGAAACTCCTGGCTGACCAGGCTGAGTTCCATCGACCTCAAACCAAGAAAACATGCAAGCACAGAAGGGTGGCTCCAGTCCAAGAAGGAGGAATCAGCAGAACTCAGTCTGAGGCAGAAGAGACCAAGAAATAAATCACCCTTGTCTTGCCTGTTCATACTGGCTTTGGCAATGATACTGATTAGCCATTTAATAAAACAAGGCTTACTCTGGGTGCCTCTACCACCCTCATTCCCCCCAAAAAAGAAATAATGTAGAATAAAGGCCTTAATGCTGTAACCTCCACAGAAGATGTCTGTGATGATCCATCAATTGCCTTTAGATACTCATGCTGTCTTCCCTCCCTAACAATTGCCTAGGCCATCACTGTGGATTAAATACAGTGTAAGAGTTTCCAGAAGAGCAGGGTCCAGGGCTTCCAGCCAGAGATTCATAGACGTTATTAGCACACCTGCTCTTTCTGTATCCACGCTCTTCTGGCTAAGCTTTCCTATACATGCCAACTGCACACCTCTAATATGTCTACACTGATTGAATGCAGTGGAACTCATTAGGAACTTGTCAGGTCTCATGTGTAGGCTCTGATAAGGTGCTCTTGCTCGAAGTGGGGTTTAGAATCCTAATTTGCATATACATGCCCAGGTACATAATACTACATGCATTTTCTATGCAGGAAAAACACAAGGTAGAAGGGAACCAATTTTGAGCTATCTTCAGCATTACACAAGACAGCTGTTGGCTAGGAAGGATATTGTATGAAGAGGCAGAAGCTGTGAAGGGCATGAGAAGAGATTATTTGGAAGTTACCTCCCACAGGAGAAAAATAGGCCTCCTTCAGAACCTGGCATATGTTTCATAATTAAACATCTTAATTCCTAAATACTATTGAAAATATTAGTATGAAATATCCTAGGGGATAGAAACATAATAGCTAGATCCAAGTTGAAACCAAAACTAGAGTGAAGAATGAAGGACATTTCCAGGAAGAAAGAATATTCTAGATAATAGATGGTATGATTAAGAAGATAAGAAATCTTAGCATTCTAGTGAAATTATCAGCCAATAAAAAGAAACAAAAATTTAAAAAAATCAAAATCTTGATCAGAACAGGAAATAAAACTATAGTATAATATTACATAATTATTTAAGTAAAAAGTCTCCAAAAGGTAATCGATTTGTCATTTTCTTTTGAAATGCTAGGTTTTCATTTCTCTGTGTTAAATTACACTACATAGGTCAAGAAAAATAGTTCTATAAGTAAAATCACTATGGTTAAGTTTTTAAATTCTCTAAGTAAAATGACAAAAACAAGCATGGAAGATTTAATGAGTGTTACGGAAGAATGTTAGTAATTTTTCCATCCATAGCTTCCATCAGTAGCAAATTGAAATATGAGAACTTAAATACCTTAACCTCCTCTTTTAAGGGTAATCAAGAAAATGGTGTCCTAAGTATCCCTGAAAAGTTACTTTCCTGACCAAAACAAATTTTTTTTCCATTGGTGCTCAAGAATTTTATTATGAACACATGTATACCCCCCACCTAGATTCTACAACTAATGAACAAAAAATATTAAACCTGAAGGGTATGGGAGGGATTTTTCTAGAGAATATTTAATTTAGGGTTAGTTTAACATCCCTATTTGTAAATTTGTAGGTCATAGGATCTTAAGATACAGTAGGTGACAAAATTTTATGATAAAAAGAATTAAGGGGTTATTTTGAATTGAATTTTTATAGAAAGGCTAGATACACTAATTTTGTGAAACTAAATCTAAGTTGAGGAAATAGATTAAATCATCATCCTAGAAAGATACACCAGCAACAGTAAGAATATAGAATCCTGGTGTATCAGGGTGGAGATGACATAATACTGTCTAGGTAAGAGTATGAGATAGGCTATTCTTCTGCCTTTCTTTCCACGGTATTCTTTATCTGCTCTTTTGCCATTCTGATGAGTACTTTATTAACTTTCTTATTTCTTCTTTGCCTTTCTAGCTATTTGTCTGCATCATTACATGTGAGATCCTATGACCTAGATATTTACAAATAGGGATGTTAAACTAATTCTAAATTACATATTCTCTAGAACCTGCCCCCCCCCCCCCAATTGCCTTTGGGTATAGTATTTTTTGTTTTGGTCAGGAAGTAACTTTTCAGAGATACTTAGGACAACCTTTTGTTTCTTAATTATATCGAAAGAACGAGATCAAGGTATTTAAAATCTCATATTTCAATTTGCTACTGATGGAAGCTTAGAGGAATAGTCAGTGTTTCCTCACTTTTGATCACGTAGTTGAAATAGTAACATGTTGAATCTTCAACCTAAGGTATTTATAGAATGGAATTTTTTTAAAAAGGTATTTATTAGATATATGATTCCTTCTTGATTTAGCTGATAAAGGCCAGACACCTCAATTGATTGGTGACTTACCAGGAGATTCTAGAGTATTATCCAGGTCCCAGTCTTTGAATAGAAGATAATTAGCATTAGGTTCTTTAGGTCAAGGAATTTTGTGTGGGGATTTTCGGTTTTAGGTGGAGGAGCATATTGAAATACTGTAAATAAATAGGAGCTCAAGGGATTTATTTTGGGACTCGTTCTCTTGAAAAACTTACTGCACAGTGGCTGCAAACATTTCCAACATGATTAAGCATTAGCGTAAGGATTTTGTTTACTTTGGATAATGCTAATCAGGTTTTCTTTGTGGCTGAATACTAGCCAGTGAAGTTGATTCTTTTCCAAATTACAGACTATGTAAACCTTGCCACCCTCTTCACAATAAAACAAAAGAATAAAGTTAGAAGGTCTTCATTTTTCAATCAAATAATGTGTGATTGAGAACTTGAATCACCATTGAAATCAAAGTATAAAGAGTCTCAGACCTGTCAGATACCATTGAAAGCAAGGGAATTTACAGGGAACATTCTAAATCACTACCAGGGCGGATTGCCAGTCTTTGTTACAGAAGTAATTAACAGGGATTTTTTTTGGCTGAAACAGTGAGGAGGCACGTTGAATTCTGTTGTATAGTGCAACAATATCCTATTTGGTTCCAGTTGGATGTATTTGGCAACTTCTCCCATGAGTGTTGGTTTAATACACTATACCTCATTTGGCCATCTGGTGTCTACCATGAGGAGGGTGAAAATTACCTACAATTTAAAATAGGTTTATTCTTTGTTGTCAGGCAGAGATCTTTCTGGACTCTGATGAGTTGAAATTTCTTTGTTCTTTTTACCCTGAATCTCACCTGTCCTTTTGTAATTTAAGCTATGTAATTGTGTATGTGTTGTTTGTATGCTCGTGTGTGCGCGTGCATGTACATGTGCATATTGGCGTATTTATAAAGGAAATTTGGATTCTTTTTTTAAGAAATGGAAATTTTTTAAGTCTGAAGGTTTTTCTACTATAAGGTCACAATATGTATGTGCAAAATGTTGAAGTGAATTTTTCTTCTCATTGAACACATTTGCGACATTTTTCAATTTCTTCTTAAAAACCATCCTGATTTAGAAAGAACTTTCCTGTGAGGCTTTTCAGCTTTCCAATAGGCTTCTCATGATCTGCCTTATGTGTAATAACAAATACAAGGGCAAATATCAAAAACCCATAGAAAAATAATCTCTTTTGAATGGCGGTATTCATACATTCATATATTTTTGGCTTTATATATTCAAAATGAGTTCTTCAGTTTAAAAGAAATGAAAAATGATAGGAAAAGTCTTTCCTATTAACCACATATTTACCCTTTCTGGCATTCTTCATTCCTTTGTGTAGATCCAAGTTTGTTTGTTTGTTGTTTTTAACAAACTTATTTTTAAATTAAATTCAATTAATTAACATATAATGTATTACTTGTTTCAGGGGTACAGGTCTGTGATTCATCAGTATTATATAATACCCACTGCACATTACAACACATACCCTCCCCAATCTATCACCCAGTCAGCCCATCCCCTCACCCCACCTCCCCTCCAGCAACCCTCAGTTTGTTTCCTGAGATTGAGTCTCTTTATGATTTGTCTCCCTCTCTGGTTTCATCCACTTTCATTCTTCCTCTCTTCCCCTATGAACCTCTACCCTGTTTCATAAATTCCACATATGAGTGAGATCATATAATTGTCTTTCTCTGATGGATTTATTTTGCTTAACCTAATACCCTCTAGTCCCATACACATTGTTGGAAATGGCGAGATTTCATTTTTTGATGGTTGAGTAATATTCCATGATATATATACACCACATCTTCTTTATCCATTCATCTGCTATTGTACATCTGGGCTCTTTCCATAACTTGGCTAGTGTGGCTATTGCTACTATAAACATTGGAGTGTGGGTGCCCCTTCAGATCACTACATTTGTGTCTTTGGGATAAATACCCAGTAGTGCAATTTCTGGGTCGTAGGGTAGCTCTATTTTCAACTTTTTGAGGAACCTCCATATTGTTTTCCAGAGTGGCTGCACCAGCTTGCATTCCCACCAGTAGAAAAGAGGGTTACCCTTTCTCTGCATCCTTGCTAACATCTGTCATTTCTTGACCTGTTAATTTTAGCCATTCTGACTGGTGTGAGGTGGTATCTCACTGTGGTTTTGATTTGTATTTTCCTGATGCCTAGTGATGAGGAACAATTTTTCATGTGTCTGTTGGCCATTTGTATGTCTTCTTTGGAGAAATGTCTGTTCATGTCTCCTGTTCATGTCTTCTGCCCATTTCTTGGCTGAGTTATTCTTTGGATGTTGAGTTTGATAAGTTCTGTATAGATTTTAGATACTAGCCCTTTATCTGATATGTCATTTGCAAATATCTTCTCACATTCTGTTGGTTGTCTTTTGGTTTTGTCGACTGTTTCCTTTGCTGTGCAAAAGCTTTTTATCCTGATGAAGTACCAATAGTTCATTTTTTGCCTTTGTTTCCCTTGCCTTTGCAGATGTGTCTAGCAAGAAGTTGCTGTGGCCGATGCCAAAGAGGTTGCTGCCTATTCTCAAGGATTTTGATGGATTCCTGCCTCACATTTAGGTCTTTCATCCATTTTGAGTCTATTTTTGTTTATGGCATAAGGAAATGGTTTGGTTTCATTCTTCTGCATGTGGCTGCCCAATTTTTCCAACACCATTTACTGAAGAGACTCTTTTTTCCTTTGGGTATTCTTTCCTGCTTTGTCAAAGAATAGTTGACCATAGAATTGAGAGTCGATTTCTGAATACTCTGTTCCATTGATTTATGTGTCTGTTTTCATGCCAGGACCATACTGTCTTGATGATTAGAGCTTTGTAATAGAGTTTAAAGACCATCATTGTGATGCCACAAGGTTTGGTGTTTCTTTTTCAATATTCCTTTGACTAGTTGGGGTTTTTCTGGTTCCATACAAATTTTAGGATTATTTGGTCCACTTCTGTGAAATATGGTGATGGTATTTTGATGGCGATAGCATTAAATGTGTAGATTGCTCTGGGTGGCATAGATATTTTAACAGTATTTGTTCCTCCATTCCATGAGCATGGAACATTTTTCCATTTTTTTTTTGATTTTTCCATTTCTTTGTGTCTTCCTCAATTTCTTTCATGAGTATTCTACAGTTTTCTGAGTATAGATCCTTTGCCTCTTTGGTTAGGTTTATTCTTTTATTCTTAGGTATCTTATGGTTTTGGGTGCAATTGTAGATGGGATCAACTCCTTAATTTCCCTTTCTTCTGTCTCATTGTTGCTGTGACCCAAGTTTTTATTACATGTTTTCCTTCTACCTGAAGAACTTCATCTAACATTTCCTACAGTGGAGGTCAGCTGATACAAAGTCCTCTCTGCTTGTCTGAACGTATCAGTATTTTTTAGTGACATGGAAATATGTTTATTGTTTAATAAAAATTGATATGTAGTGTATGTTTCCATTTTTAATAATCCTATTAATGTGCAGAAAAACAATTTTACATTGAAATGTCAAAGTAAGTTAGTTTTCCATGAAGGGATTATAAATGTATTTTAACTTCTCTTCTTCATTTAAGTTGTTTTATTTTAATATACTCTTTTATTATTGTGGTAAAATATACCTAATATCATTTTTACTACTCAAGTGTAGAATGGTGTGAGAAACAAAGGCAGAAGAAAAATTATTAATTTTCCTTGCTATGTAACTTTTTTTTTTAAAGATTTTTATTTATTTGAGAGAGATAGAGTGAGAGAGAACATGAGAACGGGAGAAGGTCAGAGGGAGAAGCAGACTCCCCATGGAGCCAGGAGTCTGATGTGGGACTCAATCCGGGGACTCCGAGATCATGACCTGAGCTGAAGGCAGTTGCTCAACCAACTGAGCCACCCAGGCACCCCTTGCTATGTAACTCTTATTGACAAGTCCTTGAAACAGGCTGAGTGGCATTTCTCTAGGGACTCAGCTGCCTTGGTGTCAATAGTTTGCTAAACACAAAAGGCAATCTTAAACAACCCCCAGGATCCTGTAAGTCTACTTTAACATATGAAAATTCCTTTGGAAACTTCCTTTCTCTCCCCCAAGATACACGTTGGCCATCATCTCCCAAACATATGATCCACCCATATACATCTGAAGGGTCTCATGACTCAGGTTTTATTGGACAGTAATAAATGACCCTTTCCCAACAATAGCTAGCCTTCTCAAGGTCTTTGAAATACTGTTTCCAACATTCCTTTCAGACTTATGCTATCCCTAAACCCCTCCCAACTTGAAAGTACATAATAGGCCACTCCTCCTGATCCCAGTATAGCTGTTTCTGCCCATAAATCCTGTCATGGTGCTTTAATGAAACCACCTTTTTGCATCAAAGACATTTCAAGAATTCTTTCTTGGCCATTGGCTTCAAACCCTAATGTCTTTTCCTACATCATAGAACTCATTGGCATTAAATCCATTTACACTGTTGTGTAACCATTGTTGCTATTTGTATCTAAACCATTTTTATCACCCCCCAAAAAATCCATGCTTACTAAACAATACCTGTCTCTTCCCACATTGCTGCAGACCCTGGTATTTGCCTTTTCTGGGTTCTTCATATAAGTGGAATAAGACTATATTTGGCCTTCTGTGTTGGGGTTATTTCACTAAGGATAATGTTCTCAAGATCCATCCATGTTGTAGCATATATCAAAACTTCATCCCTTTTTATAGCTGAGAAAATATTCTTATATTTTAATTTTTGAAACCTAAATAAATGTTCATGGACATTCCAGTAATAACTAAAGAAAAATAAAACCTGAAAATAGCTTATTAGTAAAGGCTTTGTCTCTGAACCCTATCTGTCATTATTCAATTTAAGGTAAAGACATATATGTGTTCTTATGATTTAGTAAGCTGTTCTATTTATGTGGCTATATACAAAACTAACTCTGTCCTTGTATTCTCCTCCAACACTAATGCATGCTGTCTGAAGCACCCATACATTAGGAAATAACTTTTTTAAATGCTGCAGTTTTCTTGCTAAATTGAGTAAATACGATTTTTTTTAAACAAAAGATTATTATATAGCTACTATATACTAGGCACTGACAGGTAAAAAGCGTTACTAGCCGCGAGCCATGCTCTCCACCTACTCATTGTTTAGTGGAGGAGAGAAATCAATGAGCAATTCTAATACAATGGAAAATCAGTGCTATGTTTATGTCAGAAAGTGCTGTGGAAGTAGATGGTAGGGTGTGGCCAGCTGTGCGAGGAACAGGAAAGACTTCCTACAGAGGTAGCCCAGCCCATAAGCTGCTTCCAGAAGTATAAATAGCATTTCTGCAATTGAAGAAGACAGATCGCAGCAGATAATCATGCATGCAGACTTCTTAGCATAGCATGAAGAAAGAATGCTTAGAAATTTAGCAAAGTAGGAGATGGAAATGTGTAGAGGAAAGAATAATACAGAGGAGACACTAGTTTTCAAGTTGAAATCTTAAAGGTACTAGGTCTTGATTAAACTATAAACAATGACAAAATTTCTCTCAACAAATTAAGCTGTATTAAATACTTTGAATTTAAACAGTGATGCTTTAACATTTGCTTTGTTTTCTTGGGAGGCGATGGGGTCTCATTGGAAGATCTTAAGCTTTGGAGATTTTACCTTTAATTCCCCCCCCCCCCCATTTTCCAGCATTGGCTATATTTGAAACAACTACACTTGAGAAGATACTGTGTTTGCACACTCAAGCTGTGTCAGAGAATCCCAGAATGGGTTATACCCTACCCAAAATACACAAGTGCACACATGGATACACATATAGCCTGTCAGTACATTAGTGCGCTGTAAGTGTAAACTGAGGTTTGGGCTTAGAGCTAGAGCTCAGACACTGAAGGTAAACCTTTGGGGGAAAAAATAGCCAGAGTTTTCCAACTCCTTTTTCCTTCCAGAGAGAAGGGGCACGGAGATGGGAGTGGAGGTGAGAAAACACAGCGCCACTGTACTGCCCAATTGCCGCAGCCCCAGTTCCACGGAACCATGTGGCTCATGGCCCTTTGAGTTGCGCATTACCCAGCTGTAAGCTGCAGCCCTGAGAACAGCTCTTAGAGGCAGGCTGCAATGTCCAGTGGCTAAAACTGAGTTTAGAAGCTTTAAGCTACATCAGGCAGTACTTCCCTGGAGCTTACACTGTATGTCCCACTAGACAAGGTTAAGCGGTGGAGAAACTTGGTAAGCACATAGGTTACCTGGCCCATCACGCGTTTGAGTCTGAGTGGCTCCTGGGAGAGGAGCTTATGTAGAATGAGGAGCCTCTGGTATTGACACACATATCTTGTCTCTCCTGCTTTGAAATGGGACTTTACGTACCTACAGGAGAACATGGGCAATGGAGACTTCTTTCCCACAGGTGCTCGTATTATGATGAGAAGATAGCTAATATCCAGAACTTTAAGCCCAGGTCCAACAGGGAGGAAATGATATTTTTCTCATAGTTTCCTTTAATTCCTTATACACTTTAACTTTTAAATATATTTAGTATATTTATATTTCTTTAGTTTTAAATATATTTGGAATATATTTAGTTTTGAATCTTTTTATAATAGCTGCTTGAAAGTTCTTGTCTTTCAAGTACACATCTGGGCTTCCTCAGGGACAGTTTCTTTTGACTGCTTTTTCCCCTGTAGATGGGCCACGTTTTCCTGTTTCTTTGCATGTCTCATTATTATGTTGTATATGAACACTGGACATTTAAAAACAACAGAAGTCTATGGTTTTCTCATTGCTGCTAATTGTTGTTGCTCTTTTTTGGCAAGTTTCTTATTAGTTAGTGCGCAAATTTCTTAAAGTTTGTGTTGTTTGTTATGTGTGGACCCTCTAGTCTCTAAGTTAACTTCATGTTCCCTAATGATTGGATAGAAGTTTTCTTAAATGGATTGAGTTGAGTAAGTCTTTCACCTTTTCTTGAAAGTGTCTGTGTCCGAGCATGGTTTAATGCCACTGAGACCTGCTCATGGTAGACCTTCTCAGCTGAGACAATGAGTGAATAGGTCAACCTGGGAAAATGGATGTGGGAATAGTGTGCCAGAATGGTTTGGAATGCCGTAAGATCCACTTTGAAGGAACCATCAAAATGAGGAATGGCAGTGAAGGAGGATATGATCTGGCCAAAGGGCTGTATGAGCTTGGTGTAGGTAGGGTTCTTAGTGTCCACATTGTAACAGCAGATTTCCTAGGTGGTTCCATTGTCTACCATGAAGGCACAATTAAGCGCTCTAGGATGGTATGGTTGGTCAAAATGGAGTGGTCAGATTCTACAACTGCTATGGACGCTTGAGGCCTAAGAAGATAGCAAATTCCAACTTGAATTTCTTGCTGGAGTCAAAAAAAAAAAAAAAGCTGCTCCATCAGGAGGGAGGTAAAGCCTGAGCTGGTACCATTCATCTAAGCTACAGAAATCAGCAAAGTCTGAAGCCAGGCTTGCTGGTCAACTCTACCGTAGTTTTCATATCCTGCTTGCACAGAGTCTCAATGTCAGTCAGTGGTTAGGGATTATAGGCTTTTCAGATCTTTCTCAGGCATGTGCCCTATGCTGCATTTGCACATGATCTTTTATATTTCCACAAAAATGTTGCATCTTTTCAAAGATTAGACATTTCAATTTTTAGGTACTCCTTTGAAGTTTTTTGTTTTTGGACAGCCTCTTATTTGCCTCAACTGATATCGCTGCCTGTGGCAGCTGTGATGAGGAACAATTGCCATAGATTGTTTTCCACAGTGCTTTGCGGCCTAAATTTTCCTCACTAAGTCCAGAGTCAGGTCAAACAAAGAAAAGCCCTATGAATGAGATTTTTCTAAGGGTTTTCCAGATAGGTCAAATAATAATTCTCTTTGGGATTTTTCTTTTTTTAGGGGACAGGCTTTAGTCCATTCTGTCCCCTCCATTTGTTGCTAGAATGCTGTTTTTCATACTCACTGTGATTCTAAGGCTGCTACTTTTTGAAGTTCTGTGAAGCTGGGAAGAGAGAAATGAGAAGAGTGCAATTTAAAACTGTGCAGAATGTATTCTTAGTGAGAGTTAGGCATTTTTCTAGAGTAAGCACTCTTAGGATTGTTGTAAGCCTTTGGTTAATTATCATAGTTGAGTTGAGAAAAAGTCAACTTTCACCAATTTTTTTTTTTGTCAGCTTTATCACTGCTTTTATAAAGGAGCTAATTTTTGGAAGTCCTTATTCCATCATCCTGAAAATGCACCTTTTAACATAGATTTTTGAACATCTGCTGTGTACCAAGTTCTTAGCTATGCAAAGGGGATATAATGATAAACAAAATAAAGTCCCATTCCTTATCTTCAAATTGAACCAAATTATTTTGTGCTGTGGAAACTGAATCTGAACTCATTTATTTCTCTTGATCCTGCTGGAGAATAAGACACAATCTGTAGGAAATAGCAAATACAGCACCAGTTTGGTTACCTCTTACTTTTTTTAGATTTATTCCGTTACAGTGATACATATCCCCTCCCCCCATGGGCAAATGAAGCTGTTCAGTATTCACTTAATGTCTATTTAATGTCAAGAGTATGTCTGTTATGTTTATGACATATCACTGATGTCTAGTGAAGTCTAGCACACTGCCTGGCACACAGAAGGAAATAAGTTCATGGGATGATGTAAAAACTATGTTCAATTAAAAAAAGGGGGGAGAGAGAATAGCTGCGGAACTGATAATCTGATTTCTAGTAAATTATTACAAAGATGATGAGGCAGCAGTATGTTTAATTGTGGTTTATCTCCAGGTAATAAGTCTTGAAGTCCATGTTATCCTTAAGCAAAAGTTAACCTTTTTCCTTTGAGGACTCATGAGTGGTAGCAGATGGAGCCCAACTGAGGGGATACCATGCTGTCTGTTCCTGGTCATAACTTGACCGAGAAGTTAATTCTAGGTTGCAAATTAATTAGAAAATTTCCTTCTGCCATGAATGTGAAGCCACTGAACATCACCAAAAATAGTTCTGTTTCTTTTTATGTCACACAGATGAGACATGCATTCTATCATGTCATTTTCCTAAGTATGTTAAATGAGTCATCTTACTCTTGTCTAACTTTGTTTAGCTCAATGAGAAGTCACACATCCCTTTTCATTTACATGTGCTTTTCAGAGGATTGAAAGGACACTTTTAAAATGCCAGGTTTAATAACATTCCACAGCAGTTATGCATATAATTATCATTTTTGTAGCTGTTCCTTAGTTGGTTAGGACTGAGTGAGCAAAGTGCACAGACTAATACCTTACTATACTATCATTACCAAGTTATTTTCTTCCACCTCTGAAAGATCATAAACATATCAATTTCTTTTCCTCCTTTGTACTTTGTCTTTTAAAGGTAGCATATCTTTATAACTGCTATCCTGAAAAAGCCATTTGCCTCCTGGGACTCTTGGATCTATTGGCCATAAAGCTAGTGCTAAGTGATGAATATACTCATGACATTCAAGGAGGAGACATATATTTAGGTCATACATTTCCACAGAGATGAATCCAAGTGAATTCTTGACTTAAATGCCATTTCCCTTTGATTTTCTTTGAATAATCAATGAAGATTAAGATGTTTTGCCAGCTAAAATTAGTCCTATTTAAATGAGACAAAATTCCAAATATGTGGAAATAATTGATCTTCGCTCTACTATGTGTAAGGCATGATACTGTGTACTAGGTCAAAGAGAAGGGCAGAAAAAGATGTAGAGGACAGTTTTTACCCTGAGGTGATTGCAGCAGAGTTTGATGATTGTGAATTGGGAAATTCTATTCTTGGATTATACAACTAAATTGGTATGGTTTATAAAACATACCTGGTCATTTAGTTGCTTTGGGCTTTAATGACTTGTTTATAAAATATCAAGATTTGACTAGTGGATTACAATTATAAATTGACTAATGGACTAAAGACCATTTTGTTCTATTGTTGGTAAGTCTGTTTTTATTTGGAGCTTTGGTTTAGAGATTTTTAGATGTATTTATAAGTTATATAATAAGGAGTTAAACTTTTTTATTAGTATTCTGGAGACCATTATACAAGAGGTTTGTAATCATATATTTTATTTGAGAATGAATTGCAGTTATCTACATGAAAATTGATAAAAATCTAAATGATAATGATGAGCAAAAATCATGAGGTTGAATAAAAACAAGTTATAGAAGTAAGATTTCATGTATGTAAAACTTAAAAATATGTGGAAAATATGAAAAACATATTTAGATATGCCCTTCTCTATTGTATGAAAAGAAAAGAAATAGTGGATAGAAAAATCAAGATAGTGGTTACCTCTGGATGAAAGAAGAGTGAGGAAGAAGGGTAGCACCAGAAAGGGATAAATGGGCTTCCAAGATAATATGATGCTGTATTTCTTAAACCTGGTTGAGAATATGTGGTGTTTATTTATTGTCACTGATGTTTTACATCTGTATTATACCTAGCATTTTGAATGTTAGAAATATTTCACAGTGCAAATCTGGAAATGGAATATGTGTTTGCAAAGGAAATTGCTACAACTATTTTGTAGAGCAATTTGGCAATATTCAGTAAAGTTCAAGATCTGTGTAGTCTACAAAACAGCAATTAGACTTAAATGTGTATATTTTAGAGTAAGGGTTTTTAATCAGGGCCAATTTTGTCTCCCAGAGAACACTTGGCAATGTCTGGAGACATTTTTGCTTATCATAACATTGGCGCTACTATTGGCTTCTAGTGAGTACAGATCGTGAATATGATGAAACATCCTATGATGCTTAGGATAGTTCCTCACTCTCAACTCCAACAACAAAGAATTACCCAGCACAGAATGTCAATAGTACAAAGTTCGAGAAACCCTGCCCTGGAGAATCTTAAATTCTTGTACACAAGGGAGCGTACATAACAGTGTTCATCATAGGCTAAATTATAATGGCGAATAAATTAAAATGCTCTAAATGTCTACAAATCGGGGCATGCATGACTGAATTTTCTTACATTCAACCAATGAAACAGGACCATAATGAAAATGTTTAAAGTATAGCTAATGTATCAATTTGGACAACACTTATTTTCGCGAATAAAAATAAATGGAAGAATATACATGATAGAGTTTCTATAAATTTGAAAAACGTGAAAACATTGTAGTTAAAATATAAAATATGCATGAGGATAGTAAGTATTGAATTATATTAATGGTTAATTCTTGAAGGGGGAAAGTAAGAAGGAGAGAATAAAAAGAGAGAAAGCAGATTAGGGAGTATTATATAGTACAGTTAAATTCTATCTTTAATGTTTTAAATCTAAGAAGTTGATCCTAATATTGAAAAATACTATGAAGTTCAGAGCTTAGTTTTAGTGGGAGTTTGTTGTATCATCTTAAAATCTTTTTTAATCTAAGTTATGGGCATTCCTGAAAAATTTCTTATGAAGGAAACTTCCACATTTTTAAGAACACTGAATTTTATTAACATTTTATTTCAATTTAAGATATCTGAAATCTGCTTTCTAGGAAACATACTCAAGTTCTTCAGAAAAAAACTAAAAAAAAATCTCAGAAAATTGAGATTAATGGCTGTTTACTAATCTAAATGATTTTGCCAAGTGGAAATGGATCATCTCCCTTCAATAAGTCCATTTTAAAAATTTACGATCCAAATTTACTTCCTCTTAGCCTGTTTAAGTCATTCCATTGCTATTACAGGCTTTGGTTGAAGAAATAATTTTTCAGAAAGAGAATGTACAGTAACCAAGTCTTGCCAAGTCACATCTTATAGTTTTCAGATCTTTTCATTGTCCCAATTACTTTAATGCAATTCAAACAAAATCCCAAATGATTTTTTTTTTGAACTTTGTAAGTTTCATCTCTTTACATGATGACACAAGACAATTGTCTTTAAACTTTGATGTGGAATAAGTCATTGGATTATATAATTTATGTTAAAATCATGGGCAAGACTTTTTCTTCAAAACCATTAATTTTGTATGGTCTCGAATAGATTTTGATCATTTCATACCAGTATCAGTTATGCTATAAGAACAGCAAAACATTCTGTGATCCTTTTCTAGATGATCTTGGCCTGAGGAAGTTATGTTATCAAAGTCCCTGTCCATAGAAGCTCTGAGCAGAAGGGCTTGCTTGGGCCTCAGTGTGGGGAGTTGGATCCTTGAAGTACTGACTGGCAGCAAGGGATAAATTTCCCAGCAATATACTACTATTCTCTGGGCTTTAGTGGACCTTTCCTAGTCATGTTTACTCCCTCATTCGCCATGGCTTTACCCTTAGGACTAGAACACTCCAATTTTCGACTTTTGATGTGTTTTCAATATTTGTTTTTCTGTCCCAGTCACCTATAAAATGTAGATCAGAGAACAGATGTGTCTGGTCAGTACAGTACTTTTTATATCCCTTTTTCTATTTTGTGTATGGTAATAGTGTACTATCTCACTGAATAGGGAATTAATGCTTTGGGTTAATGTTGAGTTTGAAGTCGAAGAAATAGGTTCAGAAACGAATGACTTAGTTTGAAGTATTTTTACTACTTTGGATGGAGTGTGACAGGTTGAGTTTTATTTGTATGCAGCCCTGGAAGATTTTAAATATGAATGTAGCCTACATTTAAAATATTCTCATCTAAATTAATGAACTAGCAAGATTTTTGATTAAACTTGATAGAATAAACAATAAAAGGATAAATAAGGAAAGCTCATAAAGTTAAGAATAACTTTCAGGAATAATTTGCCCTCCTTAGGTATTCATAAATGTGGAAACAAGGTGCTTATTAGGAATCCTAGAGTAACTAAATCATGCCCATTAAGAATCTGCTAGCACAGTGGTTAAGAACATGGATTTCAGAGGCAACTGACTTGGGTTTGCATTGCTGTCTTTGTGACCTTGGGCAATTGACTTAATTTTTTCTTAGCATCAGTTTTCTTGTCTGTAAAATGGAGAAAATGCCAATGTCTATCCCATAAGAATGCTTGAGGTATAATACAATTTAATATTTGTGAAGTACTTAAAGCAATGCTGGCTCAAAATAAGTGCTGTTCATTAAAAAAAAAAGAGAAGATTAATCTAGAGGAGCAATGTCAACATTTTAAACACTGGAATGAAGATTAAAAATGGCAATCAAATTAACAAAATTAAGGTGGTTGAAGATAGTTTATATTTCAGAATACACAGTAGACTAGAAATTAGAAGCTCCAAATACTAATGAATGGAAGAATATAGGGTGTTTTGAGGACAGAACCGACAATTTTGGAATTCTATATAAGAAGACTTATCAGTTTTCTCTGCAACAACCCGTAGTTGGGTAAATCCTCTTCCCTAGTCCAGAAGAAGAAAAAAAGATTACTCTGGAGAGACTGAAGAGAAAAACTCTTAGAAAACAAGTACAATGGAGGTCAGGGGTGCCATACTGAATATAGGAATTAACTCCTTATACAAAACAGAGAGAAACACTTTTGCCTTCCTGCATTCTTCCCAGTGCTCTTATATCAGTCAGTTTTATAGCTCCTGGGCAGATTTTATCTCTGGGGAAGTGGATTATTTAAAAAGAAAGGGTAACTGAGAGGTGGGAATGCCCCAACAGAATAGGCAGAAAAAAATTCTAACTGTGTGACATGATAGCTGTTAAATAACTTACTATGGTAATCATTCTGAAATATATACACATATCACATCATTATGTTGTACACCTAAAATTGAAACAGTATTCTGTGTCAGTTAAAACTTGTTAAAACTGGAACAAAAAGAAATGAGAAAACATGCTATTCAGAAAACAGACAAAATTCCCAGGATTTTGATAAGTGTAATTTCTACAAAAACAAGTTAGAGGGTAACTGTTAGCTGGTTAATCTAGTATGAGATCATCCAATCCAGTTTAAAGGTGGAAAACAGCAGACTCCAGAATGGTTATCCCCAAGAGAAAATTTAGTTTCCTTGATAACTTTGCATGAATTCATAAGATATTCACACTCCTGTCAGAAATCTTGGGGAAGAATTAGTCCTAACAATATAGAAGGTTAAGCAAATGGCAAGAAAGATGCAAACAAATACATATGACACAAATACATTCAACAAACACAAGAATATCGATGGAAATGCCCTATTTTTTGTTGGTTTCTTTAAGCCCAGGCAACAGCTTTGGTGTATTTATTTCAATCTTCTACAACACTTAACTTGGGCACTCTGAAAGCCACAATTAACATAAAAGATTTTCAGTGTTTATGGCTTCCCTTTTCAAATTCATGGTAAGAAGGAATGCTTAATTTCCATTTGTTTTGGGTCTACCTTCTTCTAAGATGTGTGTTTGTGTAGCTGAATAAAGATCAGTTATCTTTAATTTTTCATCCTACCTTAGTAGTACAACACATTTTTGTTTTGCCTGCACTAGGTTTTGTATTTTTGCAGCTTTTACCACATCCAAAAAGTTCTTAAGGAGGCAAAGCAGTCTTATGTAAAATCTCATAATCAGTCTCTTCTGCTGGCCTATCTTTTTGTACACCTTCCCAATATTTACTTCCTCAATATTCCATCCTAGATTTTCTCTCCATGTTCACCATACTGTTGGCCAGGTACATGCCAATGAGCCCAGTTTATTGCTCTTGCCCAAATGTACATTTTAAGCTTCAGATTTATATATTTGAATACATCTCCTCTTGGATGTCTCAAAGGAAAATTAATATCATTACGTTCAAAATTGAGCTCACTATCTTACAAAACTATATTCCCCTCAGGTATTTTTTTTTTTTTAATTTCAGCAAATAACACCACTATCATCCAGTTGTATGAGACAGAAACTTGAGTTTTTCTCTGCAACTTGCATTTTTCGTTTATCCTTCACTAAATTCTGTCCACACTACCTCTTAAATATTTAAGTCTTTTCGTATTTTCCCAGTTTGGCATTGCCATAAAAGTGGAAGCTACCCTCCCTTGCTTTGAGTTAGTACAATAGCTCTTAAATTAATTTTCGCATTTTGACTCTGGTTCAGTTTTCATTCATTCTTCATGCCGAAGCCAGAGTGATGTTAACATGAATAGGTGCTAATGCCATACCCTGAATAAAACATTTTAATAATTTTTCGGGGACTTTAGGATGAAAAACACTTTCTCTAGCATGGCATAATAAGTTCTCCTTGATTTGTTTTCTGCCTGTATTTTCCTCTTCATCTTCTACAATTCTCCTCATAGTCCATTATTCTCCAGGCATCATCATCTTTCATTGCCTCAGATGTACCACACTTCCCCACTTGAGTCATCTTCCCATAGTGCTCTGCTTCCAATTTTTAACACACCATGTAGCTGCCCCCCAGTTTTCAGAACTTGCTCAGATAATACTGCTTCAATGTCTTTCCTGATTTCTCAGACTGCATTAGGATCTCTTGCTCTCAAAGCACCTTGTAATTTTTCCTATGGCACTAAATACACATCATAATTACATTTTTATTCATAAGACTATTTTGTTATTAATACTTATTTGCTTATCTAAATTGTAGAGTTCAAAGAAGCTCACTGTCTTATTTAGAGAACCTAGCACACTATTTGTTCCACAAAAGAGATTAAATACTCAGTACATGAAAATAATCTCTTGAATCAGACCATTCCAAGGTATTTCCATTACCAAAACTACTTATATTTCATATATACATGAATTTTAATACTAGAGCTTAACACCTCTACAACAGTCATATTCAACTATACAATACAGAGAATACTGAATTACAAATATAGGAAAGCTTTTTTTTTATTAACAATGAAGGCCAGATGGTCCTACAATATAAGCAGCTTTGTTTTTGTACCATGTATCTCCAATTCAGAAATTGTTCTGTATTATTCCTTAAACAGAAATACTAAAACTAAGCCCACCAATCTGAAGACTATTACTCAACTGACATCTTTTAACATTTCATGAATGGGATTTTAACTGATCCATGTGACTTTGGATTCCACTATCATTATAA
Organism: Nasua narica; assembly: GCA_028533885.1. Lineage (NCBI taxonomy): Eukaryota > Metazoa > Chordata > Mammalia > Carnivora > Procyonidae > Nasua > Nasua narica. The sequence continues at coordinate 68,672,295 of CM052809.1, forward strand.
AATGAAATAAGTTTTGTATGAAAGGCTTTATTAAAAAAGTTATGCAATGAGAATTAACAGAGCTTTTATTTCACTGGCATTTTAGAAGAAGCTCAGAGAACAGGATAGAATTGTATAATATGGCAACAATCAAAATACTTTTTTGTGTGTACTCTTATTGTTGAAAGATATACACGCAAGAAAGTTTTAAAGTAAAAATGTTTTTCATTAAAATCTCTTCCTCCGTCTCACCCACTCACCCTATTACCACTTCAGGGACACATCCCGTATACCCAGGCCAGTTTAAATTAAACACATCAATCATCCTAAATCTCAAGAATTACCTAACACTGTGATGAACGACTCCTGTGACTTAGCCTCTTAGGGTTTGCTGTTAAGATTTGCTACCATGTGCATTTATTTTCTAGACCAAGGCAATCAGTCTGATGCAAGGTTGGAACAGGCAGTCACCGATGTTTCACTCAGAATATCTCTAGAGTGGTTTGCCATAGTACTTGGCATGTCCACAGTCAGGATTATTTTCTTGAACTTAGACACCATCAATAGAAAGTCACTGTTCTGACTTAAATACAATTTCTTGGAGGGGTGACAAACTAAACAGCAAATCATAACAAATAATTCTGATAACTAAGGTGACTTTCATTGAGCAAATCTGAACAATTAAAGCCAAAGATAGGTGTATTTTGCTGGTGGGGTGGATCGAAGGGTCTGAAGCATGAGGTCATGGGTTGTATTCTGATCTATTAACATCCTAACATAAAAAAGGGAACTGGAGGTCACTGAGAACATAGGGTAGATGTGTACAGAAAAATAGAAGGTTGGTTTTAAGTGGAGGTAAGGGAACCCCGGGCAAAAACCTTTTTCTTAAGGCTGGCCTCGTTTTAATACCCTAAAATCCTCCAAAAATAGTAAGCAACCCTAATTTGTAATCTAATCAAGGTGTAGGTAATATGTTTTTTTAAACTGAGAGAACCCGAGACTAAATAAAAACAGAAAGTTGCTTTCTGAAATGATTGTATTTGCAAAAAAGATTGAAAGGGATTTTTAGATTTAGAATAGACATGGTAATTATACATTTTCTGCAATCTGACTGGTTCAGCTTGCATACATAACTAAACAATGGATGAAGTGAACTCATTTAAATGAATGACTTGGAATTCATACTCCAGTCTCAAGCACAGAGTGTCTGGGCATGTTTTTTTTTTTTTATTTGTTTTTGGTGAGGGGAAATTGATGTATCATTTTCTTTATTACTGTTAGTCATGCTGTGTCTAAAATAAAAAACAAAAGTATGCTAGCACGTTACCTAAGAAAATGGTAGGCTGCTTTAATGCAGCTAAAAAGAAAGAGAGCCCATGAAAAAAGCATAGGATATGCCTCTAGGTGTTGAATGCGGTTATTTTGTAAACATTTGGAATCATTCCCAGTTTGGTTAATGAGGTAGCCATTTACTTGACTGAATGGTCTTTGAAAAACCTTCTGTTTAGTGAAAGATATTTCTTGTTGCTGCCAGGTAATTCCTATCACCAAGTGTGTTTGGACACAGCAGACCAGTCTGGATGGCTGGAAGGACAAAGTTTTTTTAATCATCTAAATTGATTTTTTTTTTCTTTGCTCATCAGTCTATACAAAAGATGGGCACAAAAGAGAACCAAAGACCAATCTTAACAAGTTTCTATTTTTTATTCTACTGTAAACATTTTCCAGTCAGCTTTTGAGCAACATGTGGACTTCTATCAATCATTCTCTTAACCAAGCATATCGGCTGCCAAGCCTCAGAGCCAGCATCTTCCACCTGCCCTGGTTTATATTTACAGACCTCAGTCCTGCTTGGTTATGGTAATTTCTCAAAACTGCTATTAAATCATCACTTTGACCTCTGCTTTAATCTAGCCACCTGACTCCTTTGCACTATACTAGGGACTTTGCAAATTTCATGCAAATTCGGACCAAGATTTTGGTTTAAATCTCTTGATCCAGGTGTCCGTGGTTCTTCCACTTCCCTTTTTGTTTGCTTGAGATGACCTAAGTCAAAAGTTTGGCTTTGCTCCTGGACCATTGCTTTTCAAGCTTGCCAAACCTTCTGCCTTGTATCATTTCAGTAGTTAATCTCCCAGGCTCAAGAATGTTTTCTCCAACCAATTAAAAATAGAGTGGTCATTTCCTGAGATAGAACTGCCACGAGTTTTAAATGATCAATTGTTGTACCTGTATGCATATAATAAACAATATACTAATTATGTTGCCATGTATTGTTTAGTTTTAGGTCTATAAATTCACTTAGCCAAGATTTGTGCCTTTATGTTTCCTGTGGTTTAATCACTATTTCACCTTTCCATACTATCATTTCCCTCCAGTTACATGGTTCTATATCCTGGAATCTAGGTGCCCCCCTAAAACGGAAAGTTAAGGAAGGTTTTTTACTGATGGATTTTAGATGCAAAACTTAGATTGCAGAGAGAGATGGTGAATTATATTAATTGAGAAATCTAAAATGGTGTGTAGCTATTGTAGAAAACAATTAGACAGTTCCTCAAAATATTCAATATAGAATTGCATTATGATTCCGCAGTTCCACCTCTAGGTATATCTTCAAGAGAAATAAAAGCATATCTGTGCCAAAACATGTACACAAGTGTTCATAGCAGCCTTACTCATTGCAGCCCAAAAAAGTGGAAATCACCCAAATGTCCATCAATAGATGAAAACCAAAATGTGGTATTCATACAATGGAATATTATTTCTCTATAAAAGGAATGAGATATTGATACTAAGTGTGGATGAACCTTAAAACTTGATGCTAAGGGGAAAAAGCCAGGCACAAAAGGCCATATCGTGTATGATTCCATTTATGTGAAGTGTTCAGAATAGCCAAATTCATAGATACAAAAAGTAAACTAGTATTTACCTAAGCCTTGGGAAGGCATAGAGAAGGAAGACAATGTAAGAGAGTGCTAATAGGTGGGGAAAATATTCTAAAACTGGATTGTGCTGATGGTTGCCAAACTCTGTAAGTATACTAAAAACCATTATATTGTATACTTCAAATGGGTGAATTTCATGATATGTAAGTTATATCTCAATAAGACTTGTAACTTGGAGGTGTGGCTGAAAATGCAGAGTTAAATAATTGTTGAAAAATTGACGATGTCAATTTTTTAATCGAAGTGAATTCACATAACTTAAAATTAGCCATTTTAAAGTGAACACTTCAGGGGGGCTGGGTGGCTCGGTGGGTTAAGGCCTCTGCCTTCGGCTCCGGTCATGGTCTCGGGGTCCTGGGATCTAGCCCCGCTTCGGGCTCTCTGCTCAGTGGGGAGCCTGCTTCCCCCTCTCTTTCTGCCTGTCCCTGTTCCTGCTCATGTTCTCTCTGTTAAATAAATAAAATCTTAAAATAAATAAATAAATAAATAAATAAAGTGAACACTTCAGAAGTATTTAGTTCATTCACAGTGTTATTTGACCACCACCTCTAACCAGTTTCAGAGCATACATAAATATTTCAAAGTACCTCTGCCTAGTTTCAAAATCGTGTGTGTGTGTGTGTGTGTGTCTAACTATAAAATATGTAACCTTTTGTGTCTGATTTTTGTTTATGCATTCATCCATTAATGGACATTTGAGTAGTTTTTAACTTTTGGCTATTGTGACTGTTGCTTCTCTGAACATTTATATATATGCATTTGTTTAAGTGTTTTTAATTCTTTAGGGTATATATCTAGAAACAGAATTGCAACATTACATATTCTACATTTAAACATTTTAAGGAACTATTTAATGTTTCCCACAGTGGCTGAGCCATTTCATATTCACACCAGCAATGTAGGAGAGTTCATATTTCCCCCCCATACTCACTAGCATAGACTGTTTTTCTTTTTTATTGGAGTATAGTTGATGCACAATGTTACATTAGCTCCAGGTGTACAACTTAGTGATCTGACTAGTTTATACATTATGCTATGCTCACAAGTATAGCTACTGTCTGTCTCATTACATTGCTATTAAAATATCATTGACTGGTTTCCATATGCTCTGCTTTTTATTTCCATGGCTAATTCCTAACTAGAGGCCTGTATCCTTCTCTTCCCTTCACCTATTTTGCCTAGCCCCTTACTTTTGTCCCCTCAATTTGCTCTCTGTATGTATAGTTCTGATTCTGCTTTGTTTATTCATTTTGTAATATTTATGAGTGGAATCATATGGCATTTGTCTTTCCCAGTCTGATTTATTTCACTTAGCATAATACCTTCTGGGTCCAGAAAGAAAGAAAAAAAAAAAAGGAAAAAAAAGGAGTAGAAAAAAAAAAGAGAAAGATCAACAAAGAACAAAACCAAAAAGAAAAAATAAAAAGCAAACAAGGAGAGACAAATTTTGAAAAGTTAAAAAATTAAATTGAAAAATAAAAAGCAAACAGAAAAAAAATTCCACAAAAACTGCAACTTGTTTTCTGTGTGTCAGTACTACAGAGCGTTTGATGTGGGTTTGGGGACCCTGTGATGACTAAAGTTAAAAGCTCATTATGAACCAGACCCCACTCTGGTCTAGGTTTTTAAGGTGGAGGGGGGAAAGTGTTCCCACAGCTCCTTGGCCCTTTTTAAGTGCAGCTGACTTTTCTGTGCCCCAGTGCGACTAGGGCTAGTATGAAGTTGTGGACTCTGGGCTCACTGAAGCTGCAAGCTCACTGAGATGATCAGACCCGCCCATTATGGTATTCAGAGAACCCTCTTGTGTTTAGGCTTTTAAGATGGAGTGGGGATGTAAAACGTGGTTCACCAGACCTTCCCCTGAGCGCTCTTGCAGTTCTTCCACCACTTGGCAGAACTCTACTGCTGTCTCTTTTAAAAATGCTAATTGCTTGCTTGCTTAGTAATTAATTAATGTGTTATGTTAGTCACCATATAGTACATCATTAGTTTTTGATGCAGTGTTCCATGATTCATTGTTTGCATATTATACCCAGTGCTCCTTGGAATTGGTGCCCTCCTTAATACCCATCACCAGAATCACCATTCCCTCCACCCCCCTCCCTTCTAAAACTTCTATTTGTTTCCCAGAGTTCATAGTCTCTCATGGTTCGTCTCCCACTCCACTTTCTCCCCCTTCATTTTTACCTTCCTTCTCCTAATGTCCTCCATGCTGTACCTATCCTATTAACATATAATGTATTATTTGTTTCAGGGGTACAGGTCTGTGATTCATTGGTCTTACACAATTCATAGTGCTCACCATAGCATGTACCGTCCCCATTTTCCATCATCCACCCACCCCTCCCTACCACCCCCTCCCACTCCAGCAACCCTCAGTTTGTTTCCTGAGATTAAGAGTCTCTTATGGTTTGTCACCCTCAATGGTTTTGTCCAATTTCATTTTTTCATCTCTACCGCTATGATCCTCTGCCTTGTTTCTCAAATTCCACATATCAGCAAGATCATATGATAATTGTCTTTCTGTGATTGACTTATTTTGCTTAGTATAATACCCTCTAGTTTCATCCACGTCGTTGTAAAAGGCAAGTTTTCATTTTTGATGGCTGCATAATATTCCATTGTGTGTGTGTTGTGTGTGTGTGTGTGTGTACACACACCACATCTTCTTTATCCATTCGTCTGTTGATGGACATCTAGGCTCTTTCTATAGTTTGGCTTTTGCGGACATTGCTGCTACAAACATTAGGATGCACGTGTCCCTTCAGATCACTACATTTGTATATTTGGGGTAAATACCCAGTAGTACAATTTCAGGGTTGTAGGGTAGCTTTATTTTCAACTTTTTGAGGAACCTCCATACTGTTTTCCATAGTGGTTGCACCAACTTGCATTCCCACCAATAGGTTAGGAGGGTTACCCTTTCTCTGCATCCTCCCTAACATCTGTCATTTCCTGACTTGTTAAGTTTAGCCATTCTGACTGGTGGGAGGTGATAACTCATTGTGATTTTGATTTGTATTTCCCTGATGCCGAGTGATGAGCATTTTTTCATGTGTCTGTTGGTCATTTGTATGTCTTCTTTGGAGAAATATCTGTTCATGTCTTCTGCCCATTTCTTGACAGAATGATGATGATGATGATGATTTAGGAGTTGAGTTTGATAAGTTCTTTATAGATTCTGGATGCTAGCCCTTTATCTGATAAGTCATTTGCAGTAATCTCCCATTCTTTTGGTTGTATTTTGGATTTCTTGACTGTTTCCTTTGCAGTGCAAAAGCTTTTAATCTTGATGAAGTTCCAATTCATTTTTGCCCTTGCTTCCCTAGCATTTGCTGATGTTTCTAGGAAGAAGTTATTGTGGCTGAGGTCAAAGAGGTTGCTGCCTGTGTTCTCCTCAAGGATTTTGATGGATTCCAGTCTCACATTGAGGTCTTTGATCCATTTGGAGTCTATTTTTGTGTGTGGTGTAAGGAAATGGTTTGGTTTCATTCTTCTGCATGTGGCTGTCCAATTTTCCCAGCACCACTAAATGTCCCATCTTAAGATACAAATTGGAGTTCATGGCCCTTGATTCAAACCAATTGATTTATTTACAAAACTATATTTTGATTCAGTTGGCCATTTACATTAAAGGTAATTAAGAACTTTCGTGTCACCTTACATTTAAAAACTGTCATTAGACTATAGGTTTGACATGCATTAAAAAAGTGATTTCTTTCCTGAGATGTAGGTCAGCTCTTCTCTACTATCCGAGGATCTCCATTAGTTTTCTGAGTATGAATACCTAATCTCATTGTAGTATGATAATTCTGAGACACTGTGTGGAGAAAAGATAAAAAAAAATCAGTTGCAGACATTGTACAAAGTGCCATTTTTTCCATTTTTAAAAAGGCAGAGAATCAATAATTTATGACTGCATGTCTCTGTTTCTCCTTGAGGAATTGATGAGAGAAATGCAACTTTTTTTATTACAAGAATTTTAGATCAATGAAGGTTAAAAGTTGAACAGGATAAGGAGTTCAGTGAATCCCTGAAGCACCACACTGACATTCCAAGACAGAGATGGTAAAGGTCTCCTATTTTGATGTCACTTTGAAAAGAACGTATTATCAAAATGTCAGCTATTTGCAATATGCATCTCTACTCTGTAACCATCTGTGGGTCTCCTAGAGCTCCGTGGAGGTTCACAACTGGATTTCCATGTTTCCAGCGATTGTTTACCTCTGAGGTCAGCCAGATGCGTTACAAACTGTCAAGGACTGACTTTAATAACAAGCACCTACTGTTTAAATTCCTTCCTGTGTTATTTGCCATAAGACACACATACACACTAAACACAAACGCACACAATAAATCGAAGTTTATTTTCCAAGTTAATCTGATCTTAATCAAGTAAGTGGTCTAGAGGCTTTGGATTTATTTACTTAATACTTGCCTTGAGTCAAATAAATATTGTTTCATGTTTTTCTCTCTTTAACTTGAAGATTATAAAAATCTCAAAATCCTACAGTTTCAATGATTTCTAGCAAACACCTAGTTCAATAATTTTGTCTTCTAGCTGATTCTTCCATACTCCAGTGAGGAAACTCACCATATATTGGGAGAAATAAATTTTTAGCTACCTCAAATGCATTAATACAAACATACACATGTGTGTACATGAAATCACTTTTTAAATGAGTAGTATTCCTCTTCCTCTCATTATTCTCTTCCTTCTCATTATTAATTTTCCCCCTATGTCATGTGAAGCAACTGAGTCTAGATTAAGAAATCTGCTCAAGAAAAAGGATTTAATCCTAAGAAGTGTAGTTGTACAATCCATTCTATTAAACTCCTTTGATGAGCCGGGTCACAAAGATCTGATTTACCCATTTACAAGCCCACATGTACATAATTCATCCATTCCCTGATTCCACCCCCCCACCCCCATTAGAACCATATAATTCCCAAGTTTCAAGAAGGTCTCACTCTTAACAGAGATCAATGAGATCTCTTCCTCTAAAAGAAACTATCTTTGTGGAAGATTTAGGTAGTTTTCTTTTCCAAATGAGTTGACTTTCCATAATCATTCTAATGATGAGGGTATTGTGGGGGGAATGACTTACTAATTTTAGAACAGGATCACTATTCAAACAGCATCCCAAAGGAATATTTGTTTCATACTAAGTATTGCATTAATACTGAAAGCTGGTTTTTAAAATTGTGTGGGAGGACTTCAGCTATTATTACATAATTAATCGAAAGAAAAGTATACTCCTATGATCTCTCACTTCCTAACCTATCATTTATTTTAGTGCTCTGAATTTTCTACCTCTGAAACAAGAGATAAAGAGACAAGGATTGCAGAAATAGAAGAGGGTTACTTTTTTTCTGTCAATGCAATCTCCTTAGCTGTGTTTGAATTGCTATTACTCCCTATCTCTTCTGACCTTCTGTCACTATTCTTTCCTTACCTCTCTCTTTACCTTCCTTTCCCTTCATGGCTTCCCCTATCATAAAATTACGTTTAGTCCCATTTAAAAGAAATACTTTTCTTAACTCAGTCATTTCTTTAGCTCTTGACTTACATCATTCTTTATAAATTCATTTCGCAAGAATATGGTCAAAATTTGCTTTTTCATTTTCCTTTTCACCTTTTCATCTCCCCAATCATTACAAATAGGCTTATGTCAGCCCCACATCACTGAGCGTCCTCCCACATTGATTACTAATGGATTTATTACCAAATGACATTGTTTTTCGGTCCTGTCTTACTTACCTTGACCACACATACCTTCAAAATCTTTTTTTAGTTTGTTCAACAGTTCAGGTCTGTAATTCTACATTTCATACCTACTCCTTGGTTTTCCTTAAAGGTGCCTCTTGCTGCATCTGTTGTGGAAATGTTATAATCCTGTAGAATTTTATCTTAACTTCAGCCTGATTCTACAAACTCCAAGTCATTGCACCATCCAGAATGATGAAGTGATCTCTTAGGCAGAGGATCTTAAATCTATAAATCCCTCAACTTTCTTAAATACTTTATCTGTATGTTATTCAAGTTCTCCTGAAGTTCACCAGGTTTTCTTTCATCCTATTTAATATTCATTTAAACATAGGCTGCACCTTTATTCTGTCTGATTTGAGGAAGCCTATACCTTCCCAAGTTGTTTTAAATATCTTCAGAGGGAACTTAAATTGCTGCTCATTGTTTACTGTTGTGAACTTGTGCTTTGTTAATTCCAGCTATCAAATCACTGCTTCTCTGTATTTCATAGCTATGTCCAGGTCCCTTTACCCCATCCTTGACATGTATCCTGCTTTTTATTGGTACCACCCTACTGGTTCTTCCTCTGTTCAGGACTGGTCAGCTCCCATGTTTCTGGGATGCACTCATCTTTTTTTAAATTGTTGTTTCAGTGATCCTTAGAAAAAGCTAAAAATCTCCTAGTATCAAAATACCTCTTTAGGGCAAAGTATCTTCTCTTTAATATGTGAGGAAGTCTTTTGCTTTGTTATTCCAACTACTTTGGTTTTTTTCTCAACTTTCACTTTACAGAGTATGCTCTGAGCATGAGACTTACCTTTGTTTAAATAAAAGACCCTTTAAAGTGCTCCCATTCAAAAGAACATCCTCCACTAAAGATATATTCTACCTTTCTACATTAAACTGTGGGGGGAGCTACAGAGTTTTAAATTGTGCCGTCTATTTCCTCACTTCACTTAGGGATGATGTTTAAGTAGTATGTACCCTATGGACATACAAGCTGCTAACATTTTAAAATACTTTAATACCAGTTAATTAAGAGTTACTGCCTGAGCCCTACCTCCAACCCCTCTAGTCCCCACAATGTTTAGCCAAATTCTTTCCATAACTTAGTAAATAAAGACCTGACACCTGATACAATAGGGAGGCTCTGGGACTCTGCACTAGCACTTCCTTCTACCAGGTGGCCTTGACTGAATCTTGTTGAACTGACAAGTATTTCAAAAATCATCATACATATACACATTTCTGTCTCACTACTGGACATCGCTGAACTTAACATTTTTCCTTTCCTTTCACTCTCAGAACAAACAACAGTAACAAAGGAAGAACAACTAAAAAAAATAATCTTGGTCTTCTATAATTTTTTAGTAAAATGAAATCAACCTCATAAATCAAAGTGTTCCTTTGTGTACTTTACAGGGTTCAAATCCAAACTGTACGTATTTTCTATTTTACTTTCACTGGCTTCTTTACATCTATCCATTCTCTCTGTTCTTTCAATTTCCTTTGGATTACACAGTGATAGATACCTCATATTGTTGTAATAAATCGTAATAATTCCTATCCCTACCTCCAGTCTTGTCCCTTTGAAATCTTGCTTCCACAGAACCACCAAAGGGGGTCTAGCAGAATCCCAGATTCTGTGCTTGTTTAAATACTGCAGTGATGTTCCATCTCCTACAAACCTCTTTGACTTGATACTCAATACCCTTCGTAATCTGGCCTGCATGTCAGACTCCCTCTTTTGCCTCTCTGTCATATTTACACTGAAATTTACCTTTGCTAAAAAACTTTTGAGAAAACCAACAAAAATAAACCAAAAAACAACTTGTTGGCCTGGAAATCACTTGTTTGTTTCTCCATTATCCCTCTGCTCTTCATCCTTGAAGATCAGCTTAGGCATCACTTTTTATGTGCAGACTTTCTCTAATTCCTTGCCCACCCTCCACTTCATTGGCTTTTTCTTTTTGGGGAGTTATTTTTACACCGCAGTTATCAAATGTGAAGTACAGTTTTGTATGCTGTTCACTTATCTTTCTCTCCTACTTGGCTTAGAACTCTTTGAGGGCAGTGATTTTGTCTTAATCTTTATTTTAGTGGTACCTAGTATATTGCCTTGGATTTATTAAATTACTGAATGAATAAACATAAATACATAATAGCTTCTTTTTTCTTGGGATTTGTAGATGAAGGACAATGTTTGTCAATTAATTTTCTAGAGACTAAAGGTAAATCGAATCTTTTCCCTTAAGTGTTGTGAATAATCATCTCAACCTTGTTTCCCTGTTTAGATGAAAATATAGATAATAGTGTTGGAAAAGTGAAGTTGCCAAATGACAAAATAGGTGGTCATAGAGAATACATGGATGATACTTTCTTGTGTTGTGAATTTTCTAGTTAATTTTTTTTTACATAGGCAAAGTCTTATACACTAATGAAATGAAAAACACATGATTTGCATTTTTATTTATTTTTTAAGGACTGACTTATTGTAAGTATAATATGATTAAGTCAACTTTAGCAAGGCAAAAAATTTAAAAGTGGACAAAGGCAAAGAAGGTTATGAGTAGAAACTAGATTTACAAGCCAAAAGTATTTGCTAAAAGAAAAAAGAATACTATTCTACTATTCATACTTTGATATGGACTACATTGAATCTGTAGACTATTTAGGGTGGTATGGATATTTAAAAAATATTAATTCCTCCAATACATGAGCATAGAATATATTTCTACTGTGTCTTCAGTTTCCTTCATGAATGTCTTAAAGTTTTCAGAGTACATGTCTTTGACCTCTTAGTTGAAATTTTTTTTAAGGTATTTCATTCTTTTTGACAAAATTGCAAATAGAATTGTTTTATTTTTCTTTGATAGTTTGAAATTGGTGTATAAAAACAAATAGTTTTTTGTATATTGATTTTATATCCTGCACTTCACTGAATTTATTAGTTCAGACAATTTTTTGGTGGAGTCTTTAGGGTTTTCTACATATAGTACCATGCCATCTGCAAATAGTGACAATTTTCCTTTTTCATTTCCAATTGGGATGCCTTTTACTTCTTTTTCCTGCTTAATTACTCTAGCAAGGACTGAATAATATGTTGAATAAAAGCGATGAGAACAGGCATTCTGTCTTTTTCCTAGCCTTAAAGGAAAGGTTTTCAGCTTTTCACCCCTGAGTATGGTATTAGCTGTTGATTAGTTATATATGGCCTTTGTTATGTTGGAACTTGTTTCCCCATCCCCTAATGTGTTGAGCTTTTATCATGAATGGATATTGAATTTTGTTAATTGCTTTTTCTACATCTATTGAAATGTTCATATAATTTTTATCCTTCATTTTGTTAATGTTGTGTAAACATGGACTGGTTTACAGTTGTTGAGCCATCCTGGAATCCCTAGAATAAATCTCACTTGATCATGGAGTGTAATGTATTGTTGAATTCAGTTTACTAATGTTTTATTCAGAATTTTGGCATCTATGTTCATCAGAAATATTGGCCTATAATTTTCTTGTGGTATCCTTGTCTGGTTTTGGTATCAGTGCAATACTGGCCTCATAAAATGAGTTTGGAAGAACTTCCTTATCTGTACTTTTTTTTAGAAGAGCTAGAGAAGGATTGGTGCTCTTTGAAAGTTTGGTAGGCTTTCCAGTGAAGCCCTCTGGTTCTGAACTTATTTCTTCAGAGGTTTTTGATTATTCTTTCAATCTCCTTCTTAGTAATTAGTCCATTTAGCTTTTCTATTGTCATGATTCACTCTTGGTAGGTTGTATATTTCTAGAATTTAATCTATTTCTTTGAGATTCTCCAACTTGTTGACATAATACTTTTCAAAGCAGCTTCTTGTAATTCTTTGTATTTCTGTGATGTCAGTTGTAATGTCTCCCCTTTAGTATCTGATTATATTTGAGTTTTCTTTCTTTTTTTCTTGATGAGTTTAGCTAAAGGTTTGTCAACTTTATCTTTTCAAAGAACCAGCTCTTAGTTTCTTTAGTCTCTATTGTTTTTTCAGTCTCTCTGTCATTTATGCCTGCTCAAATTTTTTTCTTCATGCTTCTTTCTAAGTTAGAGCTTTATTTGTGGTTATTTTTCCAGTTCTTTGGGGGTATAAAGCTGGTTGTTTGATATTTTTCTTGTTTGTTTATGCACTTATTTCTATGAACTTCCTTTTTGAAATTGTTTTTGCTATAACCCACAAATTTTGGTATATCTGTGTCTTTTTGAAATGTAGGCTAATAAAACAAGTATGTATATATAAACAAGTGAAAGGACTGTCCTTTTTCATGTTGGAGTTACACATTAGAATGATTTCTTATATTAGTGTCCACCAAGTAAAAACTCCCTTGATTTAGATCTAAAGTTCTAAAAATTAGGGCAAAATTATTTTTCCAGTTCTGCATTGTTTATGTAAGCTCTTCACTAGTATTTGCAGTGATTTCTTACTGTTCTTAAACTTAAATATTTCAATAATTAATTAGTCCTTGGATCCTATGAAGTAACTTGAAGCAAAAACAAATGAAAAGTGTATGTAGGGGGAAGCTAAAAAAAAGTGTGCCTCAATATATTACTGCTCACTGTGAGGCAAAAGATGACAATGCTACTTGGCTTTTAGTAATGAGAGTTTTGAATAATTTTCAATAATTGACTTTCTCATTTAATAGATGAATGATAAATTTTCCTCATAATTATTAAAATCCATGATATGCATTTTCTTATAAAATGTTCAGAATTATGAATATTAATTTTTAGATCATATTACTGATAAAAGAGTAAGAAGAAAAGCTTTATGGCATGATATATCAAATTGATCCTTTTAAATTAGAATTCTAGATGAGATTTTGTCTTGTGATAGTCTTCTTTTCAAATTTTATAATCTTTGATATAGGTGAGCTTCATAATGCTAAAATACTGTTTTATAAAATAAAAATGAAAGTTTACTGAAAATTTAAGGACTTTGTAAAAGACATTATTCAGCACTATCAAATATCAACAAAATCACTCCGCATGGTTTTATTTGCAGATCATGAGTAACAATGCTTTTTGTCTTCTGGACATCCATATTTCTCCTAATAGAACCTTTCTTTTATCTGTGTGTACATTTTCCTCTGAATACGTATGTTTCAGGGGATGTTGGTCCCAACTCAAGCCCCTGGTTATGGGTCTTGATTATTTTAAGCCAAATCATGGTATTTCTATTTTCCTTGCCAACAATTGAGCTTAACTATGAGCATGTGATGGAATTCTGCCCAATGAGATATGAGAAAGCCTGCTGGAAGGTTTCATCTGGATATAACTAGAACTGCTGTAGCCATATGCTACCAGCATGAGAATGATACCAACACACAGAGATAAGAACCAAGGGGACTGAAAAAAAGATCAGTCAGAGCCCTGGCTCCAAGGGAATTGGCCTACCTCTGGAATTCTTTGATAATGATATTATCAAATCCTTTAGTGTTTAAACTACTTTAGGTCAGAGTTTTCTGTTACTTGAAGCTGAACACATCCTAATTGATAGAATAGTCTGTAATAATGGCTTTTTCAACCTGTATTAAAACATGTTCATTTAAGCTCAATTTCCGGTTAAGCACATGAATGCCATTATATTTCCTACACATGAAGAACTTATACTCTAGTTATTTAAAGATAACAAGAAAATTACAGCACATTTGACAAATAAGTAAAGTGTATTTAAATAACATAAGGCATTATGAGTAAAGAGCTGTTTATCCTGTTAAAGTGGAAAAATATTAGGGTCCACTTAAACCAAAAAAGAGCTTGCTTCAAGGTTTCAAAGGTGAATGAGTTAAGATTTTGTTTGATTGTAAGGAAAAGATGAGGGCTGGAAATAAATCAGTAGCTGAGAACATGACCACTGAGGAATAGATTCTTGAGATTAATAGGGCAAAACCTAGAATCCTTGAAAATTGATGGGATGTGACACATGAGAAAGAAAGGTTAAGAATGACCTTTAGATTTGAATTAGACAAACAGAAAAGTCTAGTAATACAATTAATCCTAGAAGAGGAAACATAAGTTTTGTGACAAGAAGATAGTGGGTCCCTTTGTGATATGCTGAGTTATTCTGTCATAATTTTGAAGGAATGTTTTTAAGACAAAATGGGGCATATAAAGACAAAGTTTTTATGAACCGGACCCTGGTTAAAATTCTTGAATATTTTTCAATCTTAATCCAGATCATTCCATAATCTGTCTCCTTGTTATCTTTGTCTCTTTCAGCAAAGATGAGGGTTAGCGACTGCCTGAGTGACCCTTCAGTGTATCTAAAGGCCAGATGGTATGATCCAAGAAATAAGTGGATAATTGGGTTCTAGTGCCACAGATCACAGTTTAGGAGAATACCTGGATGAGGATATGTTTTTCTGGCAAGGGTGTGAGTGATACTGAGACCTGAATTTAACCTTTATCATGTTTGCATGTCCTGTAGATGGCATAACTCAAAGCTTCATGAAACAAAAGTAACTCAGATTGAGTGAGTCCCTAGTATGAATCCAGACCAGATCATGTGCAGAACTGTTCCATCCTTCTGTCCATAGACCTGGTTTGGAGGGGTATAGTTAAGCTTCTAGATGGTTTTATGAGACATTCGTTTAATCAGGCAAATTATCTACAACCATGCGAATATAAGAATAACCATTTTTACAGAGACCCTAATTTTCACTTTGTACTGCTTTAGATAAAGTTAATAATTCCTCTTTTGTATATAGTGACTGCTTACTTATTTCTGTATCGTTTATATCTCTAGCCCTTGTTCAGTCTCTCAGGTGGGACTATATGTCAATCTACTATGGCATTTTTTAATACAGTAGTCATACTGCCATCAGCCAATTGCTAACATGATATTGAGAAATAAATACTCTAGTTTCCTTGCCCCCTGTTTCGATATTTCTGAGATGTGTTCTTCATTGTCTCCTAGGGTTCTCCAGAATGTACTGAATTCTAATGACTCAGAGTGGTTAGTTTGATAACATACTTTATTGATTTCCTTCTTGTCCTTGTCTCATTTTACCATTCTCTTACTGCTATTTTCTGGAATGACCTTACAAAAAAACTATTTGCACTTCACTCCTTGCTTCGAAGTTTGCTAACAGAATATCTCAAAATATGACCACCAAAACCATATTTTTTTCTTTAGATGCTGTAATTATGGCATATTAAACTTTCTGATGGAAATCTTGGAAAACTCAATCCAATCTACATTTATTGAAGAAATTTGTAGGAGGGTGATATTTACAAAAAGTTTAAATTCCTAATTATGCCACCTAGGAGAGGTCGAACCCTATTTCTTCCATCTGTCACATTGCAGGAAATGTAACTATGTACATATTTAAAAAATAATCATTAAAAAATTCAAGAGCAAACCTCAACAACACTGTTTGTTATACCTGGATCTACTTGTTTTTGTAACAAAGGTCCAGGGCTTACTGATTTCCCTTCTCTGATGATGCTGAGAAGTATTTATCAAAATGCCTAGACAAGTTGTTGATCATTAAGGTTTTATCCTTAAGGCCTCTTAGCCTTTTAAGTAGTAGCTTAGAAAATGTGGGTACTATATTCAAGTCTAGAACAAGTTCTAGAGTTTAGAAAATGATCTTTCTTTGGTGAAAACCATCACCCATCATTGCCTGGACAGTGGTTCTTTCTCAGGAGAAAATTAACATTAACTTCTGAGCAATTAGAAATAGATCAAATCGAAACTCTCGCCTCAGAATAAGCATAGATTACAAAGCGATAAGGGGATTAATTATATTTTAAATGAGAAATCTTAGTCTATCAGAAGGCAATGAATAAATGCTGACACTTAAGTATCTATGGCTGTAAACAGCTCTATTTTAACTTGAAAGTTAATATCTGCTTTATAGATGAAATAATTTTTCCTCTAAAAAATGGAATGAAATGGAAATGATACAATTTAAAAACTAGAATAATTGTAATTGTAAAAATTGTATTTGTAATTGTAAAAACTAGAATATTTTATACATCTTTTATAGTAGGATTAGTCTATATAATCATGAAGATAAATGAATTACAATTTTTCTGCCTGAATTTTTGGACAGTTTAAATTATAATTACTGACAAATATTTTTCTAGATTTTTAAAAAAATTATAATTTATTTGATGAACATTTACTGTATTTCCTAACCTCCCTAGTGGCATTAGGGAATTTTAATTTCTATGGGTAAGGTAATAGATGTCTGTACTTAAGCAAATTCTTTTAAAATTGGAGCTTTGCTCTAACTTAGTAATTAAGGGGTATTGGTTATATATGAAGTAAAGTCTCATTATAATCATGAGTCAAAAGAAAATTTCACAAAAATATCAAATGCTTGTAATTATTGGTAATCAAGTGGGATTACAACACTATTCATACATTTTTATCACCCTGCAGGAAAATTAAAGTCTATGACTATTGTTGAATGAATATTTGGATTTATGTGAGGTAAATCTTTGATTTGAAACTGCATAATATATTACGTTGGTTAAAAAAAAAACTCATTATAAAATGAAGAACTTTTACCTGGAAAAAGAAGACAGATAAATTCAGAAGCTCTAAGATCAGGGCATTCAGTAGAGTTTAAAGTTAAGTATGTGGGCATACATGTATTTTAGTAATACTGAAAATTAAACAATAAGAGGTAGATATGGCTTGTTCAGGTAGATATCATACATATTAATCTTGGACCTAAAACTGTATAGGAAGTCATTACAGATGGACCAGGTAATGACAATGACATGAATCATGAAACAAAATTTAGAGACTGATTCGTTGATTTCATGACAAAGAATAAAAAGTTCTTTTCTCTAGATGTTTCTACTTCCAAGAAAATACTAGTGACTAGAGGCCTCCTTTCTTTAGAAGAACACCAATACTTTGAAATTGAAAGTGAACTGAAGAAATAGAACCAAACTGACCATCAAATAGTATTTAAATAACCACATGGAATGAGAGATTAAGAGCAACTTTTGAACAAAGTAATTTGATAAAATACTATTAGAGAGCTACATTCCTAAGAACAAAAGAAATTGTAAAAAATATTTTGAACTTTGTTATTTTATTGTTTGCTTTAATGTCATATAGTTTTAGATTTTTTTCTTGGATTGTCAAATAAAGCAAATAGGTAATGACTTTTAATTCAATAAAAATATTAGGATTTAAGGAAAGGTACAAATACAATACAGGATTAAAAACCTAAATGGTAGTTACATATTACTAAAATTTAATTGGAAGTATCAATATGGATGCATGTCTTTCTAAGAAAAAAAGTCATCTTTTTTGACTTAGTCCGCTAAAAGAGTTTGCCTTAATGTTCAGATTCTGATTGCTAATTGTATTTTTCTAATAGAATGAATCTGAGTTCCTTGGAGATGTTAGGGCAGGGAGGTAGAAATGAAGTTGGAAAATCATGTTGTGTCTGAAAGCAAGGAGGCTTTTAAATATAAATGGAATGTCAGAGAGTCACAGAAGCCAACATTAATGGGTCTCTCTCAAGCCAGACTGTGAGAATTAGAGCTTCAAAAGGGGAGAAATAGCTATGGTCCATTGAAACAAATTAAACCTAAAAAGCCATGAATCATTAAGTATTCTAAAATTAAGTCATTTAATCACCTTGTCTATTCATTTTATTGCATAAATGAAGAAAATGGAAACTGTAACTATTAACTTAGTTAAGTGTTATTTTCTAAATCATGGGAAATACCAGTTAAGACACACACATGTAAGCTGGACAGAGACAACATCAAGCGAAATGTAGAAAATTCACTCGATAAAATATAATTATCCTAAGAATTATGTGGGCTTAGGAATATATTCAAAAAAGGAGGGTGAATCTATTCAAAAGGAATTGTAGTTAGGTTTCCGAAGATCCTAGTAATGATACAAATGATTAATTTAGGCTTTGATTTTTGAAGTGAAATCTCAATAAATTGTTCTCAGTATTAAAACATCTAAGATAGGGGCGCCTGGGTGGCTCAGTTGTTGAGCGACTGCCTTCGGCTCAGGTCATGATCCTGGAGTCCCTGGATCGAGTCCCACATCGGGCTCCCTCCTCGGCGGGGAGTCTGCTTCTCCATCTGACCTCTTCCTCTCTCTCATTCTCTCTCTCTCTTTCTCTCTCTCTATCTCTCAAATAAGTGAATAAATAAAATCTTAAAAAAAAAAACATCTAAGATAACTTTAAATTTATGACATTTATAA
Organism: Nasua narica; assembly: GCA_028533885.1. Classification (NCBI taxonomy): domain Eukaryota; kingdom Metazoa; phylum Chordata; class Mammalia; order Carnivora; family Procyonidae; genus Nasua; species Nasua narica. Next base: position 68,691,185 of record CM052809.1, read on the forward strand.
ATTTAGTATATTAAATTTATAAGAACTATTTTATATGCACAGAGGTTGTATTTGTTAAATCATACAATATAATTACAAAAGTAATACTTGATTTACTTAAATCTACTTCATATGCAGACCGTTAACCTTTAACATTGACATGTGTGTTCCATTCCCTGGCCCTTAACTGCTTGCAGACCAATACCAACAAGGAAAAATCTGCCTTACCATCCATAAACTCCTTTCTCAAGGTATTCGTACTCTAACCCCGTCTGGAAGGAATCCTTGTGTCTCCTAAATCCCATTTCCCTGACCTAATGAAGGAATTACTCAATTTCATGCATAAATAAAAGGGTGAGGATAGGATAGAAATTGCCTAGTTTATACTCCATTTTATACCAGAGCAGTTTCTCATTCTGTGTACTGTCCTTTTGTGATGCTTACAATGCAGGAAGTCCAGGCCCCATATTGTACAACATCGGGAGTTTCGGCCCTTTACCCACCTCCAAAATGATATTCCAATTTAATTTTCTACTACAGTATGTTAATGGTAATATATCTGGGTTTTTTGTTTTTGTTTTTGTTTCTAATGGCCCAAGATTTTCTCCTTCAGGATGGTAAGTGCTATTTTAGCATGTCCTTTAAGGTGCACATTTCTTAATAGGTTTGTGAAGTGCTAAACAATTTCAATTATATACCTTCAACTACTTTTAAAAGATAGTGACTATGGCATTAATATATGCCCATCAGGAAGGCCTTTTCCCTGCCTGTCTCCCTCAAGGATTTCCTTGAATCACTGAGAAGGCATGTCTATTCATTAGCATAATGAATATGTAGGTGTAAGTGTGTGAGGAGAGCTATTTCATCACCCACAGTAATTCATGTCCTACATTCTACAAGTTGAACATTTAATTTGTAAAGAGATTGTTAATGTTTTCCTACTCTGGCCATAGGGACTACTTTACAGATCTTCACTGTAACCTCTTTTGTGGATATGAAATATTTTCCTGGACAAATGCATTGGTTTCATTTAAATAAAGGTTATCGGTACTCCTCTCAGTAAGCCTTTTAAATGTTTTCTGAGTTGTGTCTACCATTCCTCCCCTACCTGAGTGTTACGAAGCTTTTTCTTCCCTGATGACCATGGTGTCATTTTTAGAATGATAGAAATCTGAATAACCAATTTAAAGAATACTTACTTAGCAGTGCGAAGATGTGCATTCTCCACAACCCTTATGGTGTCACATCCAAAAAAATCATTGCCAAGACTAATATTAAGGAGCTTTTCCCTTATGTTTTCTTCTAGGAGTTTTATGGTTTCTGGATTTACATTTAAGTTTTTAGCCCATTTAAAGTTAATTTTTGTGAGTGACATGAGGGGTCTAGTTTCATTGTTTTACATGAGATTATCCACTATTCCCAGAACCATTTTTTTAAACCTTTATTTATTTATTTTTTGTATTTCAAGTTTATTTTATTTTTTTCAGTGTTCCAACATTCATTGTTCATGCAGCACACCCAGTGCATTGCGCAATACCCACCACCAGGCTCACCCAACCCCCATCCCCCTCTGCTCCCAAACCCTCAGGTTGTTTCTCAGAGTCCAGTCTCTGATGGTTCATCTCCCCCTCTGATTTCCCCCAATTCACCCTTATTTCCTTCTCCCAATGTCCTCCATGCACTCATTTTTTTTATTAACATATAATGTATTATTTGCCTCAGGGTACACGTCTGTGAATCATCAGGCTTACACATATCACAGCACTCACCATAGCACTTACCTCCCCAATGTCCATAACCCAGCCCCCCTACCTCCCAGCCACTTGCAGTTTGTTTCTTGAGTGTAGGAGTCTCTTATGGTTTCTCCTTCCTGATCCCATCTTGTTTCATTTCCCTCCCCCACGACCCCCTGCCCTGCCTCTCAAATTCTTCATATCAGAGAGATCATGTGATAATTATCTTTTTCTGACTTATTTCACTTAGCATAATATCCTTTAGTTCCATCCACGTCGTTGCAAATGGCAAGATTTTGTTTCTCTTGATGGCTGCATAATACTCCGTTGTATATATATGCCACATCTTCTTTATCCATTCATCTATTGGTGGACATCTAGGTTCTTTCCGTAGTTGGATATTGCGGACATTGCTGCTATAAACATTTGGGTGCATATGCCCCTTCAGATCACTATATTTGTATCTTTAGGGTAAATACCCAGTAGTGCAATTGCTGGGTTGTAGGGTAGCTCTATTTTCAACATTTTGAGGAACCTCCATACTGTTTTCCAGAATGGCTGTACCAGCTTGCATTCCCACCAACAGTGTAAGAGGGTTCCCCTTTCTTCTCATCCTTGCCAACATCTGTCGTTTCCTGACTTGGTAATTTTAGCCATTCTAACTGGTGTGAGGTGGTATCTCACTATGGTTTCCATTTGTATTTCTCTGATGCCAAGTGATGTTGAGCACTTTTTGTGAGCTGCCCCCCTATGGTCTATCTTCCTATCACTTTGGATTCACTCTTTCCAAACGTCCTACCTTTCAGAAAGTGGTCGATTTTTCTGCTCCTAGAATTGCTGTTCTTCCTCTCTTCTCTCTCCTGTTGAGTTTGGAATCTTCTGGAATGGTTTGATAACTATCCAGCTGAACTTGTGGGATCCAATGCTATCTCAGCCTCCTACTCCTCTGCCATCTTGCTCCCCTTTTCCAGAACCATTTTTTCAGCCTCCTACTCCTCTACCATCTTGCTCCCCTCTTCCAGAACCATTTTTTTAAAAGTGTCTTTTCTCTATTGCATATTCTTTGCAGTCTTGTTCAATATCACTTAATAGTATGTGCATAGTTTTATTTTTGGTGTCTTTATTCTGCTTATATTTCTATTTTTAATCATTTCCCACTTGTGAATTTTTGTGTGTTTAGAATTCTTATGTATAATGAAAACAACATCCAAAAAAATAGAAAACTCTTGTTAGAAATAATAAGTGTCTTAAAAAAGTAACTGTGAGGCTTGACAAAATTTTGGCTGAGCTAATCCTCTCAAGGGGCACCTGGGGGGGTCATTTGGTTAAATTGCGGATTCTTGGTTTTGGCTCAGGTCATGATCTCATGGGTTTATGATATTGAGCCCTCCATTAGGTTCATTGTTCAGTGGGGAGGTCTGCCTGAGTATTCTCTTCTTCTCCTTCCCCCATGCTTGCTCGCTCTCTCATGTGTATCCTATTTCTAAAATAAATAAGTAAATCTTTAAAAAATAATCCTCCTAAAGAAAAGGAACAACAATATAAAAGAATAATAAAAGGAGAAGAATATTATTGAAATGACAGTCCTATGAGAGTTATGGCCTTTGGTGAAGGAGGGGTCATTTCACAGAAGAGAAGCAGTCTATTCACAGTTTTTCTAAGACATTTTTCAATTTCATGCATATTTTTTTTGTCTATTATGAAATTTAATCTTTAGAAGCAATCCTCATTCAGTGGAGCCATGTAATTCTTTTAAGAGAGTATATTTGGTGGATTGGATTAAATTTATAAAGAAATAATTAAAAGGAACCACCAAAAAGTTACTAGTTTAGATAGAAGACTAATTACATACCAGGAAGTGGCCAAATAATTACTTTTCAGACTACAATGAGCATATAAATTGTTTAAGGATTTTTGTCAAATTTCAAATTCTAAATCAGTATATCTGGGGTGACTTTCTCATTTGTAACAGTTCAACGTAATGACTATGCTCTTGTCCTTGCATTACACTTTGAGTAACAAGGAGTCAAAGATTTTCCCAGATGCAATATTTAAAATTTTTAATAACCTAAGTTGTGGAATTTTCGGGGATACACAAGTTTAAATAAGTAGTAATTGCACCATAATGCTAAAAGTAGAAATATAGGCAATGGAGATAAATTTTGAGCAACTACAGATATTGAACTTAAAATTCCAAAGGAGCACATTCTATTTCCTGGTATAAAGATTATGTCTCCTTTTTGACTAAGGTTCTGCTTGTAATGCCAGAAAATAGTGTTCTTAGAGAAAAGAAAGGCGATTCTCAAATAATGCTTATATATATTTTTTATGGTAGTTCAGTTTTTATTTTTATTTTCTCAAATATGCTTATTTTGTTTTTTCACTGTTACAAGATTGATTGTTCATGCACCATACCCAGTGCTCCATGCAATACGTGCCCTTCTCAATACCCACCTCCAGGCTCGCTCATGTTTATATTTTAGTACTTCTTAATTTTCAATGTTTTTTCCTTGAGAAAAAAAGATGTATTGGAAACAAAAAAGGGTGTGTTATTTTCAGAATCTAAGAACTTATGTTTTGGGTTTATTAATTTCCATTTAATGCACAGGATATTCAACTTGAAAAAAATCCCATTCCTCACATTATATTTTTATTATAAGACCTGCTTTGAAGATATGAAGGATGATCCTTGTCCCATCTTGTGTGATAGGATATAGATAATTCTGTTTAATCTAAGTTTTTTTATCTTTTGTCCCTGGGAAAGGTAGACAAATTGAGTTTCACTTTTAGTTTATTTATTCTGTCAGAGATTCTGAATCAGGAGTTTAAAGTCTCTGTCTGACAAGAAAAAGTCAACATCTGTTGAGTTGATTTATTATTTATGTATTAGATTTTATGGCACTTTTCCTCTGAAGAGCCAAAAGCATCCTACACATAATTCTTACACTTTTCAAATACCTTTCACAAGAAACACCTATAAACATCCCAACATGAAAAGCGACAGAAAAGGAATCTAAAGAGAAAAACAAGAAAGAGGCCCCCAGGGCAAATGATCACAGCCTCAAATAGGAGGCGTGCCTAATAATTTAAGCATTCACGTTGCCAGGCCACTGGGGATACACTTGTCTCTGCCAAAGCTTTCCGCCTGCACATCTGCTGTCATTGCATGCTACCTGGCTCCCAGATGCTTCTCTTCTCTGTGGCTACCGTTTCTATGCTGTAAGCATCCAGTATTTTGTTAATTAGGGCAATCTCGGAATTTAGTATAATGAGACCTCGGGTTCCCCAAATGGTGTTTGTTCTCTACTCCTGAAGATAGTGGGATTTCTGAGAAGGTGAATTTGTGGTGGGAAAGAAAGTGAAGGTCATTAAAATCTGTTGTATACTACTTCGTGACTTACATGTGACCATTTAAAATGATTTAATAAAATAACAAAATAATTTAATTATTTTGAGTTAGCAGGCTAAGGTTGAGCAAAGTTTTGGAAGGATTTTATGAAGATTCTAGAGATACAAAAGCATATTTTGCATGTTTTAGATTTCACAGGTAAAATCATTGCTCAAAACAAATTGAAAACAAGTTCAAATTATATAATCCCATAAACATCTATGATTTTATATAATGCTTAAATAGTTTGTGTTTTTCCATATTTTTAACATGGAAAAAAAAGAGCATCAGAATGTGGCTGAAGAAATGCCCTTTCCATATTTTTCTTTTGTTTGAGAGGTATGTCTATTTGGTTTGATAGCTGAGACAAATTCTTTGAGGAATTGGGGCACCTGGGTGGCTCAGTTGTGTAGCATCTGCCTTTGGTTCAGATCATGATCCTAGGACCCTGGGGTCAAGCCCAGCATCAAGCTCCCTGCTCCACCGGAAACCTGCTTCTCCTCCCATTCTCCCTGCTTGTGTTTCTGCTCTCGCTGTTTCTCTCTCTGTCAAATAAATAAATAAAATCTTTAAAAAAAATTCTTTCAGGAATTCATAGTATGAAATAATGTATATTTTAAGATGTATTAAATATTTTTTTGGAAATGGAACCTTGCTGAGATAACAAGCATATAATTTTAAGTTTCATGAGATTTCATAATCATGTATTGAACTCATTTTCTTGACTCATGTTAACTGTCTTCATTTTTCTAAAAGAAAATAGAACCACAAAACACATGAAGTTATTAAACAAAAAGCAGGAAAATAAGGCATGGCCCTATATTTTTAAAATGAAAGTTACAAAAGTGACTCAAAATGTATTACTTTCTCAAATTTATCTAATAATTTCAGAGTTCTTAGAGCCTTAACCAACCAACACTCACCACCCATTTAAATTGAAATTTGCTGCTCAACTCTGAGGCAAAGAGCAGCAAAGAACTTGACTGGCAAGGGAAAGGGAGCTTTTTCCCAAAGAAGATGAAAAATTTTAAAAATGTCAACTTTTTATTTTATTAATAAGAGTGAAAATAAAAATACCTCTACTCTGACTTTATGAGAGTATGATAACAGAGAGACAAGAGACTTCTGGGTAGAGTTTTCTGTCTTTGCCTCTGATGCAAGCTGTTTACACAAAGCCACTGTATGAATTATTTGTCCTCAATATTTTAGGTCTCAGTTGTCTTGTTTGCGTTGAGTCGTATATCAAGGCAGTGACTGAAATGAGCAGGTGCTAGAGATAAGCACGTTTCTGAAACAGAGTATTTGTTGTATCTTATGGTCTTTTTAAACACATGGAGAAAGGAACTGGGGATAATACTTATTGTTTTCATCTATCCTTGATGCAACATTAGAGTTTCAACACTCGCCTTACTGAGAAAAGCATATTTATTTGAAACAGCATCTCGAAACAGTTCATAAGATGGATCTTATTCTCAGTTACCAAAAGGCCATTTATACCATGTTAGTACTTTGAAATACATTTCTTTATTACCATGTAGACCCTGGCTTTTATGTAGTTTGCTTAAATCATTTAGTGTGTTTCAGTGTCTGCCTCTGTTAATAGGGTGAGTAAGTTTCTCTTCCTGCATCTTGATAGTGTTAACAATACCCTCCTCCATTGCCTAGACTTCATTGGAAGAAACATTATTAGCTGTATTATTTAAGGTTTCATGCTTCGACCTTAGAGAAGCTAAAGTTTGAATTAGGCTCTGAGGAGCACATAGGACTTAACTGACTAGAGAGGTATTAAATACATAGAAAATGGAAGGGTGGAGTTTGACTCCAGTGAGGAGCTCCAGTAGTTGCATTGAGACCAAAAAAGTTTGTGGGACTAGGTTGGGGCAGGAAGTGAAGCTTAAATACCCGGATGAACAACTGATAGGCACTCGAGAGTATTTGAGCATTTGTGACCATGGGGATGACATGGTGAAGGCCGTGCTTTAACATAATCTTTGCGAACTGTGCATGAAATGCGTCTGATGCATACCTGACACCAACCTGGCAAGGGCATGAAACAAAGTGATGACATTTAGAATGAAAAGAAAGGGATAAATGTGGCAGATAATTAAAAGGAAATTTCCATAAGAATTAAAGACTGGTGGAATGTCCAGGGATAAAGTTTTTCCTTTAAAGTTGTCTTCATGCTTTGGCCTCAAGCAGTAGGAAAATGACCAATAATAGGAAAATTGAGACAGATGGTAACATTGGTTTTAAAAATGTCGATTTTGATTTTAGACCTGTTGATTTTGAGAAGAGTGTTTCCAGAAGAGAACAGATTTCCTGAGGAGACAGTATAGATTTGGGAATAAGTTTTTATATTTAAAACAAAAGCCTTCCAAAAAGAGAAACAGGTTTGACTTGGGATAAAATAAGTAATGATTTTTAATAAATAAAATTCAATAAGTAAGTAAGTAAATAAAATTGAAGTGGTAGCTTTACATCTATTGAAATTGATCTAGGTGAATAGAATTTAGAGGCATTGGATCAATTGTTATACCTTTTTTCATGGTTACAAAAGTAATGTATGTCATTGTAGTAAGTTTTTTAAAAATAGGAAAAATATAAATTAGGAAGAAGATAAAACAGCCTAAAAAATTACCATACACAGTAATGACTATTAACATTTCAACAAAGTATCACCTTTTTATATGTAATTTCATGGTTGATTTTGTATTTTTATGCTCAATTTAATATCTGTTTTGGCTTTAAATAAACTTTTGCCGTATCATAAAAATTTAAACATCATATATTTAAATATCATATGGCTGTCAAGTGGCAAAGAGGCCACCTTTAGAATCAGACAGCTTTGTTTTAAATTCTAGAATCATTATGAACTTGTTGCATGACACTATGGAAATCATTTGGCTTTTTGAAGCCTAAATAATTTTACCCCAAAATATGACAATTTCATAAATGCAATGAGAAGGTTAAAGATAGAATGTATATTACACATTAAAGATTAAAGATATGTGTATTAAGCATTTATCACACTCTTTTAATACTATAAGCACAGCATCCATAAATTTTACAAGTCTATCTGGAATTACATATTGCTCTTTTGCCTTTTTTCCATATTTCTCCTTTAAGGACTTCGTCCATATTTATCTTTTTTTTTTTTAGACAGTTTTTTTCTCCCCCTCCCCCACCTATGATGGCCTGCCTTCAGCATAATTGTGACCTTACTTCCTTGTTCCCCAACCTTTATTAGGCTAACAGGGCACCAGTTCCATCACTTGCAGGTGCCTGTGCATCTGGTCTATTGACTGTCTTAGCGCTCTATCCACAGCTATGCAACATCTTGCTTGCCTGGAAATGAGAACCAGCTAATTTGGCATTGTTGGGTGTACCCTACCTTTTAAACTCCCGCCTGGCCCTGCTCAGAACTTTTTGGTCCAGCGCATATCTGTCTACCTCTTAATTCTGACCCAGTAGACTCTACTGCCTCTTAAAAATAGCCCATCCCAACTTCTCTTAAACTAGGACACCTAATGGCAACTGTTTGCTACAGTAAAGACCTATGTGAACAATATACAAAGGGGAAAACTGAAGACTTACCAAAAATACAGATTCTCCTAGAAGTAGCAAAACCAGAATGCCATTACCCCTGCATGGCCCATTTCCCAAAAGGGTTCCAGCAGTACCCTGATTAAGCACTATGTTTTTCTTTAGCTGCTATTATGTTTATTATCTTGAAAGAAAATAATCTTGGAGGAGTCATTCTTTTTGTTTTTAGAGGGTGGCATAGGGGATGTGTATGTGTGTGTGACTTGAGGCCACAGGAAATTAGACAGATTTTGACTTAAAACTGCGACTGTCTCTCAGAATGACAGATAGAAAATATAGAATAGCATGCCGCCTCAGGTCACTTGAGGGAGGGACAGGAGGACATTTCTTGGCATTTCTGCCAATAATTTATGGAATTGACTGACCAAGCACCTTTTACATCCATAATTATGATGAACTGTTGTGAAAATGTCACAAGGTGAACCACAATCTGCCTTGCTGTTGTCTCCATGCCCGTTAAAATTTTCTGACAGTTCCAATTCCTCTTAACAAGCCCCAGAGTTACACTTCTTTAAGGTTGGTATAACAAGCTAACTTTAAAATGCATGTTGTATTTCAGATGGATTCAATACCTTTTCTCCTCTAGGAGTGAAGCTTAAAACAAATGTTTGTGCCTCATACACAGCTTTGGTATTTATAATAACTCTCAGGTAATTCTCAGAGATACGAATATGTACTTTGGGAAATAATGGAGCTTAAATGCAACAAGAAATCTGTTGCTACCCATGGTGCTTGTTTCTCTTCTTGATTCCAGCCATTTGTTACGTTTGACATGAAGTAGAAAGCAACTCTAAAATCCGAGTGAGTTTTAAACTTTTATAAAATAACACTTTGATTTGAGATTTAATGTTCAATCTTGTCATAAGTGATCATAACATGTGCTTAAGTTTCCATGCTTCTGGTTTTCTACTGATATAAGAGGTAGCATTAACATTTTGCATAACACGCAGGGTTATATTAAGTTTGATGTCAGATGACAAAGATCTGTAGTGAGTGGACTTTGGTTAAGGTATAATGAGAGCCAGCCTTGGTATGGTAGTTATTTAATTGGTAGCCTATTAAATAACCACCTTCTAAATGCAGTATCTACTTTTATAGGTGCTATTTGAGCATGGCAGATAACTTGTCCAGATTAGAGGGTTAATCATCTATTCCAACATTAATTTTTACTTTATTAAAAATTTCAAACGTATACAAAACCAGAAATAATAGCATAATGAACTTGTAGGTGCCCATTGCACTTAAGTTTAAGCAACTATCAACTCTTGGCCAATCCTATTTCATCTCCCTCCTTTCAATCTCCCTCTCCCATTGTTCTATTTTGAAGCAAATGTTTAGATTCCTTATAGCTAAAAGTTAAAAAGCATTAAAGAAATGACCAATAATACTATCATCACACTTAAAAAATGGTAAGTTCTTAACAGTATTAAATATAAGAAGCTCAAATTTCTGTCTATCTTATTTTTACTTTCTTTGATTGTGATTGCAATAAGGTCAGCACACTGAAATTGGTCCGTGCAGTTGCTCTATATTAACCTAAAGCTTCCTTACTCCTCTTTATTTCTTTTTTGCAGTTGAATATTGAATTAACAGAACTGTGTTATCCTTCTTGTGTTATTTAAAATGTTATGCTATCCCTGAGTGTTCTATAAAATGCTCATTCAGAGGCTTAAATTAGGTAGGGGGTTTTGTATTTTTAAAACTTCCTTCATAGGTGGTGATTACTTACATCATGAAGCACCTACTGTGTGATTTTTCCTTTTTTTTGCAGCTGTTATTATTTCATCAATGATTGCAAAATCATGATGTTCTAATTCTAATCTTTTTGTTTATTAGTTGCAGCACATTTATGAAGAGAAAATTTCCCGCATGAATTTCTTGTTACTTTATAAAAAAGTAATGCTTGGTATTTTTCCTTCATGCAGGTTTATAAAATTATAATTATATGGCACCTTCCATAAGTTATCAGTGATGTTTTTCAAAATTAATACATTCTTATGGATTTAAAAATATTGATGAGTTAGTCTTCTATTTTAAAAAAGATAGCCACATTAATATAATTTTAACAATACCAGTTTTAGATGAATGGTAGCATATACTATATAAATTTTTTCTACATTGCTAATTCAGAAATAGATAACCAGCGATTGCTCCATAGCAATATATACTAGTTAATAATTATTACTTCTATAAATAAGTGTATTTCATTGTATAGATATAAAGTAACTTATTCAAGTTTCTATTAAGGGTTATTTCTAGTCTTTTGTTATTATAAATTGTAGTGGCCTAATTCACAAATGGTTGCATATATCTTTCTAATTTTTTCCGTAATACCTTTAGGATAGTATTCTAGAAGACATTGCTGTATCAAAGGTTAGAGCATTAACGATTTTGCTGAATATTGCCAAATTCCCTTCTAACATTGGTTGTACCATTTTGCATTCCCCCAGCAATGCATGAGTACCCCTTTGCCTTCAGTCTCATCAAGCAAATCTGTCTACCTTGGATTTTTCCCAACTTCAGCACTGATTTACTCATTAGTCCAAATGAAAAGCCAATACTTTTTTTTTTTTTTTGCTAATCTATATGCTTTTCTCTGATGCCTAAATTATATTGTTGTAATACAAAAATAATTCCACTTCTTCATGCTGCGAAAAACATATGATTCTCCATTTATTTCTACTACTTTTTTATGCTGCTTCAAGTGAGTGCTTCTCCATTTATTCTGAGACATTATTACAATCGCTGCTAAAGTAAACATGTGATTCTACTGACATCTTTTTATGTATTTCAAAACTGTATGTGAGTACTTTAATTAAATTATTCTAAACACCATTTCAAGCATAGCTGTAATCAGCTCAGGCTATTTCTGTGGTGTGTAACTGATACAGTTAAATTCTGCCTGTTGGGTTCCTATGTAGACAATCTCTTCTGATCCATGTATCAGTTTTGACTAAATTGCTTTTTGGGGTATTGCTTTTTTTTTTTCTTTTGCTGAGTTTACAGCCTTGCTTTAGACAAAGAAAGCTTAGATGACTTTATATAAAACATACAGAACATTTTAAAACAAATAAAGACAAGGTTAAAACAGTGTTGAATTTCTTAGTTCTTTGTTGGGTCACTAATATAATTTCTGAACATGGCATACATTTTCATTTGGTGTCCTGAATTATAATTTTTTGCCTAAAGCTAGATATTTTTCCTTAAAGTGAATCATTGATTTACTTTCCCTCAAGCTGAATTTCAGACTCAGACTACCTGCAGCGATATGCTTGTTGTGACTAGAGAATCAGTCAGGGAAAGAAGCCTTTTTGGAACTGTCTATGCAACAATGACTTCTCTTCTCTCTTTTCAGTCAGAGAAATATCCCAGACTCCCTTCACTGGAAAGCAAACAAAAGCAATAGTTCATGAAAATGTTGATGAAATGGTGTGTAGAAACCAAACATAGTGGCAGCCACTTAGCTTTTAGATTTAAGTGCATTCATTTTTAGTAGAAATAAAAGTAAGCCCAGCTGTCCAAAACATCTCAGGTTCTGCTTGAGATTTCATGAGAAGATTTTCCCGAGGAATATGCTTTTATTTTATCAAGGGATAAGTGAATGGCTCTAATTTTTACTTATTCAGTATGAAACTGAGTGTGACATAACAATTCTGGTAAATTCGGTTTAGCAAATGGTGTTGCTACAATGTGAGAGGAACAATGTGAGGTGTTAGGAAGAATACAGAGATAAATAAGAAATGATCGCTTAGCTCAAGGACATCCTCTCCCCCAAGTTAACTCAGTATCTCCTTTTGATCTTTCAAAGTCATTTTAGATCCTATCCTTTTGCATTTTGGATAGAATTATTCTGGGGATTATGTTGGAGCCGCTAAGTACTTCTTTATTTGTGTATCTCTGAAGTAGGGCTACAGTATTTTCAACTACTGGAAACACATTTCTTTTGGGTTCTGTGTCCAAATTATTCTTTATCCGTATGTAAAGTCCAGGCATCCAAGAAGGAAAATGAAGATGCTACTGCTAACAGAATATGAAGAGGGGATCATAGGTTGCTAAATCAATACCAGGCTCAAAAAGTCAGGTTAAGTATTTTTTAACACACACACACACACACACACACACACACAGTCAGGACACTTTCATGAGTTAGTGCCAGATGCTGGAATATGGTTGAGCCAATGAGGCAAGCCCTCAGGAAAGAGAGGATTTGGATGGAACTTTGGACATCTCCTCCTCTAAAAAGAGCAAATATTTTTTGCTCACCAGGAATTTTTATAGTCTTCAGGAAATACTGTAAAGGGAATCTCATAATCCAGCTATCTTGAAAAGTGAAAACGATATGATAGTTAAAACTTTTTTTATGTCTGTAGTAGTAAGCCGGTTTCTCTGCCTGCCACAAGGCTTTTTTGTGTGAAATGAGCTGAGAAAGGGAAAAAAAAATACAATGTGGTTGAAACCTGTGGCAGAAAAGGGGGAAGTAAAATAAAAATCTCCTTTTTCTGGCTCCAGGGAATTATGGGGACAACAAGGAGCAAAGGGAGAGGAGACATGTGGTTGAGATGTGGGAATCTTGCTGTCAGCCCTGTGAAATGAAATCCTGGAACAGAAGGAGCTGCTGTGGGGTGCCTGGGTGGCTCAGTGGGTTAAAGTCTTTGCCTTGAGCTCAGGTCATGATCTCAGGGTCTTGGGATCCAGCCCCGCATCGGGCTCTCAGCTCAACAGGGAGCCTGCTTCCCCCTCTCTCTTGGCCTGCCTCTCTGTCTGCTTGTGATCTCTCTCTGTCCAATAAATAAATAAATACATAAATATTCTTTAAGAAAAAGGGGGGCTGCCGTTGTCAGAGGGAGACGTTGAAGCTGAGGACATTGTGGCTCCTCTTCCTATTTGGGACCCTGGCACAGGCAAGGGATAATATGTTGTGGAATGAAACTGACCCAGGGCAGTTCTTCAGAGAACAGAGTTGGTGAGGCACAAAGGGCCTATTGGGCAGTCAGGAGGTAATCTTAGATCGCTTTGATGATAAGGTACCAGAGTTGCCTCCTTGTCCCATATCAGATGGGATACTGAAAGTAATTGGGAGTCTGTAGGCATGGCATGGGTCAGACCCAAGAAGCCCGCACAGCACAGACTGTGTGTTAGACTAAGTCTAGGGACCTGTGTGTGTGGTGGTCAGCAGGGAAGAGAATCAGAATATGTCTACAGTGCCAGCAAGAGTCCCATCGTAGGGCTCAGTCCAACGTAAGGTCTTCCCGAGGCCTTACTGAGTTGACAGGGACAAAAACCACATGTTATTTTGAGCAGAAGTTGAGCAACAGGAACCAATATACTGCCCAAAGATGGGAACTCCTAGAACAATGCCTCAGAAATGCTAACCAACATAGACACAAGGACCAGCATAAGGCAAGTGTGTTTCCTTTCTGCTAATGTTGTAAAGTCAAACCTAGATGCCCTCTTTAACAATGAAAGATGCTTTTCTGGAGTGGGGGAAGTGTGGAGTGGAGTGTTACTTAGATGGACAAGAGGAAGAGAATTAAAAGAAACTGTTAAAAACATTTTACTACATTGGGCAAATTCAACATTTATGGTGGTCTACTACTTAGAAAGTAAAATCAGTAATAGACAAAAGAAGATAAATTTTATATACACATTTAAGTGCAGTGTAAATACACTTGAACACCAGCAGAATTACATTATAGTTCTTTGTTATCGATTCTATATATACCAATGGGGTGTAAGTGACTTGTAAGTAAGCAGAAAGCTACCTTATTTTTCTTTGGTATCTGCTGTGAATAGCATAATTTTGGTCATAGAGAAAATGTTAAAATAATGTTTATTAGATTGAAATGAATTTACTGCTACCAAGAACATTTGCTTTGAAATCAAGTTTCTTTTGTATTTGGGCTGAACAACCCTAAGCGAGAATTGTGATATTTTTCCAGAGGTTCTGAATCTTGAAGAATTGGTTCAAAGGCAATCTAACCAGAGGTATTAACATGAGCAAAGACATAGAGATAAGAAACAAGTATGCTTGCAAAATGGTAAGTTCTCCAATTCGGCTGATTAAGAATTCTCATTATCAGGATAAATTCCAATAATAATATTAGCAGTTACAGTTTACCAAACACTTTGGCCATTAACATATTACTGCACTTTGCAATTTATATCCTTCATTTCAATTAACAATCCTGTGGCAGTGGGTATTACTGCTGTATTAATCAGGTCCCAATTAGGAGACAGAAATCACATGGTAATTCAAACATGGAAAGTTACTGTAATATGGGGTTGACTAGTTAGGGGGAAGGAAAACTAAAGAATTTCGGAATAGTGAATACCTGCAGAAGGTTCTACTCCTGGCTAGGGCTGACATCGAGTACCCAAACAGGAGACAAATCTGGATGCTTTCCTTCCATGGGACTGAGATGCAGACCTTTTTGGAAAGGCTACAGCCCTGGCTTACTAGATGGTGAAGTTGGCTGAGGTTTTGCAAAAAAAGACCCACTAGGAATCCTCCTCTGGGGTGTTGGGGAAGCTGCCCGTTGAAAAGCTCTGAGCCTCAGAATGCCCAGCAAAGCCAAGGGGGAAAGCTGTTCAAAGGGGTGTGCAGAGATGGTCATACCTTGTGTGTAGATGCGCAGCTGTGTGCCAAGGAAGCTGCTCCTGGAAAAGTGCTGCTCACTGCTTGCCCAGAGGTGCTGTTGGCTTCCTTGTGATGTAGGAGCTGGGTACCACCAAAGTTCTGTGTGGTTCAAGAACCTGGGAGAGAGGCTCACTAGAGAACAGAAACTCCCATCTCTGGTGTCCCTCCAGCGCCCTCTACTAATAAAGCTTGACCTCGTGTCCTCTGGAAAAGGAGGAACAACTGTCCAGTAGCAGACAATGAAATGCCAATTTGCAGCTGAAAACCCATCTTGTTTACTTTTTACGGGTTAGGAACTTGAGTGTCAGAGATTTTTTTGACTTCGAGTCATATAAATGATCAGAAATGCTTGGAATGTGAACACTTGCATATTTAGTTTTCATTATATGCTGCTGTTCTAGAAGATTCATCTGACAAGTGTGTAAGATATGTTGTAGTGGGATGGAGGCTAGGGCAGGAATATCTAGTAAGTTGTTACAGTGAGCCATGTAGAACAAAATGAGGACTTGTGAAATATATAACTTTTGTGCAACTTCTGGATTTTCTCTTCTCAGTTAAGCTGCTTAAAACAAGAATTCGGTTTTTCATGGTAAAAGCAATTGACAGGAAAATGCTTATAGATTAACTTAAAGGCTATAATTTAAAAGTATACAAAGAAACAAGTTACTATATTTAGATTGTTCTCAATCTAAATTTTACATTTCACATGTATCTCTGTTAGAGGAACAGATCTTACTGATTTTCAAAGCCTCAAAAGACTGCGTGGTATAGATAATACCATCTGATGGCGTGAGGGTCCCTCAGCATTCCCTTCAGGAATTTTTAGACCCTTCTTACCCTTCCCAAAGGCTTTGGAGTCTCCAGCTACGTGCCAAACTGCTTACTAGGTCTCAGTGACAGTGGGCGTCCTCTGCGGTACTGAGTGCCTAATGGTCAGTTTCCCAGGCTGACATCCTTAGCTGTGCCCATCCCCCATGAGCCCATGTTTCAGATTTGTCTGAGATACACCCAAAAAACTGTCTATTACCTTTTCTCCATAAATTATACTGACTTTCGGGGTCCCTGGGTGACTCAGTGAGTTAAAGTCTCTGCCTTCAGCTCAGGTCATGGTCTCAGGGTCTTGGGATCAAGCCCCGCATCCGGCTTTCTGCTCAGCAGGGAGCCTGCTTCCCTCTCTCTCTGCCTGCCTCTCTGCCTACTTGTGATCTCTCTCTGTCGAATAAATAAATAAAATTTTTAAAAAAAATTATACAGACTTTTAAGGGAAGTTTTTTAGAATCCCAATTGTCACTTAGAAAAATGCAAGGATTTATAGAATCTGTGTTATACTGGGTTTACTACCATGCTCTGTCCATTTTTAAAAACTCATTCTTAGAACTTAGCCACAGGATTAGCCACATTTTTTTCTGTTTTTTCCTTGCCAACCCTCCCCCCACCCCACTTCGGATTACGGGCAGTGTTGTGTAGTGGTTAGGCAGTGTTTTGGTTCTGAAAACGCGCCATGAGGACCTTCAGGTACGCATAAGAGAGCGCATAAGGAGCATAACTGACCACAGGTCCCACATACTGTGCTCGGCAACCCATAGCCGCATTTGCACTGAGGCATACTTCATACTGGCCATTCCTTGCTCAGTGTCTGAGCACAGCAGGGAGATGAAGGGAGGCTCAGTCTTGGGAGACAGGGCACTCCTCTGAGGCTGTCTTTGACCTACTGACTCTGACAGCCTTGGCAAACTTTCCTTAGTCAGCCCTGCATCTAAATCACTTCCGGCCCATCCGTTCTGTTTTCTCTCTCTTTCACTTTTCCGGAGATTTGCTTAGTGGTCTGACAGCTCTCCCACCCTTTCTGGCTTTTTCTCTATTTCTCCACAGGTATTCCCCCAAGTAAAATCTTTGCATTTTTAATTCTAGTCTGGTATTTGCTTCTTGGAGCTTTTGAACTAAGTCATCTGTGAATTCAATACAGTTGGTTCAAACTTGGGCTTGGCCATTTCTGTCTGTCAGTTAACCTCTGCATTCTGCAGCTTAGGTGCTGCAGAATATATGGGAATAATTAGTGAGATTATAAGGAATAATAATATTCATATGTATATATAGAAATATATACATAGAAAATTATATATATGTATATATAGAAAAATATAGAATATATAGAAAATTAAAAATAAATGGTAGCTGTTAGGTTCTTATATTCCTGGCACACTTTACTGTATAGAAATCTAGGTCAGAAAATTTTACATGAGCTGTCAGAAATTTTTCCACTCCTCTTGTTAAGTATCTCTTGAATTTATACTTAATGCAAAAAAAAAAAAAACCACAATATCTAAGGATGTTGAAGAATAAAAGCAGAAAATGAGAGGAATATTCACATTGTCCATATATTGTTAGCATAGCACACCAAGCAAAAATTTCCACATGCACAGCTTAAAAGACTCCATTTTGCTATATTTAGGCACCAGAGGTGAATAACAAGAGACAGTAAATTACAAGAATCAGTAGGACGTCAGTGAATGCTGGGGATACTCTGCATGTAGATGAGATGTGGATGAGATGTGTGAAAGGTAAGAGGAAACACTAAGCAGATATTTAGTGAACAATAACTAACTACTGTGCATAATCATATTTTAAGTGATACTTACCAAATGCATGTACAAAAATTTATTTGATTTTTTTCTCTGGAATCTTAATACAGACGTAGTATCTAGGGACAACTATGCTGGAATGGTATCATATGAGCCAGTCCTACATTATACTTTTTAAAGAATTTTCATCCTCTTTTCTTTTCTTTTCTTTCTTTCTTTTTTTTTTTTTTAACAGAGAACAAGCAGGGGAGGGGCAGAGAGAGAGGGAGAGAGAGAATCTTAAGCAGGCTCCAAACCCAGCATAGATCTCTACGTGAGGCTCGGTGTCATAACCCTGAGATCATAATCTGAGCTGAAATCAAATTCAGACCCCTAACCAAATGAGCCACCCCAGAGAATTTTCAAAAAAGTGATCTTAATTCTTACAACCCCATGAGAGGTAATAGAAAAAATATTAACACATTTTCTATGAGGATAAACAGATGGACAAGCCTGTAATGACCTTGTAGAGGACACTTTGCTCATTCCTCATTTTATAGTTCATTGGGAGTTTAAGATCTGACGAAGAATTGGTTAAGCTCAGTATTATCATTCAGAATTATTAGATGCATTTATATCTCTTGAATACCACATTAATTGGGTCTTACATGGAACTTCTGAAAATTTTCAAGATGTAATGAAACAGAAATCACCCTGGACTTTGTCCAGTGAATTAAACTGAGCAAGAAAGGAGTGTTCTGGTATATTCGTCCAAAGACACTTGATATGGTGACAAATCAGTGAGATCTTACTCAACTAGTATCCCTAAAATCTTTATCTATTTGGTCTGTCACATGGTTCCCATCAGGATTTTGTCCAAGAACAAGCAGTATGTGAGCCATATGGATTTTAGCCTCCCCTGGTGAGCGAGAAGGTCTTCGATTGCACAGCTTAGAGTTTCTGCACAGGAAGGCTGCCCTATATGTAACAGATGCAAACTCCTGCTGGTTCCTTCCATATATCCACCTTGAAAATGAGTTGCAATGGGGTTTTTATTTACATAAGATAGCCTGTTTCCCTGGTCTTTGACTCTAAAGCAAAATTTCTCTAAGACGTTTCAAATGAACTCCTACTCCTATTTTAATCTTCCCATTCTCCCCCTTGGGGTGACATAAAGACATCAAACGTGGTAAAGAATGAGTACCCGAGAAAGGAAGAAATGTCCCATGATTACAGGCCATTGGTCTGCCTTTTAATTTTGTTTAGTTTTCTTTGAAATTTCAAGATCCCTGTATTTTACTTGAGGCATTTACAGAAGGAAGTGAAAACGTTGTGATTCTGAGCAGAATGGTGATTTCTCGAACTTGCCCTACAGTTGATGAGGACTACCAGATAACTGTTGTTTTATTATTTTTCCTTCTGAAAGATACTGATCCAGTAGTTGATAAAAGTACTTTAGATGATTAACTCAGCCTGCTTGGCTCTGTTTCTACTAGCAGAAGAAACCCTAGTATATATAAGAAATACCTAAGATTTTTTTGTTAAAAATGTAACTTCTTGGGTCCCAATTTCAGAAGTTCTGATCAAGTGTATCCTGGCAGCACCCAAGAATGTGCATTTATTTAGTAAGGATCCTAGGTGGCTGATGATAGAAGACAGGCCCATACTTTGAAAAAATCTGGTCTGTTAGGTGTGTTTTTATGACAATTTAGCAATTGAACCATCTCTCCCAAGGGACTGCTTTGGTTGTACCTTGATAGCCAGTTGAAGGTTTGATAAAAGCAGCTGAAGAGTTCTGAATAGTTTTTAATTGTAAAAAAGCCAATTAGCCTTTTAAAGGACAGATAATAAATTATGGACTATAACTTATTTTTATAGCCACGGATCAAATGGACAGCACCATGAGGTATAAGCAGTATAACTTGATTAACACACTAGAGAACCTATTGAATCTACCTGGTTTTTCCCATCCTGTTCCTTCCTCCTTGATCTCCATTTCCTCTTTTTACATGTATATGTGTGTGCGAGTGTGTGTTTGTATATACTTTTTTTTGAATAGATTATCTCTGTATGTCTCTTCCTTATCTTGTCTCTCACTTTATGTTGAACCTCCCCAAACTTTTCTTTCACTTCCATGAAGTTGTTGTTTTTATATCCCGCTGAAATCTATTTCTTTTTGTCTTCTCTCTTTACAATAAGATATCTTTCCACCCTATATACATCCTGTCCCCTGAAAAAAGCTCTTCCTTGTAACATTCCAAATGAATAATATGGTTCAAAATAACATGTATGATCAAATGAGATAATTAATGAGGAAATGCTTTGAAAATTAGTGAAGATTTATTAAGCTAAAATAGACAAATTTGTTTGGAGTTGAGAAACTAGCACAAATGATGGTGGGATAATATTCACGATTGCCTTTACAAAAAGTGGGAGAAATACACTTGTAAGGATGCACCAAAGTGAGATTCTCTGTGTTTCTCCCAGAGGAACATTGAAATTACATAGTTATTGTGCCCAAATGAAAGAAGGAAGCAGTAAGCCAGAGGAGCTCAGAGGTGGAGTCTGTGGTCTTACACAATTGGTAGAAGCACAGGGAATAACACATCAGTACTCAAAGGTAGTTTAATAAAATGGTTGACTGTAAAAAAAAATTTAAGAAAATTTTACTTAAGGGATTTCAAGAAAATTCCTGCTTTTAGATCCTTACATACTATTTGTTTTATTTATTGCAATAGTATTCGTTTCAGTACCCTGTACTGTTTGCTTGCCTTAAATATAATTCATGAAATAAAAGCAGGAAAAGTGCCTATTTATTCCCTCTATGAATTTTCAGAACAATGAGTGAGTACTCCAGTAACCCCTAAAGACAGCCCGTAAGTTTTAAAATATCCTTATGAAAATAATGAAACCTCATTTATTTGCATTTTTCTGTACATCACAATTGTATTTTGATGCTGAAACAGTTCCATTTTTAGGGAGTAAAAGCTATTTTCAATTTGGCTTTTGTGTCTTTTTTTTCTGATAACTTAAATTAGCCAACTTACAGTACATCATTAGTTTCAGATACAGTATTCAATAATTATCAGTTGTGTATCACCCGGTGCACATCACATCATGTCCTTTTCTTACTGCCCATCATCACACACTTTCCCTATCTTCCCACCCACATCCCCTCCAGCAACCCTATATAATTTCCTATAGCTATGAATCTCTCATGGTTTTTCTCTCTCTAATGACTTCCCATTCTGTTTTCCTTCCTTTCCCTATGGTCCTCTGCCCTCTTATATTCTACATATGAGTGAAACCATATGATAATTGCCTTTCTCTAATTGACTTACTTGAGTCATCATACCTTCCAGTTCCATCCACATCGATGTAAATGATAAGAATTCATCCTTTCTAATGGCTGAGTAATATTCCACCATATGTGCATACACCCCCCCCCCCCATTTTCTTTATCCATTCATCTGTTGATGGACATCTCAGCTCTTTCCACAGTTTTGGTATTGTGGACAATTGCTGCTATGAACATTAGGGTACAGGTGCCCCTTCAGATCACTACATATCTTTGGGGTTAACACCTAGTAGTACAATTGCTGGGTCAAAGGGTAGCTCTATTTTTAACTTTTTGAGGAACCTCCATATTGTTTTCCTGAGTGGCTGTACCAGCTTGCATTCCCACCAACAATGTAGGAGGGTTCCCCTTTTTCCCCATCCTTGCCATCATCTTCCCTTTCCTTTCTTGTTAATTTTAGCCATTCTGACTGGTGTGAAGTGGTTTTGATTTGATTTCCCTGATACCAAGTGATGTTGAGGACGTTTTCATGTGTCCGTTGGCCATTTGTATGTCTTCTGCCCATTTCTTGATATGATGATTATTTTTTGGGGGGATGTTGAGTTTGATAAGTTGTTTACAGATTATGGATACTAGCCCTTTATCTGATCAGACATTTGCAAATATCTTCTCCCATTCTGTTAGTTGCCTTTGAGTTTTGGGAACTGTTTCCTGTGCTGTGCAGAAACTTTTTATCTTGACGAAGTCCCAATAGTTCATTTTTGCCTTTGTTTCCTTTGCCTTTGGAGATGTATCTAGCAAGAAGGTGTTGTGGCCAAGGTCAAAGAAGTTGCTGCCCATGTTCTCCTCTAGGATTTTGATGGATTCTTGTATCGCATTTAGGTCTTCCATCCATTTTGAGTCTATGATTGTGTATGGTGTAAGAAAATGGTCTAGTTTCATTTTTCTATGTGTCACTGTCCAATTTCCCTAGCACCATTTATTGAAGAGGCTGTCCTTTTTCCATTGGATATTCTTTCCTGCTTTGTCAAAGATTAGTTGACTATAACATTGAAAGTCCACTTCTGGGTTCTCTGTTTTGTTCCTTTGATCCATGTGTCTGTTTTTGTGCCAGTACCATACTGTCTTGATGATTTGAAGTTTGTAATAGAGCTTAAAATCTGGCATTGTGATGCCACCAGCTTTGGTTTTCATCATGTTTTCATTTTCATTTTCATGTTTGTTTTTTTATCATGTTTTCATTTTCAAATTTCATCATTTTTCTTTTTCATCATCACCGTCATCACATAAGAAAAATGTTGATGGTATTTTCATAAGGATTGCATTGAATGTGTAGATTGTCCTGGGTAGCATAGACATTTTAACAATATTTATTCTTCCAGTCCATGAGCATATAATGTTTTTCTATTTCTCTGTGTTTTTGTCAGTTTCTTTAATGAGTGTTTTGTAGTTTTTGGAGTACAGATCTTTTATCTCTATGGTTAGGTCTAAACTTACACCTAAAGGAGCTGGAGAAAGAACAGTAAATAAAGCCTAAACCAAGCAGGAGAAGAGGAATAATAAAGATCAGAGCAGAAATCAATGAAATAGAAACCAGAAGAACAGAGTAGAACAGATCAATGAAACTAGAAGCTGGTTCTTTGAAGGAAGTACTAAGATCGATAACCCCCTAGCCAGGCTTATCAGAAAGAAAAGAGCAAAGACCCAAATTAATAAAATCGTGGATGAAATAGTAGAGCTCACAATCAATACCAAGGAAATACAAACAATTTTAAGAACACATTGTGAGAAACTATATGTCAATAAATTGAGGGAGTCTGAAAGAAATGGATGCATTCCTGGAAACTTACAAACTACAAAAATTGGAATTGGAAGAAATAGAAAATCTTAACAGACTCATAATCAGTAGGAAACTTAAGCAGTAATCAAAAATCTCCTAACACACAAGAGTCCAGGGCCAGATGGCTTCCCAGGTGAATTCTACCAAACATTTAAAGAAGAACTATTACCTATTCTTGTGAAGCTGTTTCAAAAAATAGAAATGGGAAGAAAACTTCCAAACCCTTTTTGTGAGACCAGCATTACCCTGATCACAAAATGAGACAAAGACTCTATCAAAAAGGAGAATTACAGACCAATATCCTAGATGACCGTAGATGTCAAGATTCTCACCAAGATACTAGCCAATAGGATCCAACATAACACTACTTTAAAAGGAGTACTCACCATGACCAAGTGGGATTTATTTCTGGGCTGCAAAGGTGGCTCAACTTTCACAAATCAATCAATGTGATACATCACATTAATAAATGAAATGAAAAGAATCCTATGATCCTATTAATAGATGCAGAAAAAACATTTGACAAAATACAGCATAACTTTTCTTTTTCTTTTTTTTTACAGCATACTTTCTTGGTTGAAGTTCTCCATGGTTTAGGGATAGAGGGAACATACTTCAATATCATAAAAGTCATCTATGAAAGGCCACAGTGAATATCATTCTCAATGGGGAAAAACTGAGAGCTTTCCCCCTAAGGTCAGGAATATGCAAGGGATGCCCACTCTTACCACTGTTGTTCAACATAGTACTAGAAGTCTTAGCCTCATCAATCAGAAAACAAAAAGAAATAAAAAGCATTCAAATTGGCAGAGAAGTCAAACTCTCACTCTTCACAGATGACATGATACTTTATGTGGAAAACCCAAAAAACTCCACTCCAACTTGCTAGAACTCATACAGGAATTCAGCAACATGGCAGGATATAAAATCAATGCACAGAAATAATTTGCATTCCTATACACCAACAGTGAGACAGAAGAAAGAGAAATTAAGGAATCGATCCCATTAACAATTGCAACAAAATCCATATGAATTCTGTGTCCTTTTGACATAATAATCTGTTTTCTATAAAAATAGGACATCTCCATCATCTCTTACATATTACCTGATCCAGCTGAAATCAGTTGTCTAAGAAGTCCTGGTTCCTTTCAGTATAGAGAGTATAAGTCTAAAATTAGATAATTCGGACATTTCCCAGTATCTTAACCTCTTGATTAGAAATCAAAAGAATAACTGAGAAAAAGGAATGACATAATCAAAGGACAATAATTTGTGTAAATACTTTAAGAAAAAAGGAAACCGGAGACTTCAATAATTAAAAAAAAATATTTGCAAGTTAAATTTAACATTTTATTCTAACTTTACCTGTTTCCTTGTATTTTGATTTGACATTTGTCCTCATTTTACAGACAACTATACATTTATTGTCTGTTTTTCTTGTTCCTCCTCCAAGGAGTTAACTTCATTAAGTGTGAAAAATAAAGTTGCCAGATTAAGGAAATTGGGCCGTCTCAACTTGGGTTTTGTTTTTTTTTTTTCTTAGCTGGTTTGTTAGTATGCTAAGCAATGTGAGAAGGTATATTTAGGCTGAAGATCTAGCTCATTAATCATCTACTACCATATTCTCCTAAGTAGTAAAGTTCTTGTTAGTGACACTGAGAGATAGTGAAAAAAAACCTAATGAGTCCTTCAATTTTGGATTAGCATATTAGACAGCAAAAAGGCATATGGAAAACTAGGTATTTCAGAACTATAAGACTTGAAAGAAATTCCCATTTCACATTTTAGTTGAAGAATTAGAAATCCAAAGAGATAAAGTTATTTCCTCAGTGCCACATAGTTACTATTAAAAAAATTGTTTAAAAACTTTCTTTAGGGGCACCTAGGTGGCTCAATAGGTTAAAGCCTCTGCCTTTGGCTCAGGTCATGATCTCAGGGTCCTGGGATTTAGCCCTGCATCAGGCTCTCTGCTCAGCAGGGAGCCTGCTCCCCCTTCTCTCTCTGCCTGCCTCTCTGCCTACTTGTGACCTCTCTCTGTCAAATAAATAAGTAAAATCTTAAAAATAAAAAAAAAAAAACTGTCTTTGAATGAAAGGCATTTCCCGCCTTTTATATCAAAGTTGAATTTACTTGGAGAAAACTAGGTGAATATTCAGGTTTATTTTTAAATATGTTTAAGTGGAAGTAAAATAGTACCTAACCACTTCTTTGAAATAAGTAATTAGAGCCACAAGTTAAAAAAGTCTATATATATATATATATATAAAATGTTAAATTATTTATATGGTATTCTCATTGTGGAATTTCTTTTTAAGGGATGCTTAGAAAAGGGTAGTATGATTGAGAAAATGTTTATGTCATGATAGAAAATGTATCCATGCTCAAATAAGAGTTTATAAGTAATTTTTTGACTGGATTATTTGTTTTTTTTGGGGGGGGGGTATTGAGTTTGAGAAGTTCTTTATAGATCTTGGATACCAACCCTTTATCTGAACTGTCATTCGCAAATATCTTCTCCCATTCCGTGGGTTGCCTCTTAGTTTTACTCACTATTTCCTTTGCTGTGCAAAAGCTTTTTATCTTGATGAAGTCCTAAATAATCCAATGAACAGATACTTCTTCAAAGAAGACATACAAATGGCTGACACATGAAAGCATGTTTAACATCACTAGCCATCAGGGAAATACAAGTCAAAACTGCAATGAGATACCACCTTACACCAGTTAGAATGGCAAAAGTTAACAAGGCAGGAAACAACAAGTGTTGGTGAGGATGTGGAGAAGAGGGAACCTTCTACACTGTTGGTGGGAATGCAAGCTGGTACAGCCACTCAGGAAAACAGTATGGAGGTTCCTCAAAACCTTAAAAATAGAGCTACCCTATGGCCCAGTGGTTGCACTGGGTATTTACCCCAAAGATATGTAGTGACTTGAAAGGGCACCTGTACCCCAATGTTTATAGCAGTTTTCTGCTAGAAAATTTATGGTTTCAGGTCTCATATTTAGGTCCGTGATCCATTTGAGGTAGGTTGGTTTGTTTGTTTGTTTTGTATCTTATAAGAAAGTGGTCCAGTTTCCTTCTTTTGCATATAGATGTCTAGTTTTCCAAAACCATTTTTTGAAAAGACTGTTTATTCCCCATTGCATATTCTTGCCTCCTTTGTCATAGATTAATTGACCATAAAATGTGGTCTATTCAGTTCTATTACCTGCTTTATATTCTGTTCTATTAATCTGTGTCTTGATTTTTGTGCCAGTACCAAACTGTTTTGATGAATACAGCTTTGTAGTGTATTTTGTAATCTGATATTGTGATACCTCCAGCTTTGTTCTTCTTTTTCAAGATTGCTTTGGCTATTTTGCGGTTCCATACACATTTTAGGATTATTTGTCCTAGTTCTGTGAAAAACACTGTTGGTATTTTGAAAGGGTTTGCACTGAGTAGTAGGGGCATTTTAATAATATTGGGTCTTCCAATTCCATGAGTATGGAATATCTTTCCATTAGTTTGTGTCATCTTAAACTTCTTTCATCAGCGTTTTATAGTTTTCAAAGCACAGATCTGACACCTCCTTGGTTAACTTCATTCCTAGGTATTTTATTCTTTTTTGGTGCAATTGTAAATGGGATTGTTTTCTTAATTTCTTATCCTGCTACTTCATTATTAGTGTATAGAAATGCAACAAATTTTCTGTGTTTGACTTTGTGTCCTGCAACTGTATTGAATTCATTTATCAGTGTTAGTAGTATTTTTGTAGGGTTTTTAGGGTTTTCTATTTATAGTATCATGTCATCGGCAAATACTGAAAGTTTTACTTCTTTCTTAACAAATTGAATTCCTTTTATTTCCTGTCTGATGTCTATGGCTAGGACTTACAATTCTGTGTTGAATACAAGTGATGAGAATAGATATCTTTGTGTTGTTTCTAACCTTAGGAGAAAAGCTAACAGTTTTCACCATTGAATATGATGCTAGTTGTGGACTTTTTATATATGGCCTTTATTATGTTGAAGTATGTACCCTCTAAACCCACTTTGTTAAAGTTTTTATCTTGATTGAATGTGGTACTTTGTTGAATGCTTTTTCTGCATCTAATAAGATGATCATTTGGTTTTTATCCTTTGTCTTGTTAATGTGATGACTCACTTTGATTAATTTGTAAACATTGAACCACCTTTGCATCCTGGGAATAAATCCTACTTGATAATGGTGAAGGATTTTTTTTTATTTTCTTTTTAAATTATGTTCAGTTAGCCAACATACTTAGTTTTTGATGTAGTATTCAATGATTCATTAGTTGCATATAACCCCCAGTGCTCATCACCACACGTGCTCTCCTTAATACCCATCACCTGGTTATTCCTTTCCCCTACTCCCCTCCCTACTGTAACCCTCAGTCTGTTTCCCAGAGTGCAGAGTTTCTCATGGTTTTTAAATGTATTGTTGGATTTGGTTTGCTAATTGATAAACCTTTAATCAGATTCATTAAACAAAACAAAAAAAGGGATGGAGATATAAATAAATGAAGGAGAAGAAATAATAACTGACCACCACAGAAATATGAAGGATTTTGAGAACATTGTGAAAAATTAAAAGCCAAAAATTGGACCTTCTAGAAGAAATGGACAAATTCTTAGAAACATGTAACCTTTCAGAACTGAATAGGAAGAAATGGAAAATATGAAGAGACTGATTACCAGCAATGAAATTGAATCAGTAATCAACTCCCAACAAACAAAAGTCCATGACTCGATAGCCCCGTAGGTGAATTCTATCAAACATTTAAAGAAGAATTAATACCTATTCTCAAACCACTCCAAAAGAATAGATGAGAAGGGAAAGATTTTAAATTTATTCTATGAGGCCAGCATGACTGGACACCAAAACCAGATAAAGATGCTATTAAAAAAAAAAAAAGGCTACAGGTCAGTATCTCTGATGAACAAGGATATAAAAATCTTGAACAAAATTTAATTTCTTCAATCTTTGAGTGGAAACTGGCCCTGTGACATTCTTTAACAATTAAAATGACATGGAATTGACATTGTGTGGCTTTGACTCTTCTGCTCTTAAAAATGCTGCCCTGAGATGGTCATGTAAGGAAGTCGATAGTACCTATTGGAAGATGAGATGCCACAAGAATAGAACCAAGGTGCCCCAGTGGATACAAAGCACAAACTAACTGCCAGACATGAGCTGGGTGTAAGTGAGGTTCTAACAGAACCCTAAACGTTTGAGACTAGGTGATAGAGGAAAGCAAGGAGACTGACAGTGGAGGCTAGGAAAGAAGCAGAGGAACTGTTGGAAGCTGTAGAAAGAGCAGTCTATGTCATAAGTGGCTCAACAATTGTCAAAACCATCACTTGCTGTAATTCAAAAGAAAGATATTGTACTAAATACCGTTAGGGGTCTGATTAAGGAGATCTCTGGACAATAATGAAGGTGCCTATAGTATTTTCCTAGCTATGTATGATGAACAGATAAACTAATGAAGAAACTGTTTGATTTGAAAGCCAATTTTATAAAAGTATAA
The DNA here is from genome assembly GCA_028533885.1 of Nasua narica. Taxonomy (NCBI): domain Eukaryota; kingdom Metazoa; phylum Chordata; class Mammalia; order Carnivora; family Procyonidae; genus Nasua; species Nasua narica. The sequence continues at coordinate 68,719,758 of CM052809.1, forward strand.
GATTCTAGGGTTGCTATGTTAAAGAACATTGGTGTTGAATTAGTACAAAGACCACCAACTTGGACTTGACCTTTAGGAGCTGAGCCATTTAAAACAGAAAAGAGGCCTATAGAAAGCTGAAAGCAGTCCGTCTAACTACTTAATTACAAATGTGTCATATAGGGTAGAAAAAATATTTTAGAGAGCAGAACCAAGAATCCAGAGAAGGTACCAAGAATTTAGGAGAATGCTGGATTAGGGAACCAGTCCTAGGGAATGGGTAAAGGCCATGAACAAAGAAGGTTGTATCTGCAGAGTTATAGCAACTGGCAGTAAGTAATGGGCTGGATTTCAGAATTACTCTGAATCAGTAAATTCCATGTGGTCCCATTCATATTGAGGTTATATATTCACATTATTTCTATTGAGGTTATTCTGCCTCTGTATTACCAATGCTAGATGGGTATTAGATGGATGAATGGATGTATTTGAGGGTATTGGTGGTGGTGCATCACCTTTTTAGCTTATAGATCTATGGACAACATGCAGATCGTTACATACTGGACTGTGAGCTCAGACTTAAGGGTAATTCTTTAGGGATCTTGAGAACAGATAAATGTATTTTATATGTGGGAGGATTAGAAGTACTCATGTAACCAGAGGACAGATTGTGATAGATTTAATATGGCTACAAAACCTTTTTATTTTCCCCTCAAGAAATAGTCTCTTTTACCATTCCTTGAATCATAGGTGGCTTTGTGACTTGTTGTTTCGAATAAAATGTAGCTGAAGCAATATGTGATCTCCAGAGTCGAGGCCTCAAGATATCTTGCAGTATCCTTATTTGCCACCTGGGAATGCTACTTGGAGACCATACTCCCACTAAGTCAATCTCGCCTGCAGAAAGATTGGAGGACGTGTTGAAGGAAATGAAACGGAAACGGATAATGGAAACAGATACCATTTGGCAGCCGCAGAAGCTGCCAGACACAGGTGGGGCCATCTGGGACCTTCCTGCTGAGCTCCCCTTCCAGCTGAGTGCAGACACATAAATGAGAAGAGACAAGTTTGGCAAAGGAAACTCCTAGACACGACTCAGAAACATGAAAAATAATAAGCTGTTGTTACCCGCTAAGTTTTGAGGGACGTTTATCACAAAAAGGCATTTAACTGGAAACAAGACACAATATTCCATAAAGGAGAAGAAAAGATACTTTATGTAAGGAAGGGCCACATTTAGTTCAGAAGAAATAAGAAAATGCTTATGAAATATGTGCTGTTTGAAGTTGGTACTCAAAGGTGTGACTGAAAGATAAATTAGGGTCATGATGTTGAAGAATTTGAAAGCTACAGTATGGTATTTATATTCTGAAAGCAATGGGAAGCTGGCATTTTTTTGTTGGAAGGAGTAACTCAAATCCACTGCTTTGCCAGTAACCAAGAGAGCAGCTAGAACATTGAAGGCACCTTCTGAATGACTGTTGAATGAATGACCCAAATTTTTCTCTAACTTATTAGGTGTTACAACCCAGGGAAGTCCTTAATGCCAGTTTAGTCTACCGTGAGAATGTATCAGAATGAGTCAGGAAGAAAAACAGTCTAATGTTCATCAAAGGGCCTGAGAACAGAAGTGAGTAAATGTCTTCAGGTTGAATATAGGGTTGAATACATTGGTGAGCTGCAAACCTACGTGGAGGGATACATTTTGGACAGGTGAAGGAAAGAAGCTGCAGTAAGAGTAAACAGAACGACCTTTCTGGCAAAATGTGCTGGTTTTGCATGCACGGTCACAGGATACTTTATGACACACGGCGTACATGTGAAAACATTTGCACTCCTTGGTCATTTGGATGAATTTGTACCATAAATGCATCTTTTACCATCCTGTTCCCAGATTCATGGGCTTGATATATAGCACTATTTAGGTCTTTATTTTTCCTCTTAACTTCCCCTAAGGGAGTCTTCCCGTGTGACCATACTGATGGACAATCACCCTCCCAGTGACTAACTCCACAGCGTGTACGTGTGGACAGCTTTATGGTTCGTGGAACTCGGGGAACATTTCCAATCACTTTCTTTTTGTTTCCCCTTGTTTCTTGCTCTCTTTCCAAGTTTGAACTTAACTTTCTTACTCTATTTGACCTTCTCTGAGCAAGAACCATCCTTGAGTCTTGATTTCAGATACCGCGTCCTTGTCTTGGTTCTTGCCCTGTGCCCGTCATTAGGCACGTGACATGAGCTGAGTTGTGCTTTTATCTGTCATCAGCTGCGTCTCCTGCCCCTGGCTGTCATTGCCACAACTTGTGCAGCACAGAGTTGTGCCTGTCAGAGAGGTTCAGTAATATTTTGGGTTTCGTTGATGATAAGCATTTTATATTGTCGAGTCAATACATTCTATTTTCTCTGTGTTAGAATTTGCAGCCCTGAGGCGTATGTGGTGTCAGTCTGCTGGATTTGCTGAAGAAGCAGTTTTACCAATCAGATTATTTATTTCCTTGCGCTTGATTGTTTTCTAAGCTGCCAACTAAGTCTGTCCTTTTCGTTGTCACATTCCTCACTAATTAAAGATAACGTAGATGCTTTCCCAGTCATTAGGTGTGTCAGTTATGAGTAACCTAGAACAAAGAGGAAAAGCTTTTGGCTTGAGTTGAGTCCCAGGAGCAGAACCGCTAAAATCCAGACAGGTTTCACACTTGGTTCCCTCTTT
>CM052809.1:68722943-68800458 GCA_028533885.1 Nasua narica
TCCGTGTGAATGGGGGGGGGGGGGCTGTGATTGTGTCCAAGGCTGTTGGCGCACTGCCTTAATTTATACCTTCAACGTTATTCTTGGTAACTATAATGACACTCTAAATTACCTCTCTGCCTTTCGTCTTTTTCTCCTTCCAGTCTGTCTGTGCACCACAGGTTGTTTTAGCTTTCTAAAATTTAGCTGTGATAGACCAGCATTCCCCTTTGGAAATTCCTTTAAGTCCTCCTATCTCTAAAAAGCGTCTTTTAAATTAATTAATTAATTTTGTCTTGCAAAAATCTTGCCAATATGGCCTTGACTTCTTCGGCATCATCTCCTGCAGTTTCAACCAAGTCCCGTTATGTGGCAGTGATAATGACCTGCTATTACATGCTCTTGCACATAGGATTTTCTCTGCTTTGAATGCACTTAACTTTTCTGATTTTTCTGCCCAGTAAATTCTAATTTTTAAGAGGTTAGTGATTTCCTCTTTGAAGACTTCTTTGTTGTCTGTAGAGGTAATTTCTCTGTTCTCTGGTCTACATTTGTACCTCATTTATTTTTCACTTAATTATCATGCATACTGTCAGAATTTGTCTTTCTCCCAGGTAAGACAGTAATCTGGAGGGTGTTTTGGTCAACAGTTGATATATTATATGCCCTCAATAAAAACTACTTTGCTGAATTAATCAGTGAATGAATAAATTAACAAACTGTTAGGTAATTTATCAATGATTAATAAAGATAGATTTTTTATTTCAGTATGGCCCAGAGACAGTAAATAGTCAACTGTAAGTTTGCTATTGATAGAAGTTTTGCCGCTTAAATTTTTTTTAAAAAATTTATTTATTTATTTGACACAGAGAGAGAGATGACATCAGTAGGCAAAGAGGCAGGCAGAGAGAGAGGGGGAAGCAGGCACCCTGCTGAGCAGAGAGCCCGATGTGGGGCTCAATATCAGGGTCCTGATATCATGACCTGAGGTGAAGGCAGAAGCTTTAACCCACTGAGCCACCCAGGGTCCCCTGCCTCTTAAATTTTTGACCTTTCCTTGGAATATGCTCTAATGATAGATAAATATAGGCCATTACTACAAAATATTTTATCTTCCGGACTTTGCTTACTTCTTTCAAAACTAGAGTTATCCTCAAAATGCTGGCATTTCTTGGAACATTATAGTTTCATAGAATGGAAGTAAAAAAAATTAGATCAAGGAGAAGGGATAATATTAGTGAACTATTTGAAGCCATTTAGTAGGTTAGCAAAAGAGTTGCTTAATAAACTAGGCATGCTAGGGGCGCCTGGGTGGCTCAGTTGGTTGAGCGACTGCCTTCGGCTCAGGTCATGATCTCGGAGTCCCTGGATCGAGTCCCACATCAGACTCCCGGCTCCATGGGGAGTCTGCTTCTCCCTCTGACCTTCTCCCCTCTCATGTTCTCTCTCACTCTCTCTCAAATAAATAAATAAAATCTTTAAAAATAAAAATAAAAAAAATAAACTAGGCATGCTAGAAAAAGACGTTATCATGAAGGTACCCCTGTTAAAATTTTTTAAGAAATTAACACATGCAAATTAGAGGGTGGAAATTAATATGATTATTGAAAAGATTATGTTTTATGAAGGAGTCGCTTAAAAGTAATTGGTTGATAGTTCTTTAGTATCTTTTTTTTTATTGATGTTGGGTAGAATAAACAGACGGGAAATATTCTTCTGAAATCTCTGTGGAATTATGACTATAAGTGACTGCTGGCGGATGTGCATAAAAGCAAAGAAAACCTTTATATAACAAGAAAAAATCTAGTTTTAAACTTTGCTAAGGTACTCCGGCAAGGAAGGCATGTTTTGAATATGACAGCTGGTGGCATTTTCAATAAAATCACCTTACTCATCATACCTAAGCCATAGTTTTGGTGGAGAAAATCCCATAGTTGTGTAAAGATAGGAGAAAGTAATGGCATTTGCTCTTTCTTATATATCTCTTTGTTTTACTCAGCTAGTTTTCAGGTTGTCAGACATCTAAGAAGAAACGATTAAGGATTTTTTTCTATGTATATCTACCTGAATACAAAACAAGTTTGCTTTTTTTTACTAGTTATAAATACTAGATTTTCCTTTTTTTTCTTACAAGAAGTGTTGCTCAGCTATCTTGGGAAAAATTGATTTTGAATTAAGACTACTGGAAGGTGAGACGGTGCAAAAAAACAGTATACTCTTTTCTTCAGGCTTATCTTTTTGCAATTCAATAACTGGAGAAGCACAGACATTTGCAATTTGCTAAAAATAATTTTATTTACATAATTTTTAAATTATGGAAATGATTAACAACAATGAAAAAGATTAGCTCACAGTATAGCCCATTTCTTATTCATCAAAATCGAGCATTTGGGTGCTCGATTCAGTTTATCAGCATGAATAAGAACTAAAAGAGTAAAGAAAGTACAATGTAAGAGAATAGGGAAATAGAACTTTAAGACCATCGGTATTTTTTTCCCCAAATTTAATGTCCTGGATAAATGATAAAAACATTAACCTTTTGTTTCTTACAGTTCAATTACATAATTTCTATCTATCATCTTCATTTTTTAACTATCATCATTTTCTGCTCTTATAAAATTATTAATAATTAACAGAAATAATTAAAATTAAAATAACTCATGCTATTGATGCTTGAAAACAAGGGAGATGAGAGGGATCAGTGAGAGCCTATTAAAATCACCAGGGCACGGTCTAGAAGAGGGCTGGGCCCACTGTGTCAAATTCCAATTTAAATATGCCTTTTTGGGGGAACCTAAAAATTTTATTTGACCTGACCCAAACCTGCTAGAGTGCACATTTTATGTCTTTTTGTAAGCCTCTCAGGCTGTGTGTGTGATAGATGCTATCTTGAGCCATCATTCTTAGATGGCTGATCATTTTAAATAAAATGGATGCACTTCATCTTGTTAAATAACATGGTTTAAATACGTATTGTGGAATTCATTATGCTTATTTGTAAGTGATACTATAGTGTTGCTAAAATACTAGCATAAGCATTTTTAAGCCCCAATGCTACAGGTAGTAGAATGGTAAAGTAAATTTGCATTTACTTTGAGTTACTTGGAAATTGGCTTTTGAGGGAAGCAGTTCGCTTTTACAGAATGAAGTTGTAGGTATCAAATTGAGCACAAGTGGGGTAAACGTTGGTTCCGTTTTCTCTGTTTATGAAACTACTTGCATTCTAGAACACTGTGCTGACATTGTTTCTACTTGTCTTACCAACATGCCTTCTGTGGGGAGATCTTTCTTTGGTGCTCTAGTGTGGTTTTTCAGTCTCAACCGCTATTCGCTCATCCTCCTCCGAGGATAAGAGCTCGCTTATAGTCCCAGCTGGCTGACCACTGGCTGCAGTCCACGAGGGCTGTCTATGAATTTCTGCCACTCTCTTCGCTCTGGGTCCTGTTTCCTGGGGCCTGGTGTTTTACCTCTTCTGTGATTCTGTGAGGTAGCCTGCTCTTAAGCAAATCCTCCATCAGTCCCCTCTAGTTTTAAATGTTCTAACCCTTTGAAAATTAAGTAAGGCCTGGATGCCCAAAGGAGTTGACTGCTGATAAAGAGGCCAGGTCTTGAGAAGGGAGGAGGAATTGCCTTTGACACAGAAGCTCACATACAGCTTTGCTGAAGGTTCTTTCAAGCCATTTTGGGACTTGCTGTCTCGGTTGCTAGTGCCAAATTTATAGAGCCTTTATGACCCCTTGCCTCACATGCTTATGAGAAGGATATTAAAGCGGGTGCCTCTATGGGAAGATAATTTTTTATCCAAATATCTAAAATTAGCTATGGTGAGTTTTATATAAGTGTTGAATAAAGAAATCTCTAATACATTAACTTTATAGTTTTCCAGATACCGTCTAAAACCCTTACCAGGTTTGCTCCACTATATTATAAGCAAGGATTTAGAAATCATATATCTAACAGAAAAAAGCAGATTTCACATCTGCCAATTCTATCACAGACATCCTGTTGCTTCTTATATAAAACTCGGTTAAGTAGGACCTCTTTCTGTGGCTTTTATCCTGCACTTTTGGCTGCAAAGGCAGGAATTGTTTATAGGCCAGTTAGTATAATCTCAATATTGATTCCTACCTCTTAAGGCTTCTTCAAAGCTTTTGTCAAAACACTCCCACAAGAATCAGAGTGGGCAGAAATTGATTTGGAAGAGCAAATCTTTCTTTTGAGTACAAATTAAAAAAAAAAAACAACTGTGACCTAATCATTCTTCTTTTTCACTTTTACTAGTGCAGTTTATTTAAGCATTGAGATGTTTTCCTGTCTTAGGAAATAATACAGTAAACATCTCTTTATGCTGACTCAATGGGTAGAGGGAATAAGTTGGAGGGAGAAATAAGCTTTGTCTTACCTGCTGTAGAGATATATATACTCAAGCTTGTCTGGTCGAGACTTGCTTCCTGTCAGCTGGAGTGCCGACACAGGAAACAGCAGTAAAGCAGCTACAGAGCATAAATGTGGCGTCCTTTGGCTGAGGTAAGGAAGCTCCTGTGAGGCTTACTGCTTTTTCTCTCCGTTAACATCCGTTGGGCCAAGAGAATTGTAAACCTGTCCAATACGTTTTTTCTAAACATCCCTTTCAAAGAGTTGAAACTCAAGACTTTGGCCTCCGTGGCCCGAGGCATGTGGGCTGTGAGCCTGGCAGGTGAGTTTTAAGACTGAGAGCATGGGATAATCCAGAAGGCCATGTTGGAGGTTAAATTACCATTGGAAGCACAGCGAATAATGACAGGGAAGTATCTGTGTGTATGTCCTGGACACTGCAGGGTATCTGAAGATGAGGGGATGGTATATAGAGACACAATAACAGAACACTAGTTAAGAATGGGATATAGGAGGCAGAGACTCGCCAGGTGCTGTGAAGCATGGGAGCCCATGTAGAGTGATTTTCACAGGGACTTGTGCATTTGCCTTTGGTTGGGGATGGAACTGACAAGGATCTGTTTCTACAGTCTTCTCAAATTCTAGGGCTTCATAACTGTTAGAGTGTAATATATGCAGGAACTAGCAGTTAGATTCTTATTACCACTGGCTCCTTCAGGCAAAAACCCTTCATTGTGGACCAGGCAGTGGATTTGATCCTGAAAATGGAATGAGTTCTGAACCTTCCTTATAACATAATCCAGTTCCACTGCAGAACATTAGAGCAGATCTCTCCGGTACAAGGCAGAAAATCAGTTCTTAGTAATTTGAGCGTAGTACAGAGGAACGAATAAAATATGAATGCATGGGTGGATTCACATGAATAGTGGCTATTAGACACATAAATTCATCAGACTGATGACTTCAACCTTTTTTATGGGCTTAACCTCTAACTTCTAGCAGGAGTGAATGATACATACATAGTGGAAGGGGGATTGTTTAGTGTCTGTTACTCATATACATTCTGCCTCGGGCTTGATATGTTCAAGGATCTCCACTCTCCCCAGCAATTGTCTGTAAAGTTACCTCCATGTGGTCTGTGTCTAATGTTTAGTACGTTGGCCATAGCACTGAGTAAGATGGGTAGGGCAAGGAGTTAGGATGGGATTCATACTTTCTCTACACTGTGAGTGTAGACATGCAACATTAATTGTGTCATCGTATTGTATTGTAAAAATGATATACTGTCAAACATAGATACTATGCCCATCTGTAAAGAACTCCAGCTTAAGAAAGCAATATTCTGCAAGGAGTATTATCTCTTTTTAAGATTTTTTTGGGAATCAAATTTGATGATAACATTTTCTTAAGAATATCGCATCTACCAATGGCAGGCCTTTTTATGACACTACTTGAATGGGTTGGATATAGAAACTAAAATTTTTTTTAGACTGATAGATCCTTAATCCCAGAGAAAGAATTTAAATGTAAATATATATCTTTATTAATATAATTATAAACACATTCAGTTATCAACTCTAACTGTTATATTATGAATATATATGCATTTTATTTCTTCCTCAATAAGAACATGGTGAGAAACTTTATCCCTTATGACTAAAATTTTAATTCCTCTCTCTTTGGGCTTTAATGAGTTCCTATGTGACTTCACTTTACCTGATTTGCTAAGGAAGGGACATTTGGAATAGAAGGTGTGTCTAGTAGGACTTAGCACTGTGGACAGTATTGGAAGCATAAGGGAAAAGAAAAAACCACCACGGTCCCTGCCGTCGTGGAGTACAAAATTTTAAGATACTGTTCACATCACCTTTTAAACTCATCTGAGTTGCCACTGCGAATAAAAGGGAAATCAGACCTCAGGGCCACAAAATAGTTGATTTTGGCCTACATAAGGAAGTTAGGGGGAGCTTCCTTGAATTAATGATCCATTTCCCTCCAGTGTGAAAGAGGATCATTGTGGGGGGATGACTATTCCAGGCTGTGAGAACAAACAGCCTGAGGGGAAATGAAAAAAGTTTTAGTGGTTGAAGTGGGGTGAGCAAGGAGGAGCGTAGTATGAAGTGAGAGTGGGCACGATAGGTTGGAGTAAAGTCATTCTGGATCTTTTGACCATGGTAAAGATCATGGTCTTTATTCTGAGAATATTGGGTACCTATCAAAAAATTCAAAAGCAGGGAGATGGAATGATCAGATACTTGTTTTTGCAAAGATGGCTCTAGCCTCAAGGTGGAGAACTGCTGGGAAGAGGAGGACAAACTTTTCTGTTTCTACAAGAAGAAATAGCTTGCGAATTTGCAGCTGCTAAAAGTGCACACTTAGGACATTTTTTATTGTGGATTATTTCTGAAAAGGTCTCTCCTTTAATACTCTTTGCAAAATGTGTACGCCTAACCACTCATTAGAGGAAAATGTTCTGTGTTTTTGTGATGCGGTGGCTTCTAACCTGAGCATTCTTACCTACATCTGTGTTGTCGGTTGTAGTAAGTGTTGTGCTCCCCATGATGGCCAAAACAAAAGACAACAGACTTTTCTTCTTCTTCAGCTTTTATAAAATAAGCCATAAATTAAGGGTTTTGAGGGAAGATGTCTTGGAACATTATTCCCGACATTCGGGACAAATCTCCTTGCCAGTTGTTTAAACCCGATCCTGCCAATTCCCTCTCTATAATCATGTGCTTTGAAAATTAATTTGTGAACCAGTTTCATGAAACCTGGAACTGTTTTTTTCTACAAAAGCAAGCTTTTCCAAATGAAATAACAGTTGGCATACCAGGTTGGCTTACAAATTTTAAGAAAAAAAGAAGACAAGGAAGGAAAAAGTTATCTCAAAAGCCATTATGAAGCCCTGCTATGGTGGTTGATCAATGGTATTTTCTTACCTACCCCTCACAATCAGATAAGGAGGTATTGTTAGAATCCTTATACTGTAGCTGAGAAAATGGATTTATTACTTTATAAATGTATATATGTAATTCATTTTATAGACCAAATACTTTCCAGTTTCCAGTTAAAATCTAGGGGTGCATCTTTCTTTAGCTGTAACAATGAGGTTAGATAGTGAACTCTCATCCCTAATTAAGAGAAGATGATGCCATGCTCCCAGGCACTACTGATGGCATAACCAGAGAAAGGGGTTCAGGCAGGATAGACGTAGATGAAGAGGTAGGGAAAGATTTTTCGGGAGATGAGATCCATCACTCTCAGCCCACAAGTACCACTTCCGCCATCACCACCATCACTCCCTCTCAAAATACCGCTATAACTGTCCTTAGAGTTGTAGTTATGGCCCCTTTCTATTGATGGTGGTATTAACATAGCTATTAGAGCTATCCCCCAAATGCCACCACTGTTGATACCACCTTACTTTTACCTCAGCTCTCCTCCCAGTGGAACCACCACTTTGTCTGCTATTTACCATCACCATCGTCACGTTGATGACATTTCATGCAGCTAAGTCAGCTCCTCATTTCTCTTGATACATGTGCTTGGATTTATCCACAAGGAATTTTGATCACAATTTTAAAGGTCTCTGAAGTCCATTCCCAGCCTCTTATAGAAGAAAACCGAGTCTGTGAAAAGCTATAGACAGGTTTATAGAAGAAACCGCTTGACCACAGGAAGGATAAAGAGGTACAGGCTAAAAGAGATAATATGGACTGAAGAACAAGCTACCTCAGAAGAGAGGAAAGATCAAGTAAGTTAATACCATCAAAAGAGACAGGTTGTAACTAGAGGGATTGAAGAAGAAATGAATGAGAGAGTTTGGAGGTAATTGAGAGGGGAGAAAAGATGTAGACTATCACTCTAGATTAAAAACCCTTTATCACCGCTATAGGTAAATCATTACCCACTAGATAATTGAGGAAAAAACTAGCAGAATTTGTCATTTTGTGTTTATCTGCCAGTAGGAACCCATGAGGTGATCTAGATAATGACCATTCAGAACAAAATGTAAACATAAAAATGAACAAGGATAGAAATTAAAAAAAATGGTGGTAATAGGTGATCTCAAATGATACTCTCCTCTTTTTCTGTTGATTTATAATAATACTGGTCAAAACCTTCAAGTTTTCGCCTGTTGACAGGCCCTCCTCTGGCTGTAGGGAAGAGAGAAAAAGTTATCAATAAGTCCCTTTGATTGATTATTTCTACTAGAAATGAAGCCTCAACAGCTCATGCTTGATCAGGATGACCCAAAGTCATCCATGTAAAAGCAAGGTGAGCCCTTGTTAGGCAGAGTGCACTCATGTCAGTTCTTTTAATACAGGAAAACACAAATTTCACACCAAATCCACAGTCCTTCGTGTTTAAACCCACACCTCTAAGCTCAACAGAAAAACTATTGTCTAAACTTATGAAGTAAACCCTTGTGACATGATTTTGGAGAAAATTTTTATATAGATTCCAGATAAGTTAGAAAACCAAGGTGAGTCTGCCTACAACATTCATGATCAAATTAAGATCAGGATCTTAATTTTTCCTCTTCCAAAAATCTGAATAATAAAAAAAAATTCTTGGTGACCTTGAAAATTACCTTAACAGAAAAGTAAGTAACCAAACAAAAGTAATCATAGCAACAATAAAATCTAGTTTATATTTAGTTATAATTAGTAAAAGTCCCAACTATAAATGCAAATGCATTAAAATTCTCGCTGTAAATAACAAGGTCCATAAACATGGAACAAGCATCTGACTATCTATTATATGCAAGTGATACAGAGAAAACAATTTAATAGGAAATTTGAAAATAAAAGGATAGACAAAACTATGTAATGAATATTGAAAAGAGGAGTAGCAATTTTATGTTGGAGGATTTAAAACAGAAAAGCATTAATAGAAAACAGAATACATGATTCAAGTTGAAATTCTCTGAAAAGATGTAAGTTAGGACCATTTAATACTTGTGAACATAGCGAGGAGTTCTGTAAATCCAAATACAAAGTGATGGATGGGGAAAATGAAAGATGTGCTTCAGTCTGATTCTCCTTCACTTAGAAGCAACAGTAAGATAAGGTCTGAGGTCTTACCATGAATCGTGAAGTGTCAAGAAAACAGACTCTGTTCCCATTATCCAGCATTAAGTTCAAGGAGATATTTGGATAAGGCCAAGTTGGCCTGGGGAGGCTGGGTGTGAAATACGATATACTTTGAATTTTTGTTTCTTTGGGAATTTTTTTTTTAATGCTTTGTGTAGAGGTTACTATTTCCCAGCATCATAGAAGGAATCCTATATCTCTGTCTGAGATTAATGAGGTATATGGGCCCAGGCGAGGAGTCTGCAGCACAAATCTGTCCAGCTGAGGTTTTCTATAGAACAGCTCCATTAATCCTGGATGCAGATAGTTACGCTCGCATCATGTCACATGACACACACTCAGATGTTAGCTTGTTAGGGAGGTCTAGGAGCCCGGGATTTCTTAGATCCATGCTTTGATTTCTTTGCTCAGTTTTGGAAAAAGCTTTGCCCTTGTCCCTTTCAATTTTACATTGCCTCATTCTCTGTTTTTCCCCATTCTGGATGCCAATCCTGTGATCCTAATACTTTAATCTGAATGTGTTTTTCTGAACTATTTTCAAGGGTAGTGATTGACTCTAGCTATATTTGATCTGCTCTTAAACACATACGTACTAGATTCTTAAATACATACTCATTTCCTCTTGATTTTTAAAATACAATTTTTAGTCCTCTGTCTCAATTCTGCATCTTATTTGTATTCCTGAATACATTAATTACAGCAAGTTCAAAGCCTGTGATAACTCTGATGTACAGCTTACGTGTGGATTTATGTTTTTGTTTTGCTTTTGAGTAATTCTAGCCCTTTTCCATAACTGGTCATTTCTTTTACTGAATAATGGATAGGATGTGTGGAAACTTGTAAGAGTTAATTTGAGACTCAGGATGATGTTATTCATTGGAACTAATTTAACTTTTGCTTATGTCAGGGAGTTAGGCTGGGGATGGATGACCTTTAATTCAGTCAGGGATTGAACCCAGGACAGCAGAGTTTTAGTCCTTGTAACAGCTGCACTGTTTGTGGTTCACTGTCATTCTTAGGGTTTGGCCTTTTATTTATTTATTTTTATCTATTTTTTTTTTTTTAAGATTTTACGTCTTTATTTGACAGAGGGCGCATGAGCAGGAGGAGTGGGAGAGGGAGAAGCTGGCTCCTCATTGAACAGGGAGCCAAACGCAATGTGGGGCTGGATTCCAGGACCCTGGGATCATGACCTGAGCAGAAGGCAGATACTTAACTGACTGAGCCATCCAGGCGCTCCAGGTTTGGCCTTTTAGGATCTCTCCTAATTCAAACAAACACACACACACACACACCTGCCATAGTACCCTCTTCCCCAATGGTCATCAGACCAATTTCATTTTCCACGTTTGGTCTCCTAGCTCTATGAGAGTTTCAGAAGTTGTTCTCACTTTTCTAGCTTCTCAGTCATCTGCAGGATTAGTAAAACTCGCTAAATTTATTTGAGTGCCACCAGTCTCTGGTGTTTCTAACTATTTTTACCTGTAGTACAAGAAACTGTTTTTTACTTCTCTTAAGAATTTAGAATGCTCTCACTTTCTTGGAATTTTGAAATTCCATAAAGATGTAGGCATGTGTTTATAAAAATAAAAAAGTCTTGATTGGTTCTTAAAGGGCTCATTCCATGAGAAATTGTGATTTTTTTTTTTTTGGAAATGACAAATTTTATTTTGTTATTTTTTATTCATTCTATTTTGTCTTGAATTTATATAATGTAGATTTTAGGGTTTTTTTAAATCTATCCTTGTTTTCAGAAAAGGCCTAATAGTAAAGAGAGTAACATTATCAAGTTTCAAATCGTCACTTTAAGATTTAGGTAACTGGGTGAGCTTAGGCAAGTTTAGAAAACTATCTGTGTCTAAGTTTCATGTTCAAGTTCATTAATTACACATTTTACAAATGACTCAGAGAAAAACAATAGGTAAAATGTCATTATTAGCTCTCACTTGTCCAACACTTGGGGTTACTGCTTTAACTTCCCAATCATTAATTTACCCTTCATCTATGTCCATTTTATTAGATTTTTTTTCCCTTTAGCAATTGATCTTAAAATAGCCAGCATCTCTCATGTAATTACACTATTATTCCTTTTTGAAGATTGCCTTGCTTTTAATACAGTTTTGGATTTTAAAATTCTCTTTTATAATTTGCATTATGTTTCGTTTTAATTCATCTTAGTCTCTTTTCTTTTGTTGTTAGATCTTTACTACAAATATCTGATAATTATTCACATTTTTAGGAACTAGAGTGATGACTGTGGGTGGCTAGTATGTTCCTAGCAATTTGCCAGCTAGTTTCCACAATAGCGTCTCTTTTCAACAAAAGAGCTGACTGTGGGCTCTGGGTCAATGGAAAACATGTCAAGGTAGTTTTGCCTTCTGGATGCAGTGACAGAAAGCTCAAACTAGAGATCACCCACCACCCATCAACAAAAGCCAAATGGGATTTTGAGAGGTAGGGAATCATGTGTGTGTTCAAAGGTTGCTATTTTGAACTAAAAATCTTTTAACGTTTAAAATGTAATAAAAGCAGTGGCAGTACATTTTAAATAGAATACTCTTTCCACCTGTATCAAGTTATTGAGTTTTATTTTTGTACTTAGAGTTATCTATGAATTAAAATTCATCTACATTTTCAAGGATATACTTTTTTTAGCCTTTGTGGGAACTTTAGTAAGGTTATATTATACAAATCATTTTCTTTTCCAATTAAAAGTAAAACATTTTGTTACAGTTCTCATTCAGCTCTTGTGTCAAGATCACTTCATTTCTTGATTGCATGTTTTTTTTTCCTTTCACTGTTAAAATTAGTTTTTTCTCCTGCCTAATCTTCCCAGCAGTTTCTGTGAATTTAATATCTATAAAGGAGGATATGTCAGAATCCATTTAGCAGATTTCAGCTTCATTTTGAGAAGCTTTGAGAAAAGGAAGAATATGTATGGTCTGGAATACCAGTATAAAATCTACTACTTTCTGAAATTAGGATAGATTTTAATGAAATTTTACTGGAGGATATAAAAAGACAAAGGAAGAAAAAATTTCATTTTTCATGTTTGAGATTTTCCTAGGCACGTGGAGCCTTCATACATTTTCTTAAAATACTTCTAAAAAATCAACACAACTTCAAAAGAATGCTGACTGAAACATTCAGCATATAGAACAAAGATGATTACATCACAAACTTCAGTATATTTCTGTTTGTAATCATAGGGCTATCATCTTCCTAAGAAAAGGATTTGTGAAAATTTTCACAGAGTAGTCATTTCATTTTGTAGTAAACAGATTGTGTGCTCAGTACAATAACAATGACAGTATCAATAGTAAGCATTTCTTAATAAATTACATGCTGGTTATAGTATTGATTCTTCGATAAATGGTAATGCTTTGTCATATTAATATATTTTTAATAAATATATATGAATGAATACTTACAGAAACTTCATTACAGTGCTCATAAAATTTGACCTAGTTAAAAAAGGCTACAATTTTATTCCCTGGTTTTCTTAGCTTTTACCATTTTTTTCTTTGGAAAATGGGTGAGCCAAGGGGTGCCTAGGTGGCTTAGTGGGTTCAGCCCCCAACTCTTACTTTCAGCTCAGATCATCATCTCAGGGTGGTGAGATTGAGCCGTATGTCAGGGTCTGCACTGGGTGTGGTGCCTGCTTAAGGTTCTCGCTCTCTTTCTGCACCTCCCCTTGTCTCTCTCTTTAACACTCTCTTTCTCTTAGAAAAAAAAAAAGTGAGCCAAATAAAAAAGCAGTGTGTGTGTAAAAACCTGCTTTTTGTTGAGGTAAAGTCTGCTTGAATTTTTTCTAATTCTAATAACAACAACCAACGGCGAGTGTTGTTTTATCCCTGTTTGACAGTGGATAAAACCAAGAGTGAAAGATGGTAGATAAACTGCTTAAGCCTCCATCCCTAGAACACCATAGAGCTGGAATTTGAACCCAGGAAATTTGATTGCAGATCTTGTACTCTTGGATTATTCTGTTTCTGATTGAGAAAAGGTATAAAGATGTGCATATAACACCACAAGTATTTTACACATAAGCAAAGACATAGACAAGGAAAAAAATAAGTTTCAGATGGCCATTTTTGTGTGGTAGAATTATGGGTGACTCCTTGTTTTTGTTTCTCAGTATTGGATACACTTTTCTACAATACATTTGTCCCCGTTTTATGGTGAGATAAAGGTCTGTATTTTTAGACCAAATGTCACACTTTGTCATGAGTCATATCATGGACTTAAAAATTGGATTCCATTATTTGAGGCTGAGTTACACAAATCAGGTCTCTGGAATGCAGAATAGGGCTTGGCGTAAGAGTGAGCTCTCAAAAAACAGTTGCTAAATGATTGGCTAAAAGAAGGACTGAATCAAATGGCTAAGTCATTCAAATCGAGTTAAAGTTGTTTCCTATTTATGTAAAGTCTGAAGTTTATGGATTTCTTGAAGTTCACATACATGTACATTATAGAGATGACTTGACTATTCCAGAAGTATTCAAATTGTATCTCCCAAATAGCATTTTCAATATGTTCTATAGAATATCAGCAAAGCAGGATGATAATTTAAAACCGGCCCTGTTGTCAAACAGATTTTGGAAATAACTATTATGTCTCCTTCTTACAGATTTAAAATGCTCATTACTATATTAATATTTTAAGGAAAGAGTCTTAGGATAAAGAAAATTTGAAGTTTTATTCTTTACCATAAATCCCTTCTAAGGAAAAATTGTTAACACTTTATTTTACTGGTGTACTATGGAAACTTTGGAATACTTTTTGGTCAATAATGCCTTCATAATTTTTATCCTCTTTAATAAGCTTACCATGACATAATATCTCTTATACTCTAGGAGCATAAATTGATTATACAGGAATGACTCTCCAGATATGAGTGTCTAGGTGAATTCCTGGAATTCTACTCTGACCATAGTTTCATATTTTAATTTTAGTTACATATATTTTTTATCAACAGTATTTAATTATATAATTCATGTCTCTGGATAGTAAACCTCTGCTTAAACAGCATTTGAGCCAAGAAATAAAGGAATTTAAGAATTTAGTCCTGTCTGGAAGTAAATGGCTTTCTAAATATTCCTTTAAAATAAAATCTCTGATTTTTCACATATATACAGCAGTAGTTTCATTAGATCATCCTTTTTGACTGAAGATTTTCTAGAAATATTAACTCAATAATTTTGGTTCTGCTTCAATAGTATTGTTTAAAAAATATGTTTATTCATAAGTTAAAAAAAAAACAGCTCAGAAGATGCTACAAACTCTCTAAAAAGTTTTGGTCAACAAACTTCAAAGTATCTCTCTATGTACAGAAACCAGTTTAGATACTGGTGTGCTATTTTACATAAATGGGTTTTTATTCTATGTATTATTTTATAACCTATCTACCCTAGCAACTTCCACTCATTTTCCCTCTCCTTTGGCCCTCTGATCTATTCAGAGTGGCTTTTAGTAGTACCTTGTATGTCCATATTATGGGAATTTCTTTACCTGGGAAATGTTCCACTTCATTTTTCTCCAAGTTAAACATAAGTGACACATTCAGACACCAGCTCAGGTTTTTTCAGAGAAACTTTCCTGTCCTTCTGTTCCCCACTTTTTTCCCTCAGGTAAGTTGTCTTTCCTTAGAAGAGTAAGCTTTCCATAGGGCATGGCTCCAAACCATTCATTCATTCATTCATTTTGTTTGTGTAATATTTTTTGGTATTCACCCCTGTTCCCATGCTTCTGTGCTGACTGTCGCAAGGCCATAGAAGCCAGAGAATCATATTTTTAAAACTCTGTTGCAGTTGGTGTTTGTATAGGTTCTGCCAAGAGGTGCCTCTGGGTGGAGATAAGACACCTAGTGGGTAGGGAAAGCCATTCTGCCTCTGGCTGCAGCATCATAATCACCTATAGGTGACTGTGGGACCCAGACAGTAGCATCAGTAGTTTGAGTAATGGGACTGTAGAAGTTGCTGCTTAGTATATACATCTAGAAGCATCCACATTGAACTTGGGGTGATGGGATCCAGCCTGGGTAGTGAGAGCTCCTGATTTCTGGGCAACACCATCATCTCCCTTGTGTTCTTTTAGCCATTCCATCACCTTTATAATAAACTGTTACTTTGGACCGTGCACTGCTCTACATAGATCAGTTTCTGATTTCCTAACTGGATCCTGACCAATAAACCTAGTTCCTATCAAGTATTTTCGATGAATGAATGCTCCTGCTTTTTCACTCAATAATATGCCACAGATATATTTTATGTAAACCATATCTACATCAACATTGATTTTACAAATCTTAAATCACTCCTTCTACCTAAGCTATAAAATAGAAATAAGATTTATTAAAATCATCTCTATCTCAGTTGGGGCTACATTTAATTTTCGACATTCTATTATTCTGTCAGGCTTTAACTTCAAATGATGAGGAACTGTAAGTAGGACTATGGGCTTACATGAATTTTTAGAGCATGCGTGTGATTGTGTTTAAGCTCAATTTTCACTAATAATTTACACATAGGAAAATTAGTTTATTCATACTGATGAAAAAGTATTTTTCAAATGGTATTTTAATGTATTCCGTTAGATGAATACATTATTAGAAAATAAACTGATCACAGATACTAGTTAAATTTGGTATTCTATCTGATTTAAATGTTATTGAATTATGATAATAAGTTAAAAAAATTCCTCCAGAGTTCTAAATAGTCTTAAAGACATTTCTAAAGCCTCAAGATGGTAGGAGAAAAATTTCAGGCTTGTAGAACAATCACATAATTGAACAGATTCCAGTTCACCCTAACTTTAAATAACTGGAAGCAGAATAATATAGCTTTTGAAAGGAGAAAAAAAATACATTAAAAATGTCACTCTCTCTTTAAATTTGAAAGTGGTTCTAATTAAAGGAAACAATGCAACAGGCTTTGTATTAAAAAGTCATTCATTGTATTATAAAAATGTCTCAGCATGTACAGAACAGAAAACAAAAATGACAGGCATTTGAACCGAATAAGGAACTGATTAATTTTCATTTCTTTTTTATATTGAGATAAAATTGACAATGCAACATTATATTAATTTCAGGTGTACAATGTCAGGATTCAACACTTGTGTATTCTGTGAAATGATCAGTGCAATAAGTCTAGTCACCATTGTCATCATAAAAAAGTTAAAAAAGAAATTATTTCCTTGTGATGAGAACTGTCAAGATTCACTCTCCTAGCAACCTTCAAGTATGTGCTACAGTGTCACTGAGTATAGTCCCCATGCAGTGTAAAACATCCCATGACCTTCACATTTCACAACTGAAGTCTGTACTTCCAGACTACCTTACCAATTTTGACCAGACCCCAACTTCCTTCCCACCCCAGCAACTACCACTTTTCTCCAGATCCATAACTTTTGATTGTTTATGTATTTTTTAGATTCCACATATAAGTGAAATCATATGGTATTTGTTTCACCATCTCACTTAACATAAATATTATGCATATTATCCATTAATCCCTCCATATTACTCATTATCCATATTATCCATGCATGTTGTAAATGATAAACTTTCATTTTTTTCTTGTGGCTGAATAATCTCCATTGTGCATATATGTATATACCATGACTTCTCTATCCATTCATCCATCGATGGATACATAAGTTGTTTCTGTATCTTGACTATTATAAATAATGTTGCAGTGAACATAGGGGTGAAGATAACTCCTTGGATTGGTGTTTTTATTTTCTTTGGATAAATACCCAGAAGTGGGATTGCTGGATCATATAGTGCTTATATTTTTTAATTTGGTGGGGTTCTCCCTACTATTTATAGTGCCGGCACCAGTTTACATTCTCACCAGTGGTGCACAAGGGTTCCTGATTCTCTGTTTTTACCAACAACTTGTTATTTCTTGTCTTTTTGATAATAGCCATTCTAACAGATGTGAGGCGATAGCTCATAGTAGATTGGACTTGCATTTCACTGATGATTAATGATGAGTCTGTTTACATGTATTTGTTGGACATCTGTATGTCTTCTTTGGAAAAATGTCTTTCAGATCTTCTGCCTATTTTTTAATTGGATTTTTTTTTGCTTAGAATTCATCTCTGAGGGAATGTTAGGGAGCTTTTTCCTTGAAAAATTTGAGGTAAGATAAGTGAGTATTGTGTTTCTTCTTCTGTAAATGAGTCACATTTTTATCTCTTGAAGAATTAATTTTAATTAAGCAAATGTGAAAGAGGTAAAGCTTAACAATCTGTATAAAAAAAGTTTGTAAAAGAGGCCCACCTAATATGGGATTTGTTCTTTTTCTGTTAAAATATGTGACTGGGTGAACATTAAGGAGGTCATATCATGTAATGAGCACTGGGCATTATATTAGACTCATGAATCTCTGAACTCTATCTCTGAAACTAATAATACACTATATGTTAATTAAAAAATAAGTGACTTTCACTGATAATAATTTCTTTTTTGTTTTGTTTTTAAGTTTTTAATTGAATTCCACTTAACATACAGGGTTCTATTAGTTTGAGGTATACAATATGGTAATTTAACATTTCAGTACATCACCCAGGGCTCATCACAGCAAGTATGCTCCTTAGTCCCCATCACATTTTTAACCCATCCCTTTCCCTCCCCTCTGGTAACCATCTCTGTAGTTAAGAATCGGTTTCTTGGTTTGCTGCCCTTTCTCTCTCTCTCTTTGTTTCCATCTGTTTTGTTCCCTTTTGCCCCTTTGTTTCGTTTCTTAAATTCCATGTGTGACTGAAATTATGTGGCATTTATCTTTCTCTGACTGACTTGAAAAGAGAAGAGTTTCTTTTAAGTCTTCAGGAAGATATATATATATATATATCTATATATATATAGATATATATATATATATATCTCAAATGTATATATATATATACTTACATGCATATAGATATATGTATATATACATACGTGTGTGTGTATATATACATACATATATTTGGTATTATACGTATGTTAACATGGTACATGTTCTCCCAGTTGAAGGAACATTTTAGGACATTGCTCTCTCTCTACCTCTCTCTGTCTCTGTTTTAATGACTTGAAACTCACATAATAGAAAAGGAACTATTTTGGAGTGTACAATTACTGGCATTTAGTACATCGACAGTGCTGTGCACTCATCACCTTTATTTAGTTTTAAAACATTTATGCTGTTTTTTTGAGGCCATTTGACCATGCTGCAGAAAACCCCACTGCAGAACCTTCTCCTAGCACCATAATAGTACCTACGTCCTATGTGGTCTCCTTGCACATTAACTCTGGGCTGTCAGTGTGACTTGCTTTGACCAAAGGACCATCAAAAGCATTTAGTCAGGGGCTTGGTAAGTGCTCAGACATTGGGCTTGCCCTCTTAAAGCACTGCCTCCATATTAAGAAGTCTATTCTGCTGGAAAAGTTTCACAGAAGAGAACAGAAGCACCTTAGCCAAAAGTCTGAGTTGAGTTCATAAACATGAGAAGCCATGTGGGATCCTACCAGCCCTGAACCAAACATCCATCACATAGAATTGTGGGCCAAGAAAATGTTTTAGGTCAGTAAATGTGGGGCAGTTAGTTATGCGGCAATAGGTATTTAACCAATCTCTTAAAAATTTTCTGCAACACTGTCTACATCTAAGTGCTTCTTCTAATCCCCAGACTTCTAGTTTCAGAAGTCTTGGCTTGCTTTGTTGGAATATTACAGAGGGCAACACAGAATGAGAAGGTAGAAAACAAGGGAATGCTGGAACCACGTAACTCTCTAAACCTTAATTCAAAGGGCCCCTATGTCTAATTACTTGGGAAATACTATGGATCCAATTTCTTATTAATATTCTGTAAGCAGGGAACATAGCATTCTGCATTGTCTCTGGGCATGATTATCCTGATTAACTCCTGATTTTCTAAGCCCCTCCACCTGTATCATCATTTGGGGATGAGTGAAGGGGATTCTTTCTTGTGGTCAGGTTATACATATATATCCCCCTTTGTGTCTTGTTATCCTATATATCAGTGAGGAAATTGGCACCTGATTAGGCATGGATATGAAGGTATGTACTGGCCTTCCCATCTCCTCTAGTCTGGCAAATACTGATGGCATTTTTCCTACATTCACAAGTAGAATTGAACAACAAAAAATTAACCTGCAGCTCCTTTCACAGTACAGTTTGTCATTTGTCATTTTCATAGCCAAAGTAACTACAAAAGGAAGTCCATTTGTCCTTTGTTGTCATTAGCCTTATTGTCTGTTCCTGTTTTAATTTTGTTCTAATAAAGGAAGTTCATTTCTTTTGGTGGATAAATATTAGACTCATGTTTAAAATAATGTTACTTAAGCCATGATTGCATTAAAATAATGAGACAAACACTCTAGGAGATATCAAAATGCATAACAGATTATCCCTCACTGATACAAAATTACAATCCAGTTAATAGAATGCTTAATATATGCCCTCATGACTGAGACATGTGGGAGGAGTTAGTATGTTAAACCTCTTAGAATGAAGGAATCATATTATCAGATCACCTGTATTTACAGTATTATTTATTTTTTATACATATAAAAGTGATAGTATGCACAAAAAATACAGAGGCCTGAGAGAGTCACCAGAAAGAGCAAGAATGTAAAAACAGGGATATGATCCAGATCATGATGGAAATCTTGGTTTATACTTTACAATGTACTTAAATTCATAGGCAAATGCTTTTAAGTTTAACAGACTTAAAAATTAAATTTTTAATACCTGTGTAGCATTTTATTGTGTGGATACAACATAAAGTGCTTAACCATTAATCTATTGTTAAATCCGCCCCTGTATTTTATCACATAGCCAATGTTGTAATATATTGGAATACTTTCAGTTATTTTAATAGAAAAGGTTTTTTTTTTAAGTGAAGTAATTTCAGGCCATTGTACATGCTGTTTTTAATTTTTTAAATACTTCCCTTTCTCCACATACCACCCTCTTTACTGAGTTAACTCTCAAAATTGAACTCTTGCCCAATGTCTAGCATCTGCCTAACTAAGAGCATTGGTTCTATTGGTAGTCACATATTTGTTGAAATATTTAAAAGGTACATACCAAGGTACCAGAAGTTACATAAAACATGTTCCATTTACTCATGTGAGTGTATCTTCACAAATACAATTTTTTTCAAACTATTTGTATATTACTGAATGATAAAAAAATAGCAAGATGAAAGGTGACTCAGTCTAATTAATATAGCCCATGTCTGGCATTCTTTGATGTGTTGAAGATAGTTGGATGAAACATATCACTTACAAATCACTGATTTATCAAATTTTATTTCCTTCATTTCAAAATCACTAGTCTTGAATATTTTTCATATAGTTTGTATTCCAAACTGAGCAACTTCTCCTTAATTTTTATAGTTCATAGTACTATTATATGAATTAAAATTTGAAGAAAAATATCTTTGCCAGGAAGTAGTAAATGGAATTATACATAGTTTTTTAAAGCAATATCTAAGCAGGGAGAAAAAGAAGTTTTATGTGACACGTTCAAATATAGTGGATTTCCATATAATAAATTATCGGAAAAGAGCCCAACATATTTTAGCGTCATATAAATCATTATTTTTTTGTAATCCCAATATCCATAATGTCTTATAGCAATATTTAGATCCATATAGGGTTTCTTCTTTCAAATATTTTGATGCTGGAATGTTCATAAAACCAGTAAGTTAAAAATAAAAGCATGTTTTTCAATTTGTTCATCCCTCTATTAGGATTGTATCTTGGTTCAAAGTTACTAGAAAATTGACTCTATATTAAGTACTTCATAATAATTGTATGCAAACATTTCCTTCAGGGAAGCATTATTTCTGCATTGTATTTTACTGGATTGCCACCTTTATGCAAATTTCACTTACAGTTTCCTTTAATAGGGGAAAAAAAACAATTATTTAAAAAAAGTCAATAGCCAAACTTAATTTGTTTAGTTTTTAAAGGTCTTACTAACATTATTAGTCGCAAACAAAAGTTCTTATCAAATGTCTCTAGATATACTCAAAACTGAATTTTAATTGTGGCCAGATCCCCCCTTTGCCCACTATCTGAGTATATTCTGTTGTTTTCCTGAACTTCTCTGATACATTCTGTCTTGGTTGAGTGAAATTCAATTGCTTTAACAGAATGTTATATTTCCATCATGTGTTTGAGAAAGGTTATTTGGTCAAATATTTGATAGGTGTTTCATCAGTGTATGCTACCTTGGATATATCCATAAAGCATGATATAAAATACATAATTATTCCAAATAACGTCATCAGTCTTGGTGCATTTGAGACTATTTCTCCCAATGACATATACTACCACTGGCATACTCTACCAATTTCATTTTGAAGCTACCTTCTTAGTTGTCAGTTACTTCATTATTTTAAAAATTTATCTCCATGTGTAGTCCTTTTACCGTCAAGTTTCAAAATGATTTATCCTGCGTGTAGAGAAAATAGGAATTATCTTCTGCAATATGTAGATGGTGTCATGCAAAGCAATATAATCATCTAAATGTTGGACATACAATATGATCCTTTAAGAGTATTATAAAATATTTAATATCAGTGGTCACTTTTTTTTTGAGAACTATTGATCCTCCCATTAGGCTTTTTAATAAATTCTATAAATTTGTGCTTTTTTAGGTGTGTTGTTTTTTTTTTTTTTTTTGAGGTGGATATTTAGATCTTCATTTAGTACATAATAGAAGATTACATGATATCACATCTGGTTAAGTTGCAGAATTGTGATATTTTGTGAATTTTGTATAGGTCATGCTTGACAAAAAACTGTTAACTTATTTTCAGGTTTTAAAATTTAAGCGGATTTTTTTCTTTGGAAATTTTCAAATTTTTAAAAGTATTTTTTTTTCTGACGTCCCCTTTCTTACTGTTTATTTTTATTTTGATATCTACTCTTACTTTTCAAAAAGACTAAAAAGTAAAATGTAATTATATTCAGAGTTTACAAGTTAAAGTATATTTTCACAAAAATGGAAGTTAATGTGCATTTAACCATTAATAATTTTGTTATTTTTTATATTTTGAAAAAGACATTTTCCTATTAAATGCTTAAGACCATGTATTGAAATTAAATGACTAGATAAATTTTAATTAATGTATCAATTAATCACATGAATTGATATATAAAGAAATCATAATTTAAAAATAGGGAAAACTTTGTGTTTAATTTTTGACCATTTAAAAAATTTTATTAAAAATTTTAATATAGTAAAACCAATTTTTGTAATTCTGGCTATTTGCATCTAGTTGTGAATGTAATTGGTATTATGTTTCATGAATATAAAATAGAGAACCACAGATGTACAAATTAAAGAGTAATATGAATGTTTTTCTTTCAAAATACTCCTTAGTTGCCAAGTGTAACTCTTACAAATACCGTATGTTTTCCTGAATACCTCTGGGACTTCTGAAACCTGAGAAGAAGCAGAAAAGCAGATGCTTGGCAAGACCAAGTAATGCTACTTTGTTATGCAAGAATTGATTGCATTCAAGTAATCTGATACAAATTTCAAGACAGACATTTTCAAGTAAATTAATTGGTCAGTTCTCACTTTTCAGCACTTCTGTAAATCTCTTCACCTTTACCAATACCTGTCTCTGACACTGACCAGGGCACACCCCACAAATACTGGCAACTTTGGTGGTAGCTACCCTTGGCTTCAGAGACCTAGAACAAGAAATATGTTCTGGAGGCTTGAATGATGTTGGTCAGGAGACAGGATTTTTAGAGTTGCAGACCTCTTTTTGCAGACCCTGAGTGACAGAAGAACACATACAGAATATCTAAGAACAGAGCACATTCATGCATGAGGCTGAGGACAAGGGTATTCTACCAGTCATCAGGGTTCATTTAAATATCATTTTTTTTCTGAGGCTTTTGTAACACTCCAAATAACTCCGATCTCTTACCTTCATAGCATACTAATCTTTCCTGTTTATAGTAACATTGTGCTAATGATTACTAGTCTAAGGTTTATATTGGCTGTCATGACATATAGTTCATATCCTGTTCGTTACATACAGTTCATATCCTACTGTACCTTTAATACTACATTGCCAAGAACAGGATAGTTCCTCAGTAAGTATTTATTGAGTTGTAGTAAAAGCGAATGATGTGTATTTCTTCTACACAACGACTCATGTGCATTTCTATTACTTTTTCTATTTCTATTTATTTCTATTACTTTTTTATTTTTTGAGTGAGTTCTGACTGGAATTACTGAGTCAGAAAGCACAAGCATTTAAAAGTTCTTGCTCTATTCCTCGATGCCACTCAAGAAAGTTTGAGCTTGTTAACTATACCCAAATAAAGAAAAAATTAAAAAGAAAGCTGGAGCCATTTTACATGTCATAAACATGTATAATTGGGTTTATTTCTCTGTGCTTCTTACTCCTTTATTATATTTTTACTTTTTATCAATTTGATGAAGTATTTTTTTTTTTTAAGATTTTATTTATTTGACAGAGGGAACACAAGCAGGGGGAGTGGGATAGGGAGAAACAGGGGCTTGATCCCTGGACTCTGGGATCATGACCTGAGCCGAAAGCAGATGTTTAACTGACTGAGCCACCTAGGTGCCCCAATGAACTATTTTTAAATTGTAGTTTTAATTTATGCGATTTGACTTACCAAGTGGAACGTTTTTCATATGACCACAGAATATGTTTTACTTATTATTTACATTGTCTCTATTCTCTTGACTCTGCTGTTTTACTTTGAAATAGATAGGCTTATAAAGCTTTCTTTATGTACTACAGATAGCAAGTAACCATTTCCGCCAAACACTGTGAAAATACCCTTTCTAGGGTATTGTTTGCTTTTCATATTGTGCTTTTGGATTTTTAAGGAGAAAATTTAAAATAGAAAATACTTCATTATTTTCCTTCATGGTTTTAAATAGAGTTTTACACATAGACTTATCAACTGAGTAATAGAAAAACAATCTGCTATATTTGTTCTGGTACTTTCTTGGACTCTTGACTACATTTAACTTTTAATCCCATTTTGAATTTATTTTTTAGTATACTGTGAGGAAATGATCTAGTATTTCCTGTCTCCTCCAAAGGTCATACAATTTTCTCAGTACTAATTATTGACAATTTTTTTTAAAGATGTTATTCGTGAGAAAGAGGAGAGAGAGAGAAAGAGCATGAGCATGAGCAGAGGGGCGGCAAAGGAAGGGGAGGAGGGAGAAGCAGATCCCTACTGAGTGCAGAGCCTAATACAGGGCTTAATCCCAGGACCCTGGCATCAGGACCCGAGTCAGTCACTTAACCGCTTAACTGACTCAACCACCCAGGCACCCTGTTGCCTAATTATTAAGAACTATGTAGTTGGGCAGGAAATCATACTCGTAAGCATAACTTATAAGGAAAGTGAGAAGCAAACCCAGCGTTTCAAATTACATATTTTCTAGGATCGTTATAACCTTTTTATAAAGAATTCATTTTTATTGTATCATAGAACATTTTTTTTAAATTGAAGCATAGGTTACCAATGCACACATCTTAATTGTACAGTGAATATTCCTGAATGCATATAGGAGCAACCCAACACCCATAACAATGCAGAATATTTCCAGCACTCTAGAGGAACCTTCTACCTCTCCAGTTAATACTGTCTTCTTAAAGGAAATAACTTGCCCCACTGCAGTCACCAGAGTTGAGTTTTCCCTGTTTTTGAACTTTACTGGGCCACGCAGTATACTATTTTGTGTCTGGGTTTTTGCACTCAGTTTCATGTCTTTGACACACATAGCTGTTGCTTTTTCCATTATTACATAGAACTCCATTGGAGGATATATCACAATTTATTTCATTGTGTTCTTATAGACTTCTAGGCTGCTTTGAGAGTTTTTGGCAAGTATAAATAAAGCTGATTGAATATTCATATGCATGTCCTTTCGTCAGCATATGCAGTTATTTTATTTGAATACATACCCACACTCAGCAGAGAATTGCTGATGACAGGGCACAAATACGTTTAGTTTTAGTAAAAACTGCCAAATGATTCCCCATTGTGTTTGTGCCAATTTATACCCACATAGGCAGTGTATGAGAATAACTACTTTTTCTTCTCTTAAAGTTTTTTTAGTTGGAGTCACCCACTGAATTTGTTTTCTTTTTAATAGAGTTTCAGGGGAACAAATGTTAGGCTTTTAGAAAAAAAAATAGCAAAATTGCTAATTGTATCAGCTGATATCATAATAACCTAATTTCTAATTGAGCTCCTTCACCTACTTCATGTATTATCTTGAGTAAGACATTTAAATTGTTTAAGTATTGGTTTCCTCATCTGTAATCAGTGAATACTCCACAACGTAGTCCTTGAATAATATTTTTTAAGCTCAAGTGAAAAGAAGTCAGGTACCATACTAGCTAGATTAACGGAGTACTCAAAAGGTGCTAATAATAATAAGAGTAAAATAAAATTCTTATTATTTTTGTCTTTCATTTTTAATTCTATAATTGGAATATTCAGATATAGTATGGTCTCCAAAACCATTGGAATTCAACATGAGTTTTGATTGGCTCTAAATTGTTGAAACTTTTCCCATGAGGATTGAAATGCTGTTTAGTTTGTCTTGACTCATGGAGAGTTGATTACATTGAAAGTAGCAACCCAAGAGAGGTTGAAAATGCTACTGGTAAACATAGATTTTGAGTATTTTATTTAAAAATAACTGTAACCGACAGTTAAAATTGTGTATTATGTTAAATTCTGTAATAGAAAGTATCAAGGGCACTTCTGTACATGTTGGGGCTGAGAGTGGAGATAGATGTCAGAGGCAAAAGCAAAATGCGAAACCAGGAGAGATGAAGAAAAAGCAAAATACTGACTGGGAATCAGGTAAGGACACTATGCAAATCCAAAAAGGACACAGGAACCAGGGCTCGCTCCAAATCAAGGTGCAGTAAGTCGTCAGCGTGTATGTAGAAGTCAGTGGTCATTCAAAATCAACCCTAAAGCCAAGTAAGAAGCTCAGAGTCAAGGAATATACCAAATCTGCTTATGGGCGACAGAAAGGATGAAACCGAAGCTTACTTGCCCACCCACAGGAGTAAGAGTCAGAGAGTTGCTCCAGATCAGAGATAAACTATTCTCTCCTTTCTGTTACTGTGTTTTATATGGCAGGATATGTGCCTGGAAATAACAGTAGGCATGTTCACAAGAAAAACTATAATGAATATTACTTTCTTTTTTCTCCTTCGACTCATTTTTGAAGCAAACATTTCTTGAAGAAAGCCTAACAGTATTAGTAATTATGATAAATATAATTCATGAATCTTATCAAACCATTCAAAGTCAAGTCGCCTTTATTTTAGCAAACCTTTCTCCTTGAAGTAGGAGTCATAGCTGCAAAAGTTTCCTTAGGTACTTAGCACTGAATACAAAGACATTTTTATAAATTACTGATACTGGAATAGTTTTCCCTTCAATTTCATCAGTACTTAATCTATCTCTTTGTAGGTCTATTTGACTTTGGAAAAAAAAATGAGCGCATCTTCACAAATTACTAGAAAGCAAATTTAGAACTTCTGGAACTCACTTCTGTTGTCATGCTCTGCCTTGCCTTTTATTGTTTCCTTTCAATTAATGGATAGATTTAATAAGTGAATAATGAAATGCGCTCCCTCTAAAAAAAGAGTTAAGTTATAACAATATGCTTACTTTGTTGCTAGACAGCCAGCCAAGCAGTCCTTTCTGGTAAGCACTTCACAAATCTGTCATTGTTGGGCATAAAATGTAACAAAATTGATTCCTTTACTTTTAACACCAAGGTTATCCATTTGAAGGGGTACATAAAGATTAAATGACAGCAGGAGTATGGCCCTTTACTTTTGCATCTTGGTCTTTTGCTCTGCTACCTTTTTTCTTTTTCTTTTTTCGATTTCATTACTTTGCAACATTAATTGATTCTTTTGAAGTTGATGCCTTATAAACAAGAGTCCTACGTGAGTTTTATTTCTAACATTATTGCAGTTTGAACAGCAATATGCAGTCCCTTCTTTAATATGTGGAAAAACAATAACATGGCAAAGTGAAATTATGGGCAGGGTGTATTGGGAAGGGCTAGAAACCAGAAATCAATCAATTTCCATAACTAGTTAGAGAAGCCTGGGTAAATCATTTAACCTCCCTGGGTCTCAGTTTTCTTATTTTTGAGAGGAAGAAATTTGTATTAGATGACCTCTGGATCCTTCCAGGTGGAAATTACTTTTTATTTATCAATATTCATTCCAGGTCTCTTTGATCAATACTTCACTTGAGAATCAAAACAAAAAAATGGCATTCAGTTGTGGGTGTTTATTTTGTTTCCCCTATTTAATCTTTTATAGTGGCATACATAAACAATTTAATTCCAACAAGTAAATAGCAAGGGGAACAGAGGAGGATGAAATTGAATAATTTTTCCATTGGAAAAAATGAATTTATTATAGAAAGAAAATTTCTGGCCTCCGCTGGTTCATTCTAAAGCAAACAATGTAAAATTTATTTATAACACCTGTATTAGAAAAAAATAATAGTTGGAAGATCATCTCTAGGATGGTGAAAAAATATTCACACAGAGAAAGAAATTTATTTTGTCTCATACTACGCCATGCATTGTCTCCCTCTTCCAAACTGTAACTCATGCTTAATATTTCAATAGTATTCATTCGAACTGCACTTGGAGGTATAAGTTTATTTTTATCCATTTGGTTTAGTTTTAGAAGAAGAATAGATTGTTTTTTATAATTGCTCATAAATCACTTATTGTACTGAGAAAGGATAAGAATATAGCAGAAAGATTTATTTATACTTACTATATACATATTTAATGTAGGTCACTTTCAAAATACTTCAAAACATTCTACATAAAATTTGAAAAGATACATACTGTACCATCTGTAATGTACATGGATAATAAATATGACAAAAGAATAATAAAAAAATAACAACCATGTATATTTTATTCAAATGTAATCAAGGCAGTAATTCGGAAGAGTAACTGTATTGGATGAATTTCAGATGGAAGGATATGTGCATATAGCTCTGACTTCTCTGGTGTCTGCTTATTCCCAGGGCGGTCACACTTTCCTCTCACCTGCACTCCTATTTGTCCATCCCAGGACCAGGAACCCATTTTTAGTGTCTTGAATATACATGGCCCTTCCTACTTCAAGGTCTTCCACATATGTTAGCCATCTTCTTGAAACCATCTTCTGTTCTCTTTTTGCCCAATGAATTTCTTCTTAAGCTTTAAAACTTGACTCAGTCATCATTTCCCAGAGTTCTTTAGACCAAGGATTTCCTCTATATAATCACAATATTATCCTGGATACAATTATGAAGTGAATAGGTAAGTATTGTTTCAAATTTAAAGTTAATGGTTAAGGAATTTCTTAATATCTCTTTTCTTGGCGAGGCTGTGGTCTCTAAAAGGGCAGGGACTCTGTCTTATTTCTTAATTTCCAGCACCCAATAAACCAACAGCATTTTATCCCTTATGGATATATAAAGAATACTGCATTTTTCTTAAGATACCTGATTCAATACATAATGAAGGCAATGCAATTTTATGTCCTTACCATATTGGAAAAAATAAACAGGAGCCCATGAATTTGAACCTATAGATAGTAGGTGACTCTCATTTTGGGAGAAAAACACTGTATCTAATAGTTTCAGTGTAAATGTCTTATTTAAATTTAAGTCTCTTTCAGGGCCCTAATAGTTCATTGCTAGTTTACGGGAGTCTTTAGGTATTCTATGTTTAAAAAAATCTTAAATTAGAAATTATTTTAGAATAATTAGAAATTATTCAATTAAATTTTTGTGAGTATCAGGCTAATGGTCATAAAAAGATTATTCCAATTGTGTACCTAAAATATTTCTTGAGTTAAAGCGTTTGTAACCCATTTTAATTATTAAAGTTATCGGCACGAGTCAAGTGATAGTCTTCCTATTTTTCATTTTTTTAAATTTTATTTAAGTATTCTTGACCTACAATATTAGATTCAGGTCAACAACACAGTGATTTGACCTTTGTATACATTGTAATACCTCATAAGTCTTGTTACTCATCATCACCATACAAACTTAGTACAATATTACTGAATATGTTCCCCATGCTCTACATTAAATTCCCGTGACTTAATTATTTTATAACTGGAAGTTTGTAGTTCTTGATTGCCTTCACCCATTTCACCTTTACTAATCCCCTTTCCCCTTTGGCAACCAACAATCTGTTCTTTGTATCTAAGGGTTTGGGTTTTGTTTTGTCTTGTTTTGTTTTTTAGATTCCATGTATAATTGAAATCATTTGATATTTGTCCTTCTCTACGTGATTTGTTTGACTTAGCATAATACCCGCAAGGTCCATCCATGTTGTCACACATAGAAAGATTTCATTCGGTTTTATGTCTGAGTAGTATTCCATTGTATATAAAAACACTGTATCTTCTATATCCATTCATCCATTGATGGACACTTAGGTTGTTTTTATATCTTAACTATTGTAAATAATGCTGCAGTGAACATAGGGAAGCAAATAGCTTTTTCAAATTAGTTTATTTTTGTATGTACACTATTTCAAATAGTGAATATACACTATAATACTCACTATACACTAAAATATTCACTATTATGAATATGTATTATGCGTACATTTTTATTATATCTTGTCTTTTTGATATTAGCCATTCTGCTGGTGTGAAGTAATATCTCATTGTAGTTTTGATTTGTATGTCCTTGATGATTAATGATGTTGAACATCTTTTCAAGTGCCATCTGTAGGTCTTTCTTGGAAAATGTTTGTTCAGATCCTTTGCCTATTTACAATAAGATTGCTTGTTTTTTCTGTTACTGAGTTGTATAGGTTTTTAAAATACATTTCACAGATAAACCATTTATAGAGAAATGATTTGCTAATACCGACTCTCCTTCAGTAGGCTGCCTTTCATCTTGTTGATGTTGTCCTTTGTTAGGCAAAAGTGTTTAGTATGATGTAGTCCTATTTGTTCTTTATTTTTTGCTTTTGTGGCCTTGCCTTTGAGATCAAATTCAAAAAGCCATTGCTACAGCTGATATGAGGTTTACTGCCTTTGTTTTTTCCTAGTAGTTTTATGGTTTCAGGTCTTTAATAAATTTTGAATTAACTTTTGCATATGATGAAGGGATCCAGTTCCTTCCTTTACATGTACTCTTACAGTTTTCCCAGCACAATTTATTAAGGAGACTGTCCTTTTCCTTTGTTTATTCCTGCCTCCTCTGTCATGAATTGATTTACCATATTTGCATGAGTATATTTCTCAATTCTCTATTCTGTTCCATTGATTATGTGTGTCTATGGCAATACCATATGGTTTTAATTATGTGGTTTCATAAAAATTTTTGAATTACTGGCTCTGATTCTATGAAAAATGCTGTTGGAATATTGGTAGGGACTGCATTGAATCAGTAGATAGCTTTGGATACTACGAACATTTTTTTTTTTAATGAACATTTAACAGTATTCTTTCAGTCCATGAACGCAGAATTTCTTTGTGTCTTCTTCATTTTTTTTCATCAGTGTCTTACAGTTTTTGGTTTACAGGACTTTTACCTCCTTGGTTAAATTTATTCCCAAGTATTTTGTTCTTTTTTAATGCAGGTTTTTTTTTAAGATTTTATTTATTTATTTGAGATAGAGACAGTGAGAGAGAGCATGAGAGGGGAGAAGGTCAGAGGGAGAAGCAGACTCCCCGTGGAGCCGGGAGCCCGATGTGGGACTTGATCTCAGGACTCCGGGATCATGACCTGAGCTGAAGGCAGTTGCCCAACCAACTGAGTCACCCAGGCGCCCTTTTGATACAGTTGTAAATGGAATTATTTTCTTAATTTTTCTTTCTGGTATTTTGTTCTTAGTATATAGAAATATAACACATTTCTGTGTATTGATTTAGTATCCTACAACTTTACTAAATTTATTTATTAGTTCTAACAGAGTGTGTGTGTGTTTGTGTGTGATCTTTAGTGTTTTCCATATTTAGTGTCAAGTCATCTGTAAATAGTAGCAGTTTTACTTTTTCCTTACCAATTTGGATGCCTTTTCTTTCTTTATCTTCCCTGATTTCTCTGGCTAGGACTTCCAATACTATGTTGAATAAAAGTGGCAAAAGTGGACATTGTTGTTTTATTCCTGATTGTAGAGGAAGAGCTTTCAAGATTTTTGCTATTGAGTATGATATTAGGTGTGGGTCTGTCATATATAGTCTTTATTATGTTGAGGTATATTCTCTCTTTATTTACTTTGTTGAGAATTTTTGTCATGTAGGAATGTTAAATTTTGTCAAATGCCTTTTTGACATTCCTTGAGATGATCATATGATATTTATCTTATTTTATTAATGTGGTGTGTCATGCTGATTGACTTGTAGGTGTTGAGCCATCCTTGCTTCCCTAGAATAAATGTTACATAATTATGCTGTGTATCCATTTAATATATTTTTTTATTCAGTTTGCTGATATTGTATGGAAGATTTTTGCATCTTTGTTCATCAGCGATATAGACCTGTCATTTTCTTTTCTTGTAGTGTCCTTGTCTGGTTTTAGTATCAGAGTAGTCTTGGCTTCACAAACTGAGTTTGGTGTAGTTTTCCCTTCCCTTCAAATTTTTGGAAGAGTTTAAGGAGGATAGGTATTAAATCTTCTTGGAATGTTTTGTAGAATTTACCAGTGAAGCTGTCTGCTCCTAGACTTTTATTTGTTGGAAAGTTTTGACTACTGATTTAGTCTCCTTACTAATAACAAGTTTGTCCAGGTGTTCTATTTCTTCCTGATCCAGTTTTGGGAGATTGCATGTTTCTAGGAGTTTATCTATTTTTTGTAGGTTTTTAAACATGTTGAAATATAATTGTTCATAGTAGTATCTTAAGATCCTTTGTTTCTGTGATATGGGTTATAACCCTTTAATTTCTGATTTTATTTGAGTCTTCTCTCTTCCTTAGTGAGTCTAGCTATAGTTTTGTCAAATTTGTTTATCTTTTCAAAGAATCAGCTCTTAACTTCATTGATCTTTTCTATTTTCTCGTCAATTTCATTTATTTACATTCTTGTCTTTATTATTTCTTTCCTTCTACTGAGTTAGGAATTTGTGTGTTCCTTTTCTTGTAAATTTATGTATAAAATTAGATTACTTATTTGAAATGGTTTTTAAGATATTTATTTATTTACTTACTTACTTATTTATTTGACAGAGAGGGGGAAGTAGCCTCCCTTCTGGGCAGAAAGCCTGATGCAGGGCTCCATTCCAGGATCCTGAGATCATGACCTTTGCCAAAGGCAGAGGCTTCAACCCAATGAGCCACCTAGGCGCCCCCGAATTTTTTCTTTTCCTTGAGGTGTGCCTGTATTGCTCTTAGCACTATTCTTACTGCATCTTGATTTTGGTATATCTTTTTTTCTGTTTTCACTTGTCTCCAGGTATTTTTTTTTATTTCTCGTGTAGTTTCTTTGAAGACCCAGTGGTTGTTGATAGCATGTTGTTGAATCTCTGAATATTTTTTTCTCAATTGTCTTCTTGAAATTGATTACTAGTTTCATACTCTTGTGGTAAGAAAATAATGCTTGATACAACTTTAACCTTCTTAAATTTATTGAGACTTACTTTGTGGCTTAACATGTGAACTATCCTGGAGAATATTCCATGTGCTTTTCAGAAGAAATATTCTGAAATTCTGCTTTTGGATGTAATGTTCTGAATATATCTGTTAAGTCCATCTGACCTAATGTTTCTTTTGAAGCCATTGTTTCCTTATTGATTTTCTGTTTGTATGATCTATCCACTGATATAAGTAGTGTTTTAAAGTCCTTAGTATTATTGTAGTGCCGTCAATATCTTCCTTTAGGTCTGTTACTATTTGTTTATATATTTTGGTACTTGTATGTTGGGAGGATATGTATTTATAAATCTTGCTGAATTGATCCCTAAATGTAATGCCCTTTTTTTGTCTTTTGTTACAGTCTTTAATCTTTACGTCTTTTTTGTGTAATAAGAATATAGCTATATGAGCTTTTTTTTTGTTCCTATTTTCGTAGAATATCCTTAAATCTAAAGTCACTCTCTTATAGGCAGTACATAGATGAATCTTGTTTTATTATCTATTAATCCTCCCTGTGTGTTTTGACTGGAGAGTTTATTATACTTACATTTAAAGTATATTCATAGTTATGTACTTATTGCGATTTTGTTGATTGTTTCCTGGCTGTTTTTATAGCTCCTATGTTTTTTCATTCTTTCTCTCTTCCTTGGTGACCTGATGTCTTTCTTCAGTGTTAAGCTTATATTCATTTCTCACTTTTTTTGTGTGTATTTGCTATGAATTTTGACTTTATTGTTACTGTGAGGTTCACATAGAAGATTTTACATATTTAACAGCCTATTTTAAGTTGATAACAGTTTAAATTTAAATACATTTCTAAACTCTAAATTTCTATTCCTTTTATGTTTTTGATGTTCTATTTGGTTCATTTTATTTTATGTATTCTCTTTGATTATTATAGTTTGAGCTAATTTAACTACTTTTGTCTTATAACCTTCATGCTAGATTTATAAGTGATTTATTTACTACCTGTATTAAAAAATTTACCTTTGCAGTAAGATTTTTACTTTTCTGTGTTTTCTTGTTAATTAGTGCCATTTCTTTTTAGCTGAAGGAATTCCCTTAAACTTTTCTTGTAAAGTTGGTTTAGTGGGGATGAAATCCTTTACCTTTGACTTATCTGGAAAACTTTCTCTCTTCTTCAATTCTTGAGTGATAACCTCCCTGGGTAGAGTACTCTTAGTTAGTTTATTCCTTTTAGTGCTATGAATATATTATGGCATTTCTTCTGGCCTGTAAATTTTCTGTTGAAATACCTTGTAGTAGTCTAATGGGGTTTTCCTTGTATTTAACAAGTTGCTTTTCTATTGCCGTTTTTAAGATGTTTCTATTTTTCTTTAAATTTTGACAATTAGAGTGTGTCTTGGTGTAGATCTGTTTTAGGACAGTTTTTTTTGAACTCTGTGGACCTCCTGGGCCTGGATTTCTGTTACCTGCCCCAAATTAGGGAACTTTTTAGCCATTACTTCTTCAAATAAGTTTTATGCACCTTTTTTCCTCTCTGGGAGGCCTATAAAGTGAATGTTAGTCTGTTGGATATTGTCCTTTAGGTCTCTTTTGTTTTTATTAATTTTTTTAAAGTTTATTTTTCTGTTTGCTACTCTGTCTGGGTAAAGTCCAGTGCTTTGTCTTCCAACTTATTTTTACTTTTTCATCGTTCAATCTGATATTGAACACTGGTAATGTATTTTTAAGTTCAGTTATTGTATTCTGTGACTTGATACTCTCCTACATTCTCTATTTATTGAACTTCTCACTGTGTTCATCCCCTCTTCTCATGACTTTGGTGAGCAACTTTATGACCATTATTTTGAATTCTTTATCAGGTAGATTACCTATCTCCATATCACTAAGTTCTTTTTTTCTGAGATTTTGTTCTCTTACTGAGAACATTTCTTTGTATCCTCATTATGCTTGACTTTCTGTGTTCGTTTCTGTGTATTAAGTGAATCAGCTAGCCCTTTCAGTCTTGAAGGAATGTCCTTCTGCAGGTGATGAAACTTCTTGTTCAACCTTGTCCTAATTCTTTGTTGTCTCCTTAACTTTGTGATTGTCTAAACAGCATGATTTGTTGATAAGTCATTACTGAGGGTATGCCAAGACCTGTTATTGTCCCAAAGGGAGGGATTTCATTTAACACCCAGTTTCAGGCTTATTGGAAGCCAGACCCTCAGGCAGCAGCTTTTAAAGTATATAGGTATATACAGACTTGTGGGGCCACAATCATAATCTCTGCTGACTTTCAGACCAGGTGATCTGGATGTTCTACTGGGCAACACTTAAAAAATCAGGGCCCCAGGTTAAGTGTATAAGCTCTCTTCTGAGAGGTCTTGTTGAATTGTACTGAGGTGCACAAGGATAATGCTGTCCTGCTTATATTCTCTGCAAGCCATTCCATACTCTCTAAATGTATAGGAAACTTGAAGTCTCCTCCTGAGGCCAAAGCTCCAGGTTTAATAAATAGACATTTTCCCAGGAAGATTGGGGTTGTATTTCAGTGTGTTAACTCTGCAGTGCCCTGGGGATGTTGGCCTGCCAAGAACTATGTTTCTAATTGTCATAGTGTGTGAGAGCAGAGGAACACTGGCACCCTTGGCCACCAGGGCCAGGTAAAAAGGGGCACCCTCTATGTAGTTTACACGTGTCTGCCAGCTTTACCAAGTAAACTGGAGAGTGTAGTGTGTGGCAGGGAGACAGTGGCTCCAGAAAGACAGAGGGAAAATGCCTTGAATGAACACACCTACAGGCTTCAGCAGTGCTGCTAGGAAGAATGTCTTGTCCGTGCACATGCATTGGCCCCAGGTTGGGGGCAGGAGGATGCTAAAGTGTTTGTGCTTGCCTGCCCCAGCCAGGGAGTGGAGGGTTTCTTTGACCACTCAAAGGGTTGCTTTGTACTCTCAAGTCTCAGCAGAGTAATGAGACATTGTTGTTAACACTTACTCCTGGTAACCCAGTGGGGCAGTGGAAGAGTGCAACATCCCAGAAGGGCCACTAGTGGTAGCAAGATAGATAGAGAGATCACAAATGGCATCTGCTAGCAGTTTCATCTCCAAAGAGATCCCTGGCTTTCCTGCCCATTGAGCAGATGCACCCACACATGCACAAGTCCAATCTTGTTGGGCAGCATCATGGCAGAAGATAGTACGTCTGTGCTATCCTCCTTCTTTACCTTAACTAAAGTTTTTTCTTTGCATTGCCCTTATTGTTAACCACAAGTCTATTCAGAAATCATCCTTGATACTAGTGATATACTTAAAAATCTTGTTGACTTGTAAATTTCTTCATTTAAAAAAAAAATTTTTTTTTAAAGATTTTATTTATTTATTTTAACAGAGAGAGAACACAAGCAGGCAGAGAGGCAGGCAGAGGCAGAGAGAGGAGCAGGCTCCCTGCCAAGCAGAGCAAGGAGCCCGATGCGGGACTCGATCCCAGGACGCTGGGATCATGACTTGAGCCGAAGGCAGTTGCTTAACCAACTGAGCCACCCAGGCATCCCCATTTAAAAAATTTTTAAAAAGATTTTATTTATTAATTAGAGAACAAGCAAGAGTGTGAGAAAGAGCATGAGCCGGGGGAGGTGTATTGGGAGACAGAGAAGTAGACTTCCCCCTGAGCAGGGAGCCTGAACCAGGGCTCTATCCCAGGACCCTGTGATCATGACCTAAGCCGAGGTTAGATGCTTAAGCGCCTGAGCCACTAAGTAACCCCTTATTATACATTTTATTGGAAACTGACATGGGCAGCTTAAGCAGGCTCAGCTAGTAAATTCTCTTTGGGGTAGATATGACTAACTTCCAATAATTAGAGAGCAAATAACCGAGATAAAACTCTGACGGGCATTCTGCTATTAACTAGCAAATAGACAAAATTAAAAGACCTGTGTGACCTGGATGACTTCTGATGATTGATTCTTTTAGGGCTTGAGTAACATCTGGCTTTTAGACCCAAGACAAATTTAACATAGTTTTTAGTAGCAGGATTTGTCAGTACAGACTCTGAAAACAATTCTCTGAATTAGTGTAAAGATACAAGTGCATTTAAAAATTAAGGATTAAGTAAATGGATGATAAAAGGTGGTAACTATGTTTCTCAGACTATCAGGGAGATTTCAAGTAAGTAAGGTAGAAGAGTGTGACTCATGTGGTCCTGTTTTAGCATTGAAGATAACTCCATGAACTAATGTTTAACTTAATATTGATACTGATAGATAGCTATATAAATTACAGACATGTCTGTTTTACAGAGGCTGGTATATATACACATATTTCCTAGTTCTGACCACTCAGAGGGCTCAAAAGCAATGATACTCCTGGGACAATGAGCCTACTCATTGAGCACATCTTAGTTTCTGGTGTCATTCGCTAATAAAAGGAAGCAATGCTCTTTAGATAGATGGCTGGTTCTAAGACTTAGCCAGGAAATATACAAAATAAGCTGAGAGCATCTTTTATAGCTAGAACATAAGGAAGTGCTAAAAACAAAAGACAAAAAACAACTATGTGATATGTTGAAGAGATGGAGGAGTCGACTGGAAGAATTCCCAAGTGACTGAAGCTGGAACAGTATTAAGTAACAACAACAAAAGCAATAAAAGGTAGTAATAGATTATAATTCAAATTACACAAGAAATATGCATGACTTCATAGTGATACATAACTAATTGTTTTAAATAAACGGATGAGGAAGAAGAAACAAATTGCTCAAATAGAATAATTCCAAATAATTTATGTTGATATACTCCCCTTCCAAAGGTTAGGGAGTATAACTTTCAATTCCTTATTGGTGGGTATGCTTAGTAACTTTTTTCCAAAGAGTATACTATAGAAAGGGGAAAAATTAATTTTATAGTGGAAAAGCCTAGAAAACAGTAATTTAGCCAGGTTATCAAGGTTAATATCATTAGTGATAAATATATAGAAAGCATACATCCTTGGGGCATCTGGGTGGCTCATTGGGTTAAGTGTCTGTACTCAACTCAGGTCATGATCCCAGCATCCTGGTATCAATCCTCATGAAGGGCTTTCTGCTCAGTGGGAGCCTTACTTCTTCTTCTTCTTGATGCCCCCCCCCCCCCGGCTTGCACTCTCTCTCTCTCTCTCGGTTAAATAAATAATTTTTTTTTTAAAGAAAGCGTATGTCCTTGATAGTGTTGAAAATGGCACTTCATCTGTGTGGCCTTCTACCCTGAAATCCATAACTTCATTGTAGTCATGAGAAAACACCATACAAACATCATTGAAGGACATCTACAAAATACTTAGCCAGTAGTCAAAGCTGTCAAAGTCATCAAAAGCAAATAAAAAATGTGGGCAATTTTCAAAGCACAGAAGAGCTTAAGAAAATATGACAATGGAATATAATATGGTATCTTGGATGGGATCCTGGAATTGCAAAAGTACACTAGGCAAAAACCAATGAAATCTAAATCCAGCGTGTGTCTATGTATCTATGTCTGCATCTGTTTATATCTGTATATATGTGTTTTAAGCCTTTTAATGTCAGTGTAAATATATATATATACTCACTAGATTGTTTTATACATCATCTAGTGAAGAAAAGCAAAGTCCTAACCATTTCTTTTTTTCTAGAACAAGTTTTTTTCTCAGTAAATCTTGAGAATAAACTAATTTTACTAATAAAACCCCATTTCTAATATACATTATGCTAATTAATAAAAATCCTCATAAAATCAGTCAAAGCACTTGTGAAAGTTATCTTTGGAGTGATACATACTTTGGAGTATGTATTTCCAGTTATGTTTACTAAGTGGTGCGTGGATACAGATTGAAGCTCAGGAAATGGATACAAACACTCATGTCCACTATCTATGCTGAAGAGTTTTACAAAAAATCATTGATATCACAATACTCTTACTTTTCTCTTTTGAGATTGTCTCTTTTATATATAATTTCTCCAAAGAGCTTTCTGTGCAGCCTCATCTATTTCTTTAGACACATTTGTCATGTTTATGTGTAATTACTCATGACTTCTGATCAGGACTTCGTTTTGGAGACTTTTCTAACTCTGTTTCTACTTTTAAATGCAGACTTTGCCCATATTAGCCATTTCACTGTCATACACGACACCACAACAAGTTTTTTCTCCCTGATGCTTCCTGTGATTATTTCTTCCCCAACGGGAACTGGCCTTTATATTCATGTTATGTGCAGAAAGTCAGCTTACTTTTCTTTCTTTATTATTTTTCTGAAATTGAGATATAAATGACATATAACATTATGAGTTTAAGGTGTACACTGTGTTGATTTGATATATTTTTATATTGCAATATGATTACCCCTGTAGTGTTACCTAACTCCTCCATCATTTTACATAATTGCCACTTCTTTTTTGTGATGAGAACATTCAAGATCTTCTTTATGTTCTCTTTTTACTCTGTCAGATATAATTTTCAACCTGTCAGCTTCTTCAGATGTTTTATATTTAACCAAAAGAGATACTCTTCCATGTTTTCTTTCATCAAAAATTTTGATTTACTATATAAGGTAAGCATAACTAAGATACATACTTTGCCATCAAAAGTTTTTAGCTTCATGTGTGGGTAGAGACAGATAATAAATGGATAGTGATAATACTATGTGACAAAATCTAGGGTAAAGGTGTGCCTGGGTGTTTATAAAAACTTAATGAAGGAGTTTCTATACCAGCCTTTCTGGGAGTGATTGTTTATAGAAGGCTTCCCAGAAGAGGGGTCACCTGAAATGAGTCCGAAAATAAAAAGTGTGATAGATAGAGATATAAGCAAGAGAGAAGACAAGGTGAACTTCAGTTCACTGTTGAGAAAGATCAGTTCATGTTCTGGGATATAATTAGATCAGGAAATGAAGGTTAGATGTAATTGAAGAATAGCAAGAGATGAGATCACAAAGATAAGCAGAGAATATATCATGATGGTTTTCTATGTCATGCTAAAAAGTTTGAGTTATGGCAGATGCTTGACATAATCAAGTTTGTGTATTATAAAACTCATTCTAGGAATAATAAAGAGACACAATCGAAAAGGGCATAAGAAGAATTAGAACACAGCTATTACTGCTAAGATTGAGTTGAAAAATGATGAAGTAATGAATTACAGCAGTGGAAATACTAATGGAGAGAAGATGAATCTCCAGTGTCAATCATCATGCCCATTAAAGTCAGTACCTAATAGAAAATTTTAATAAATGAATCAATGAATAAAATCAAGAAATTAGGCTAGAGATTTGAATAGGCATCCAGCATGGACAGTAGAAAGTCTGACTTTAATAGTGAGAGTTTAAATGAAGAAAACTTTGACTTCAGCTCAGTGGAGGGAGGAGGAAGAGCCAAATGGCTGGAGGCTTAGCGGAACACATTTCAAGCAAAGAGAAAAGTATCGTTATTAGGGATCTAATGTGTCCGGAAACCCCTTGTAACATATAATCTTATATTTTGATATCTGATTGGGCAATTCATAATGAACTACCATAAACATACAAATGTTATGTTCTGTTATGGCCGCCAAAGTGTTCTCTTCTGATTTACCAATTTCCATATAAACAGTACTCTGCTTTCTTCCTGGTCTCTCTCTGCTTCTTTTTCCTTCTCCTTTTAACCCATGTACATCATTAACCATGTATTCTACTAGCCGGTCCTGAATATAACGTACACGACTTCAATCTTTGCCAACAACTTCTACTGAGGGAAAAGAACCAGATCATGCATTCAAGTCTGTTCTGATTTGACAACCTGCCAAGCCATTTATTACATTTCACAATATCTGAAAGTATGGGTCAGTAGGTCCTGAAGATAGCAATGCCCACTAAGTACTATCCCACTCCCAAGTTCCTAAGCATGTCTCAGAAAAAGGCAAATTGACCCAAGGAAAACATTAAAGAACTCTACTCCTACCATAGACGTTAAGAAGATCCACTGTAGGTTTGTCAGCAGATAAATTCAAAGGGAACATTATGAAGATAAATTATTAAATTTACCCTAGTCTTTTGGACTTTGCATTTCTACAAAATGTCTTTAGGCTTTCTGGCTTTAAATCTGTTCTGTTTATTTCTTACCAATTTGGCTTCCTCCAAGGTTTTATTTTCTGATTTAGCACTGGTCTTCTCCATCCTCCTGAGATATAATCTGAATAGTCACTCTTCTGATATCTCTGGTTTGATTTTATCTCTCTATTAATTGGCCCTAACTCTCTCAGGCCACCTGTATTTCTGTAATTACCCTCTGGAGGACAAGGTGGGACAAAAGCATCATGGAAATGTTGGAGAGGAGAAGTCTTTTACTTCCAGGTATTGTCTTTTAAAAGTACTCCATCCAGGGACTCCTGGGTGGCTCACTCTGTTGAGCTTCCAACTCTGGATTTTGGCTTCGATTGTGATCACAGGTTGTGGTGATCTTAGGGTCCTGAGATCTAGCCTGAGAGGGGTCCATAATCAGTGCAGAGTCTGATCGTCTCTCCTTCCTCCTTGGCCCCCTCCCCAATGGTGTTCCAGTGCTCACA
The DNA here is from genome assembly GCA_028533885.1 of Nasua narica. Taxonomy (NCBI): domain Eukaryota; kingdom Metazoa; phylum Chordata; class Mammalia; order Carnivora; family Procyonidae; genus Nasua; species Nasua narica. The sequence continues at coordinate 68,764,563 of CM052809.1, forward strand.
CACTCTCTCTCAAACAAATATCTTTAAAAAATAATAAAATGAAAGTATTCCATCCAGATGCCAGTCATTGTCTTAAGGAAAAATAAAAGCTGATGAAATAAAAATACCATTTTTATAGTCATCAGGTTAATTATATTTGATTTGAAAGAGCTAAAATTAAAGAATCTCTGTGGTATTGATATTAACTGATCTATACATGATTTGAAAACAAAATCCAAGATCAACCATGTATTTATTCTGAGTGGCATAGCCTTACGTGTATGGCTTATATTTTTAAAAATCTCCATTTGTATATATGGAAATGAGCTGTATGGTAATATACAACTTGATTAAAGTCACTCAATATTTATATGCTTCAGCCTCCCCACGCACTCTGAATTGGGAATCTATTGACATGAGTTCAGATTTCCAATTCACATACTGTATTTCATCATGACAAACAGACACTATAAATGATCAGGCATAAAATGTTGACTGATATGCATTTTAAGATTTAATACATACTTTTCTTTCTTTTTTTTTTTTATAGATTTTTATTCATTTATTTGAGAGACAAGTAGGCAGACAGGCAGGCAGAGAGAGAGGGGGAAGCAGGCTCCCTGCCGAGCAGAGAGTCTGATGCGGGGCTCGATCCTAGGACGCTGAGATCATGACCTGAGCTGAAGGCAGAGGCTTTAAACCACTGAGCCACCCAGGCGCCCCTAATACATACTTTTCTTAATTTGAAAGTGGTAACTTGTACTAGAGAGTTATCTTTAGAAATAAGATTAAATTTATTTCAAAATCCTAAACTCATTAGTGGATTATGAACTTCATCTGTTCATTGAAAGGCCACAAGCATGATACTTAAGAGTTTGAATCAAGTCTTGAACTTGATTGCCTAGGTCAGTTTCTGGGATTGCCACCTGTGAGCTATATGATTTTGGACAACCTCACCTTGTTTAGTCTTCTTCATCTATAAATTAGGAATAAAGTATTTTTCCTAGAGGATTGTTATAAATATAAAATAAGATGCAAATAACAAACGATGGGCCCATAGAGAATGATACCTACACGTGCTTGTTAAATGATTTAGAAAATGCTCCATCAGTAAAATATTGTACTGAGTTAATGATTAGAGATGTTTTATTAAAGAAGCGGTAATTTTCTTCAACTTGGAATAATACTCCGGTTTCTAATACTGGGAGGAAGAGAACAATATATTCTAATAATATTAGAATTTCATTGTTACTTTCTTTCCAGATATATTAATTTTATAACTTGTGTTGCTATATGTATATTACCAATTTTTCTATTATTAGTTTGAAATGTATTATATTGTAAAGTGATCGAAGTATAAGTATAAAAGTATTAATAATATGGTCAGCAAAACCAAAAGGACTGGCCACATTGCATATTCATAACATTTGACTTATGCCAATTATTACCAGTGTTCAGTTTCATATATAGTGTCTTATCAATAAATAGTATGATGCTTGAAGGTCAAAAATTAAAAAATATTTTGCACATCTGCTACTTTATTGTATTTTAAATGGCAAAATGGTTGGCAATTGCTTCATTGAAAATTTAATTTCCCTTTCATATCTTTCATCCTCTGTGGTTATATAAGTGACTGCATTTGCAGTCATGTTTTTCTACAGATAAAAGTCCTATGGCTTCAGTCATTGGTTAAAGTTTTAAAATAAATACTGTTAACTGAATTCTCTATGCCTTATTTTTCTCAATTACTTAATCCAATTATGGCCAAATTCTTTCTACTCTTTCTACTTGACTTTATCACATCCTTTTACGTTGCTGCTATTTGAAATTTGTTTTCTTCGCTTCATTGCTGTATTGGTTTTCCTTTTTTTATCATGACTGAAGAACCATATAGAAAAAATATGTATAAAATAAGGTGGCCTTATTTTTAAGGTGAAACAATTTTATAATCTTTAAATACATAATAATTGAACTTTCTTGATCAAAATGTATTCTGTATGCTACAAAGAAATTCAAACATACTCCTGTTTTTGAGTAATTATTCTCACAGTAAAAGATAAATATGTTCAAACACATAAGCAAGACATTTCTCATTTGTGTTAAAATGGAAGAGAGAAATGACATTTTCATATTACACAATTTTTTGATTGACTTAACAATATTTTCATATTCTGCCTAAAAAATCTTTCTTGTTAAAATATGAAAATTCTTGCCCAAAGTCTTTGGATTTTCATTTTGATGACTCAAAATTCACTCAGATGACTTTTTCTATCTTAATTGTTACCATAATATGTGGTTTATCGAAATAGAAAAGTGTTGATCTTAATGTCCTACATGACTACAGTCCTTATCTGGTCTATTCTCTCTCAGATACAGAAATTTGTGGCCATTTTAATTTTAGTTGATAGACCCAGTTGTGGTCAAGTGAAGCAAAAGCAGAGGGGCCAACTCAATTTAAGAAATACCTAAGCATACACTATTATAGATCCATCCACATTACATTATAGGGAAATATTTATATATACAGACACACTGGGATCAAATTGTAATTTCTGTGTATAGATCTTTCCATGGCATGTTTTTGTCTTTTAATTCTTACTTGTTGGAGAACTTTATAACATTGTACGTCCTCATTTTAAATGGATAGTGAGAGATTCTTATCATCTGATCTTACAGCCTTTTGTTTTGTTTTTAAGATTTATTTGTTTATTTGAGAAAGAGAGAGAGAGAGAGAGCAAGGGGAGGTAATTCTCCTCTGGGATTCCCAGAGGGAGGGAATCTCAGACAGACTCCTCTCTGAGTGTGGAGGCCCATGCACAACCCTGAGTTCATGACCTGAGTGGAAACTGAATTGTTTGCTCAACCGACTGAGCCACCTAGGTGCCCCTCTTCAGCCTTTCTTTATATGTCTTCATTTAATCCTGATATGGCTCATTCTGAAATAGGAATTTCTTTTATGAAAGTTCACATGTTGGGATACCTGTATGGTTCAGTTGGTTAAGCCTCTGCCTTTGGCTCAGCTCACGATCCCAGGGTCCTGGGATTGAGTTCTGCATGGGGCTCCTTGCTCAGTGGGGAGCCTGCTTCTCCCTCTACCTGCTACTCCCTGTGCTTGTGCATGCGCTCTCTCTCTCTCTGACAAATAAATAAATAAATAAAATATTTAAAAAAATTTAAAAAACCATATGGAAGTTCATGTTAATTGCATACAGTTCCCAAGGCCTGCAACTTCTCAAACTTTCAACCTCACAGTATAGAGCAACAGTTTGTGGGTTTTCTGTTGTTCAGTAGAACATTTGGATCCTTCAGTTGGGTCTGGGAACTATAAGATATTTTATCTTACTTTAGGATATCTATATAATTTCCATATCTATAATTTCCATTATCATGTAAAAGGCTATAAAATGTACTCCAAAGAAACCAGCCTAATTTTATTTTCACTAGTGTTTTCCTGTTTTAGACTATGATATCTTTATTATTATTTTCTTTAGTATTAGGTAGTAGTGTAAGTACTCTATAAAATATAACTGGAAAGTGTTGTAATTTCTTTAGTTCTATTAATGCCATTCTTATAGATACTCCAAAGATCCTTGTAGAGCTACAACCTGATGGGGTGAGTTTCTTCTCCCTCCACGTTATGAAATAGGCCTGCAGCACATGCCGAAGAATGAATGTCATTCCCATCTTTTCAACAATGTTGGGAATTTATATAAACCACCTTGACTGTAGAACAGAATTAATTTCAGGCTAAGTGATACTTCAGTGAATCCTCCTTGCTTAATCAAAATAAATATTTTGGTTTCTCTAGTCCATACCTAGTTAATCTTACATTATAAATACTGAAACTATGATTTCGCTCTTTAATCATGTCATGCTAAGCTTTTCTGTTTGAAATGACTGAATGGACTAAATAGTTGACCAAATTACATATTAGTGTTTATATCTATATCCACATTTATGTCTACACACACACTAATAATATCCACTATAAAATACCAACCAAATGCCAGACAAGATAGGCAAAGCAAACTTACCTGCCTGGAGTTCAGACACTAGTACGTACACTGTATGTCTCTCGTTTGCTCTCTATTGTCAGTCACGAGTCTCTGCACTGTTCTTTTAACTAGAAAAGAAGTGAATCCTTCTTTAGATATTGAAGAAAGGTTCTAGGACCAACATTTTAACACAGATTAGCCCAGGTGAAACAGATAGAAAAACAGGAGTCCAACCTCATTTTGGATGCTTGCTGGTAGGGTGAAACAGGTGTCCCTCACGTGGCTTTGCGGGCGCTCTTGCTGAGGACGTGGGCTGCCGGGGTAGTGCTGCGGAGCATGGAAGAGGTTGGCAGTGATGCTAGGGCCGGGATTCTAGTCCGACCCCTCCTCTGGTAAGAACTGGGGTGTTGGCAGCTGCCTTATCACCACCCTTCTTTGTTCCCACTCATTTCCTGGGCCCGTTCACTGGGGGTTTATTCAATTCTGCGACTTGCCTGCTATCCTTAATGTGATCCATTTGCTTCTTAAATTAGAATTGTTTGTGTAGCTTGATTGACATACCTATTGTGAAAGGCCTAGGGTGGAGAGAAAGCAGAACAGAGGAAAATCAATGTATAAAGAACATCGCATTAGCTGTGAGAATTCAAACCTCGGTAGTAAATCCCCAGCTACAAAGGGAGGAAGAATCTGAAGTACGCTATTTGAAATGAACTGAAATATTTCATTTCTGTAGGCTTTTCTCTATGAGGGATTGAAAGCCACGAATGCGTGCTCATGGTAGTGTTTCTCTTGGAATGCTCTGACATCGGTAAGAACAAAGACCATGATTAAAAATTCATGTTTATCATACCTTGTTAAGGTTAGTTTCATTTGCACAGCTATCTCTAATCAAATTAAGTTTACCTATTATAAATGTATTGCGTTTACTGTACATTACACTTTTTAAAAACAGAATTTTTTTATATTTTATTTTCTCTATGCTTGGCAAAATTTTGTACAATCCCTGTGTATGGATGAATCCATTAAATTACATGAGCTTCTCTTTCCTTAAATATTTTGCCCAAGTAAAAAGGTCTATAGTGTGTTGTAGAAGGGGAATTGTGATTTGGAACCCTGCGTCTTCTCCCCTTCCTTTCCCGACTCTGATATTTCTTCTCTTTGGTTTTCTTGTTACTGCGCAGGGTGTTCTCAGCTCTACTACTTAATGAAACTTCAATTTCTCTTTGAATCCTCCATCTCCTTGGTCCTTGTTTTAGTCAGTAGCAGAGTGATAGAGATGAGAGCCTCTGCTGGAACTTGACTGGTCCTCTCTTGCTGGAACTGGGCTTTTGTGGTTTTTAAACGAGGCTCCTATAATCATCCCACGGCTTTCCTGCTTGATTTCACGCAGCAGTGTACATTCCTGGTTTGCCGCTTCCAGTTCTTGAAAATGAACTCCCGCTTCTGCCACATGTGGTCTTTGATTGTGCGACTCACGCCGTGTGTCCAGGCCGATGGTCCTCACTAGTTCTCTTAGGATTTTCCTGTCCCGTATTCAAACTGACCCACCTGTTTAAGCACGATTGAAGTCCCCCACTTTTGTGGGTTTTGCTCCCCTTGCTATTTCTGTCACAGTTCAGAATAACTGATCTGCACAAAAATTACTTCTTATGTTCTGGGCTTTCCCTAAGCTTTTTACTTGTTTTATTTCACATCATCTTCAGAGTAGCCCTGTGAGGTAGAAACCGAAATCATGCTCATTTTATAGCTACAGGAACGAGACACAAACATAGAAGGCACGCGCTCGGGGCTGCACGGCTGATGAGAGGAGCCTCCAGAATCTGACCCCAGAGAGTCCTCACCAGCAACAGCACCTAATTAATGAACATATGTTGGAGAGGTAAAAATATGAGAGAGGACATGTTCATTACTTTGTGACGGTTACCGTTTAGGCTGGAGAGTAAAATGTCATTTTCATGTTCGTGTCTGTAATAAAGAGAAGGGGGAAGAAGTGGCCTGTATACTATGTATCAAAATTCTACTTCTCTTTCAAATTCCATGTCAAATGATCGTCCTTGCAGGAACATTCTCTTCCTTCTCCCCAAATGAAATCCATTCTCTTTTCAAACTCCCATACTATTTTTTTTTTCCTGTTTCCCTTATCCACTCTACTTTGGTGTGATTTGGGACTTTTCTTCTGGCTCAGATTCTCCGACCATGTTCCCTCTGGATTCTGAGCTTTTCAAGCTCATGTCTTGCTTATCCTTTTGCCCCTGGATAGCAGCAGGTACTCGAAAGTATTTGTGGTTAGTTTCAGACTTTGATGGACACAGAATTACAGACAATAAGAGCTAAACTTACAATGCTTTCGATGCCTTTGATGTCTACAACTGAAGCACTGTTATTATTTAAGACATTCTCACACTACAGAAGTATATTTTAATGTTTATTTGCATTTTGAAAATAAATATCCTACCTGTTTTTCTTTGTCTTTCATGATTAAAATATGGGAGTTTTCAAGGAGGGCTCGTCATGTTAAGTATCTAGTTACAGTTTTAATCTCTAGTTTCATTTATGAGAAGCCAGTTTCCAGGGGCACCTGGGTGGCTCAGGTGCTTAAGCATCTGCCTTTGGCTCAGGTCACGATCCTGGGGTCCTGAGATTGAGCCCCGCATCAGGCTCCCTGCTTGGCGGGGAGCCTATTTGTCCCTCTGTCTCTGCCCCTCCTCCTGCTTGTGTTCTCTCTTTCTCTGTCAAATAATAAAATTAAAAAAAAAATAAAGCCGGTTACCATATGATCACATAATCAGGAAGAGTACAAAGTTATCCATGCACCTGGGACTGAGAAAACAAACATAAATTTAGGAAAAGGTGCAAGATATATATCAGAGTATCTTTCACACGTGACCTGAAGTGATGGTTTTAGATGATGTTTGTTTTTCAGGTTATACTGCAGAATGAAAAACAGCAGTGTAAGCAAATAGGCATTAATCCATGAGAGGCTATAGGCAGGAAAGCACCCATATAACTCTATTTAGACAACTACTATGCTAAAATGAAGAGCAAGTAGCTGGGTGAATACCTTTTCCCCTGCTGCGTTTATCATCAACTGGTACAGAACAGTGTTACCTTGGGGTATAGCTTTAAAATTAATTTCTCCTCTTTTTCTGACAATGTGATTTGTCAAATTGACCCGACAAGTAAAGATGCATAAGAGACAAAAAGAAAGTGTATTTTCTTTACAGTGTCAGAGTAAGAAGAATGTTGACTAGAGTGTAAAGGATACATACATATTGTTTCTGTTTTTTATTCTCATCCTGGTTCCAGCAGCTGCCAGAGGGTATGAATGCCTGGAATCATTTCATTTTTTGACATTCTAGTATAATGAAAACAAGAAAGAAAGAAAAAGAAATTGGTAATGCAGGCTGAAACAATAATTTCACATTGTATGATTTTGGCTTTTGCAAAGCCTATATTTCATCCTACCTAAGCTTGTCTCTAATGTCCCCAAAATTGTACACTTTGTAATGGCAAGAAAATTCAGTGTTTTTTTTGTTTTGTTTTGAAAATTCAGTGTTTTAAAATAAGGTTTTAAACAAAATATTTCCTTTCCTTCTTAGATGCCAGAAATTTTTGTTAAGTTTTTACACAGTTAAAGTTTTACAGAAAGAAAAAATAGTTAAGAAAAGTGAAAGGAAGGAAAGGAAGAGTTCAAAGAGAAGTCCATGAGAGAAGAAAAAACACTTTGCCATTTCTAAAAAAATATTGAGGATGGTGCTCAACAAATAAGATGCATTTTGGACTATGCTCTATCCAGGACCATCTTAGAGCAGTGGGGCTTCTTTGTGATCAGGCGATCCATGATAAAACTTCAAGAGTTGCAAACCTTTGAAATTTCCCCTCCGTTATCCAACTATGTGGAGAGAAGTTCACCCACAAAGCACAAAAACACTAGTGTGGGAAGTGGTGCCAAGATTTACTAGACAGACTGGAAGTGGCTGGAAGGTCAAAGTGTTGGCAGTTAACCAGTGGTGGGTTGGCAGTTAACCATTGAAATGCCTTGAAATGTCACAGGTGCCTTGAAATGTGACCTGAATGCCTCCAAAGCTGTGATGGCCTCTGAATGAGGAGTAAGGTCATTTTTATGCGTGAAATGCTTTGCCTGAACATGTCTTTGAAACATGTTCTAATCCTGGTTGATTCAGTAATTCAGAATTTCAGTTACAATAGCGGAAACTGAGGTTGTCAGTGCTTTGGCAAAAGGACAACAATTTGAAAGAAAACTGCTACAAACGGTATTCTGGAAGTGTCCCAGTTTTGCACTGTGTATCCTGCATCCCAGCTAATACTTAGTCTCAGGCTAGCCAAGATGGTTGGTCACCCTGGAGAGAAGTTTGAGGAGTAAAATGGCTCTAGTTTCAGAGTTCTTTTCTTTTTTTTTTTTTTCCCTCGAGAAGCCTTTTCTCCTAAGATTTCTTTAGCACAGGTAGTGTTTTCTCCATTTCAAGATACCATTTCAGGTCCATCTGTTTAGATAGGCTTTCCTCTGTTGATGAGGGAGATAAACTACCGTTATTTCTCCTTTGCATTTATGAGGCTCTTTTCTCCGTATGCATAAAATGCTTTCTAAATATCTCATTAATCCTCACAACATCCCCTTTGGTTGGGGAGCAAGCATTATAACCAGGTAGTGAAGATTCTTGTCACTCTAATAATGGCACTTCATTACTTAGCTTAATGTGATTTTATGGCAGTTTCCTGGAAGTTGGAAACAGAGTATCATTTGCAAATGGAGATAGTAAATAAAGAAAAATGTCATCTCGAATATAAATGCTTGAGGATGGATGTTAAAGATTGACAGTGAGATTTGAGAAGATAGAGCACATGATACTTTCTCTTCTTTTTTTGGTTTGCATTCGGCTTTTCCTCTTGAAGTCTGTTAGTGTAGCTAGCTTAATTTTGTTTTCTAGTAAATGCTTAAGACTTCTCAAAATCTCACTGTGTTTTAATGTGAAATAGGCAATTTTTAAATTTCAATTCTATTAGCCAACATATAGTACATCATCAGTTTCAGGTGTAGATTTCAGGATTTCATCAGTGGTATCTAACACCTAGTACTCTCAAGACTTAACGATGTTTCAATGTGAAATAGGCCAATTTTAGAGTTGGAGGAGATGCTAGAGATCGCTTAGTGGCCCACAGTAATTCCACTTCTTAATTTCTTTTTCAGACGATGTGGGGTAGTGTGGTGTAGTGGCAAGAGTTCTGACTGAATTTCTGCCTGTTTATGTCCCTGTCAGGCTGTGGGACTGTTGGCAAAGCTTTCATTCTCTCTGAATCTGTTTCTTCATCTTGAAAATGAGAATGTTGAACTAAGTAATTACTGGAGTTCTCTCCAATTCTGAGACAATGGGGAACAGATGCTTGGGGAGTTCATGATGGATCTGGGGTCATAGAACCAGCACCCACACCCAAGTCTTTGCGCCCCTGTTTCAGTGAACCTCACCCATGGCTATACTGTCTCTCCTTGCACATATTTAAGTTCTTTTTTTTATTTTTAATTATTAAGCTCTTTCCCCCAAAATACAGCTATATTGAATATTTTCCCTGTGGTTTTTCAGTCTCTATCTTCTGAGATTGAAAATACAGTGAAACTTACTTAGGAGACCACCTGGATTCATAGACCACCTGCCTAAACAAATTTGCCAAGCACTGATTCTTTTTCCTAGAGATGTGCTGCATCTGGTGGCCACCTGCTTAATGGGTCTGTAAGCAGCTCACCAAGTGCGCTAGGTGGCAAAGGCAGGATTTTTTAGTAGGAACATAATAATTCCCCCCATGGTAGGAAATTAAGCCTTGAAAACCACAAATATTTTTTGCTAAACAAAAGTTCACTTACTATAACTCATAGCTTGAGAAATTCAAATTTCTATTCACCTTAATAAGTAGCGATACTGATCTACTTATCAAACTGTCCCTCCCTCTGTATTTGTATTGAATTAATCTTTTCCTTCCAAGGAGCAAAAACAGGAACACATTGTAATTGTTTTATTTGCATATTATCTCCCAGAGTTTGAAAACATAAGCATTTCCATTTTATAACAAAGGGAGTGTTCGCCATGTGAGAAAACGATGGAGAGATTAAACAGAAATCATTTTTGGATTCCCAAGCCAGTGTTTTATCCATTAAGGTAGTTCTCACTCCAGTATTTCTGGCAGGTTTCACAGCCTCCATTCTGTCTTGGGCAGTGGTACATTTTCACTCTGCTGTATAATTAAGATAGAATGGTTGCACAAGTGATTTGCAGTGGCTCCAGAAATGGTAATTAAAGTTGCTACTTTTACATCGTCAGGCATTTATTCCCCCCCCATATCAAATGAAACAAACTCTTTAATTGCTTGACCAGCTATACTTGTCTCTTGGGAATTAAAGTTTGCATCCGAGTGAAGGTGAAAATAGATGCTTGAAACAAGTTACTGGTCAAGCAAAAATGCTCACTATGAGTAAAGATTGTGCCACTGATCCTATGGCTAACACATCCTAAATAATAATGTCACAGGTCTTACAATAATGTCTTCACCTTTTTCATATTCTATTTCAGATTTTTCGTTGGCTCACTAATTCCAAGGTATGTTGGGGATTTACTGCTGGGTATTATGTTCGGGCTTACTGTATTTCATCAAATCTAAGGCAAACTTCATTTTGTGAATGACCAAGAAAGTGAAAATCCTTCCAGTTCAGCTTTCAGAGATTTCAAAACATAAAAGAGTGCATCCTAGACTTGGTGCACTGTTGCTGTTGAAAAACTTTTGTTATCTGTTGCCCTAGGCCTATGGTGGAATTGTGTGGACTTCAGCATTGTAACTGAAGCTGTTGCCTGTTAGTTTTGACAAGGTCCAATATGGGGTACTGTTTTAAGGACTGCTATTTCAGCTAGGAAAGTGGGAAAAGCTGTCTCTCTGGAATGATACCTAACTTTTTCTACTACTGTGGGCTAGAAATAGCTTTTTTACATGGATAATTCAAATAATTTCCAAGGGATTCATTTTCTCTTGAATAACTCATTGGAGACCTGAAAATACTTTATGATATTTCAAGGGAGAAGGCATCCTTATTGCAAGCAGGCCTTAAACAATGCAGCAAATCTTTCATTCTTTTTTTTTTTTCCTGGTTCATAAAGCCATTGGGTAGGGAATACACAAATCTAGAAGCAGTGTTGCTGTATTATTTGGTGCTGACATTTGTACGTGAATAAGAGCATCATTTAATATTTTCTTCAACCATCAACCAAATGCTTTCTGACATTATACTCTAATTCTGCAAGATACAGAATCAGATGTCATAAATGACAGAGGAGGTAAGCTGCAAGAGTCAGTTTTATGTCTCATTTTTCTCATTTTCCAGGGGTTGAGATAGATAGAAACATTCTGAAAAATTCACTTCTATGCATATGAATCTTCATAAATGCAAATTCTATTGACTTTAACATTCAATTTGCTAGCAAGCTTGAAAGGTTTGAAATTGCACTTGAAAATGCCTTCTTTTTGGCAGTCAACAATAAATATTTTCCAAGCAGTTGATGACATTAGGATTAAGTCAAAGTAAAACCACATTTCAGTGCTTGAGGATTAAATGTACATTTCTATTCACAGTTGGCAATATCATCATCTCTCTAATGTGGCAAATAAGGAAGTTTTGACACCATTTTGCTGTTTTCCTTAGCAACAAACTCACTTGATGCATAGTGTGTACTAAATATTTGTTTGTTGAATTAAATATATTGTCACTCAATAAATCATTAATTAGTTCATTCAAGACATATCTTTTGATCACTTCCTTTTTGCCAGTTCTCCTAGAAAACATTACAAGTGCTTTTTGCTTTCTAGCCCATTCCTGTACTTTCCTTTTTATATTTTTTTTCTCACTATAAAATAGACTTGATTATCTTCAGCTTGGCTGCTAGTACCTCATTTTCACTTGATTTCCCATTTCCAGGATTGAGTACTTTTCATCTGTCTAGCTATTACTGTCAAAGCTGGCTTCTTCGTCTGTCACACTGACCCATCTTTGCCTACCCGAAGCCCTTCATCAATTTTCCATTGCATTGAACACCGCGTCTGCAATATTCTCATTCTTGAAGACTTTCACTGGGAAGATCAAATGCTTTTCCTTTTTCCATCCTCATGTTCCCAATCCCTTTTTCTTGCCTCAAATTTACCTTCTCAGGTATGTCTCATTTAAACTGTCAAGATTTCCATCCTTGTGAAAGCATTTTGTGTATTTCGACCTGTCTTCTTAATCTGGCATGCAAAACATTATTTAGGCAATTTCAATAGCTTCTGAAATTCAATTGGTTTTGCTAAAACTTCCTAGACTATTCAAATTAGTAATAGCATACAAACATCCTGACCCATCCAGATAATGAGATTTCCTTTCATTGTAATATGATCTCTCTTGATACAATGGAAAGTACTCACCTCAAATTATGTTACATAGAGCATCTTAAATTTCAGTCAGCTCATTCAGTATAGGAATTCCATTCTCTGTGTATCTTATAAATGGTTCCCCATGTCTATGCTGTCTCTTTGAGGTGTAGTATTTTATTGATTAAAATAAATTACTCTGAAAATATAAAACATACTGTATGTCCAACTGTGTACTTAAGTGATTTATTAGTCATTCTTAGAACAAAGAATATGATAACTAGACATTCAAACTTTATGGAAAAGACGTCAGCCACTGGTATAATGACATTTTATTTTTTAAAAAAGTTAATTTTGAGAGGGTTGGGGGAGTCAGTATTTTATACATAAACAATAAAGCTCTTTCCATAGCACTTGTTAGTTATTTCTCTCCTCTAAAGCTATGATTCAATATGCCTAAGTAAAATATAGGAGAACTTACTAAAATTCCAGTCTCAGACCCTAGCAGCAACAATTTTAATTTACTTACTCTGCAATGGATCCCAGGAATATAAAATTATAGAGTAAGAAGTTCTTTTCAGCCAAGGACTGGAGGCTTGTGTTCCCCGCCCCCCACCAAACTCATACTTTGAAGTTTCCATATCTAATATGATGGTGTTTATAGGTGAGGCCCTTGGGAGGTAATTAGGTTTAGATGAGTTCATGATGGTAGGGCCTTCACGAACGGATTAGTGTTCTTAGAAGAGAAGAAAATAGCAGAAGTTGCTCCCTCCATGTGCACTCACCCAGGAAAGGTCATGGGAGGACACACAGCAAGAAGTTAGTGCTCTACAAGTCAGGTAGAGAGCTCTCGCCAGAAAACCAACTCTATGGGACCTTGAGCTTGGGCTTTCCAGCCTCCAGAACTGTAAGAAAATGAATGTCTGTTGTTGAAGCCACCTAGTCTATGGTATTTAGTTATGGCAGCTCTGGAAGATTAAGACTGTTTCTTACTATGCTTTCTGATAATTTGATTTTTTTTATTAGCCCATGTTACCAGATTGATTTATTGCATTATTTGCCAGTGATAAAAGCCTTACTGAAACTAGAATTGTTATCCCTATTATTAATTTACATTACCATCGGATGGTGGATTCATATTGCATCATTTTATGTTTTCACTGAAATTTTTGTCGAAAATATGGGGATTTCAAATTTTGTGCTTCATGCATTCTGTGGGAGACATTCATTAGTCTCCTATAATACCATGCTTTATTTTGACCTTTTACAATTTTGAAATGAAATTGGCTATTAGTCCTATTGTATAATTTTATAAATTAAAAACAGTCTTTGCAAAAGAGTTATCAGGGCCACTCATGACAGGAATGTGTTGTGCAACAAATAGAAACTTCAGAAATAACTAGTTCTTGATATTGGACACAGGTGTCAGGCTGTGTGGAAATGAAACACTGGTTCAGCAGGAGGATAATACTAGATGGACGTTTCTTTTAAATTTTGAATATGGTTAATAGAATTTTTTTTCTTTCCTTCTCCTCATATGCCTCCCTCTTCTTTCACACATAACAGAGGAGCAAATTTTCTTCTCCATTTCCCTATAAGACATTACCTCTTCCGTAGCAAGAAAACTACCATTCTTTCCCACCCTGTTCTGTTTTGACCTTCCTTAACTTTGTCCATCTCCCATGGCCAGAGAATTGTCACTTAAACAAGTGATTTATCAGAACTTTAAAGACTTTAAGACATGTTTTCTACTTGGAATGTTTTCTCTATACCCATGTGAATGTTCACAATTTTATTTTTAGAAGGAAAATTTAATTTCTGTTTAGTTCTACATAATTCTTCTTAAAAAGTCTTTAGTGAGAGCAGGAATGACTATATGATATTTAGGGTATTACCATTGCTTGAATACCTTCTTATCTACTTTAGTATTATGTAGACCACTCAAAAAGTCATATGCCTTGATAAGTCACAGATCTGGAATGAGAGCTGGTTTGTATAGTTCTTAGGGATTTAGAAGTTCTCTCTTTAATAAAGTTATGTGAATACTTTGATCATATATGTCTTGCTGGAACTTAAAAGTATTTAGAGTGTTCTTCTACTCATAAAGAAAACACATGAAAACAACAATGAACAAAAATTTTATAGACATTTTAATAAAGTACAAGGTACTATACAAGGTACTATAAATACTATAGTACTATAAATATTTCAGTGGAATTCTGATAAAATTTTAAATTTCTCCACACACACTGGTGAAAATTTATATCCAACTCATCCTTTGGAATTGACTTTACTCTGGAAAAGGAAAAAATAAAAAAGTCAAGAAGTTAAAAAAAGATAACTTTTTCTACATTTGTTTAAATTCTACTGATCTTTCATAGGTAGGTACTATATTGGATAAAAGATCCCCAACTCTGGAGGTAAGGTTCCCTGGTAGCATTGACTGTGTGCGGACTCTGATACTTGCTAATTTTTCTGTGTTAGCCTCATCACCTCTTAGGAGTCCTAGTTTCTTTATATGATATACAGAAGTAAGATCCCATGATGTAACATGTATAAAATACATATTAGAAGGTCCAGCACATAGGTGGCTCTTAGTGAACGGTAGCTGCTATTATTGTGAAGTTGTGATGATGATATGAACCTTTTTATCTTTATTATGTTAGCTTCTCTGAGAGAAGTCCTGACCTCAGAAAATAGTTTTCTCCATAAATTTGAGGGTTTAAAAAGAAATCTTCCTTGGGGCACCTGGCTGGCTTAGTCAGTAGAACAGAAGACGCTTAATCTTAGGTTTTGAGTTCGAGCCCCACTTTGGATGTAGAGATTATTTAAAAATAAAAAAAGAAAATCTTAAAAAAACAACACCTTCCTCTACAGTTCTAAAGGATTTTTCTGTGTTTTAATGTTCTCTGCTAAATGCCTATCTCATATTACCCAAGGTGTAATCTATTTTGCCTTAATATATCTGATCAACCTTTCGGTTCAATAGCTGGGAAATATAAAATACGTTACTCTGGTTTTATTGAAAAGACTATCTTCCCCTGGTTGAAACTGAGGTGGAAGGCATCCCATATATGTGCGAACATGGCTCCTCTGGCATTCCCCATGTAACTTGATTTAACACCCTCTTGAGGAAAGCACCTAGATGCCAATACCACTGCTATTATTGCTAGAATTAGGGAAAGCAGAGGGTAGATTGAATTGCTTTGGAGGAGAAATCATTACCCTTCAACTCATTAGGAATGATTAAGAAAAATTCATACCTTTGAAGGGACTGGGCTGGTTTTGGTGGTGAAATTTCATGAATGGAACTATGGCCTATGAATAAGTTTTATTTAAAAGGGTAAGTTACAGTTTTCCTTTACAAACAGTGTACAAGTAACAAAATATTATTCAAGAGAAATGAGCTAATTTTCCTTTAGTTGGGATATGGTTTATAAATGATATTCTCCAATTCAGAGTTTCATTTCTCACTAGAACTATCTAATGGTTGTTCCCCAAAGTCGAAGTGCCTGTTAAAACTCTCATTGCAATTTATAAACCAGAGTTTTAAGCAATCCAAGTCATTTTATATATTTATCTCTCTTTGGCAGTTCTAACAGCTGAAGACTTAGTATCAGCTATGAATTTCATTACTGTAATTTTACTCCCATTCCAAATTATTAATATCGATGCTAAATAAATGATAGTGTTATCCATGCTAAATAATATTATTCTAAACTGCTTAGAAAAGGAAGTATTCTCACAACTTTTCTTATTACTTTTGCAAAATGAGGAGGAACTAAAATATGACAGTAAAGCTTTAGCATTTATAATGTTTCCATTCTGGTTTTTCCCCTCAATATTTGTCATGATCTTAAAAACTAAGTTTATAATCTTACTGAAAATTTTTTATCCATAAAGTATCAAGGCAAAATAACATTGTTTTAAAGTGTTCTATTAGAATACTCTAAAATAAAAAAAAAATAGAGGATACACATTTGTCCCAAACTGATGATTAAAAATATATCTGTCTTTCAAATTATAGAGTCCGAGTAAAACACCGAAACTTTCTTCTTACCCAACATCATTTACCTTCAACCTGCAGGTCAGCTGATATTCTCTTATGTTTTAAAACACTTCCTTAGATGATTGATTTCACTTGGAAGCAGAGAGAAAATATATGAAGAGATACATTTGGGTAGGAGAATGACTAGCCATGATGCCTATGCAAACATATTTCTTGTTTGCTTTCTGTGTTATGTATTTCTGTAATACATATCTTTTGTTGCTATTGTTTTTTGCTTCCTGACAAATATGTTCTAGTGACTGGATTCTTGTGTGCTTAAATAACCCACTTTATTGAGGTTTGATGAATATACAAAACTTGTCCCTATATAATATATACAACATGATGGGTTTGGAAATCTGCACCTATGAAAGCATTGCCACTATCAGGGCCATAAAATTATCCATAACCTTCTCAAATATCCTCCCTACTACCCTTGTGTTTCTTTCCCCTTTTGTGATAAGAGAACCTAGCATAGGATCTATCTGCTTAACAAATTTTAAGTACATAATTCCATATTATTAACTCTGGACCCTGTGTCGAATAGGAGATGTCCAGAACTTGTTTACCTTGTTTAACTGAATTTTGTATTCTTTGACCATCACCTCATTACCCCTGGCCTCAGCCCCTAGTGGCCATCATTCTACTTGCTGCTTCTGTGAGTTTGACTTAGACTCCATATATGAGATTGTGTGATATTTGTCTATCAAAAAAAAAAAAAAAAAAAAAAGGTCAGTGTTATTTAAAAAAAAAAATTCCATTCTGAGATCCAGAATTCAATTCCTTTAGATATATACCCAAGAAGTGAGATTGCTGGAATATATGGTAGTACTATTTTTAATCTTTTGAGGAAGTCTCATACTCTTTTACATATAGACTATAATACATTATATTCTCATCAACAACATAAAATGTTTCTCTTTTATCCACATCCTCACCAATGTTTTGTGTTTTGTTTTCTAATATTATTTATCTTGACAGGTATAAGGTGATATCTTGTTGTGGTTTTGATTTGCCATTCCCCTGGTGACTAATGATGCTGAGCACCTTTTCGGGTACCTACTAGCTATCTTTGTGCCTTATTTGGAGAAATACCTGTTCAGGTCCTTTGCTCATTTTTAATTGGGTTGCTCTTCTGCTGTTGAGTTGTAGGTGTTTCTTATGTATTTTGGATATTAATCTCTATCAGTTATATGCGCTGCAAATATTTTTTCCCATTCAGCAATTTGCCTTTTCATTTGTTCATTTTGTTGGGTGGTATGGCTCTGGCTAGGTATGTGGGTGAAAGAGACTGTCTCTGGGACTTTTTGGAGCAGGACTAAAACTGAGTCACAGTGCTGCTTCCATAGCACATCTGCACTCGGATCTGTGTTCAGCTGGTCACTAGCAGGGAGCCCTCCTGCCTTCTTAAAGCTCCACCAGGATAATGCAACCTCTTAGCTGGATCCCACAGCTCTCCCAAATGCACTTTTGTCAGAAATGTCTGCCAAATTATTGTTCTTGTAAGGGATGAAGGTTGAGGCCTCCTATTCCTTTATTTTACTGACATCATCTTCTGGCTTCCTGTTGTAGCATTCTGATTAATTTCTTTTCACAAGGAAATGAAGAAAGAATTGGACTTCATGATGGTTATACTTAGATTCTTACCCTGATTCTGCAATGTAGTAAGAGTGAGGAATGGGACAATTTGAAAGTTCTTTGATTTCTTTGCATTTTGTTTCATATGATAGGAAAAGATCATAATTCTCACACCATGCAGAATTTTTGACAAATGGTAGGTTTGCTGCAATATTAGTTCACTCCTTTGCTTTGCTTGCTTTCTTCTTATTAAAATGTGAGTACTCTGTCCTATTTATTAGTATATTCATGATCTATTCACTGTAGCTCTTTACAAAATGTTTGTTGAATAAAAAAAATGGCATACTAGTCAACATTTTCATCCTCCCATGTCCAAGGATTTACTCTGACACGTTTATGTTAGCTGCCTTTGGGTCTCTACTAAACAACCATAGGCCTATCTAGACACTTGCCTTAGGAATGCTAATGATGTAACTCACACTTGCTTTAATAGGGTTGCAAAGATGAATATTGAAGTGATGAGGTTTCTAAGGGAAAAAAAAACTAGAAAGAAAATTAATGCAAATTATGTATGTACTTGAGAGGCAGAAGGAGAAAGGGTAGAATGAAAATGATAATTGTTCAGTGTCTAAATGCAAAGAAATGAGAGAATATCATGAGGGAGAGAGGTTAATCATGTCCAATATTGCACGGATGCCTTGCTGACTGAAAAAAATGTCCTTCAGTTTATTAATATAGAGCTGGTTAATAAGTAGAGTGTGTAATATCATACCTATAGAAGAAATCATGGTATAAATAAAAATATATGCTGTTTTTTGCAGATGTTAAGAAATTTATGGAAGTCTTTATGAAGAGATAAAGAATAACAGTATAGGTTTAATTATTTACATCAAGTATTGGATAATACAATCATATCAAATATTTTAATGTATGAAATGTACTATGAAAATGTTCTAAAATAATTCAGTCATTTGACAATCAATTATTTCTTGATAAGAAAAAAATGAAAAGACTCTAAAACTCAAGTTTAAAACACAAATTGTTTGGACTGTACACGAACTTTAGTGTTCATATTTATTATTAAAAACTACTTCATTTCAAAGAACCCATTTAGCAAGGCACACTATGTGTTTAAGCTTTTTCAATAACTCTCTGTCACTAGTCACCTTTATATCATGATTTTCCTAAATTGAACTCTGCTTCATGATTCAGTTAAAGTAAGCTGGGTTGCTATTTCCTGAGGCATCATTTCATTTCTTTCTCCCTCCAATCTTTTGTTCCTTACTCTTTACTAACATTCTCTGGACATTAGTTTTGGACTCTTCTTCAGGAACCATTCCACGATAACCCAGGGTAAATGAGTAACATCCAACTATATTTACAAATCATGCAGGCCCCCCAAAATGCATGGGATGGAAATTGAGGGCTGTAATCTCAATCTTTGTATCAAGTAGAGATCCAGGTGCAATTTGTAACTTGAGACTCTTAATTCCTAACCTATCATCCTCATGGACATTATCACAGTTGTTAATCTCTCCTTATTTCACAAATATGGAATGCTTTCTATTGTCCAATTTCTCTTGAATCCATAGGCTTTTAAAGAAAAAAATGTGTTGGCCAGAGTTAAACAAACAAGGAAGAATTAGTTCAAGACCATTGCTTTGAGAAGAATGAACTCAACTCCACTCAGAGGAAAGGTGGGAGAGTTTCCATTAGTTGGGGTGAGCCAGTGGAAAGTACTAGAGGATGTTATGGGCACCATTTGTCAGAGTGATTAAGCCCTCTGTATTTGCTAGTCAGTGTTTATCTAAGGCTCCTCTCCTCTCCCAGAGACTGGGAGATAGGGGTTCTATTTTATTAGATGATTACATTTCAAAGGGATGGCTCCCTGGCCTTTGAAAAAGATATCCCTTGGTTGTAAAACTGGCAAGGAACTGGGTGAAGATTTATCTTCATTTCGCAGGGCAGAAAAAATTGCAATTACAAGTTTTCTAACATACATGCTCTAAGAAAAAAGTGATCAGGGGCCTGTAGACAGGAAAAAACTGTCTAATGGTTAGTGAAGCTGAGGGGAACATTAAGGCCATGTCTTGGTCAAGACCATGCTCATCTTCCGTTAAAAAACTCCACTGGTACAGTGACATTAATGTATTCCTGGTAATGCCTTGCACAGTATCTGACAAAAGGAAAAGGTGAGTATATATTCATCAAATAGAATTGTTCATTAGCGCTTTTTCTGTTTTATGAACGGATGGGTTAGAAGAAGCTCTTCCTGTTTTCCCTAAGAATCATAAATTCTGGGGCAAGTTTTTGAAAGTTACTATTCATTGGCTTTTGTGACTTGGGATATTATTATTTTTCTGCTACGTTTAAAACTGGTGCCCGTTTGGCTTATTTCCCCTGTGAATACAGTTTGAAGCAAAGTATGCCCAGGTTATAGGTTTGGACTTTGGCAGACAGAGTGTTCAGTTTTGATCTGCCTTCACCTAGGTTTTTTCCTTTGGTGTACTGTCACCTGGGACAATATGTTTAACTGCTCAGAATCTCACTTCCAAGGCTCCTAGCTGTAGCAGTCCCTTCTCTTTTCCTCACAGTAGCATGTTGAACAGCAGTTGGTTATTAAAGAATGCCTCAGGCTTTTAGGAGAAAGATGCCACATTTATGCCATATTACCAAAGGAAATCCACAGACTTAGTTCTTTTTAGGCTGTGTTGATCTATTTATATACTGTTGGGGAAGGAAAATTATTTTCCTTTTATCTTTCTAAGTTCTTGGTTAAGATCTCCCTGTAATGAAAGACAGCTTAACAGGAGAAAAACAAGCCAAAGTTTCATAACACATGTACCTTCTCTGTACATGGGAAATAGTTAGAAAATGGAGTAAATCCCAAATGCCCAAGCTACTACATTAAAGACATCTCCAGCTAAAGATAAAAGAAGATGCTGGGGAGTGAGGAGCCAGTTATGGAAGATTTCAAGCAAAGCCCAGTAAACAAGGGTAAGGTGGTTACGCAGATTTAAATTCATGACTTCTCAATTGGTAAGAGTTTCTAGAGATTTAGAGTGATCTTCTTTTCCTGGTACACAGAAAGAGAGACACCCTTACAAATGGAGAATTCTCTTGTAAATGTCTTACAAAACGATAACTTTTACTTAGTTTTCAGGCTTCCTGTGTGTGCTATTTCTTAAAAGTAATCAGCCTAAAAGAATTGTCATGCACACTTTGGGATGACGTATTTTGGGGTGACATATTCCGCTTCCCTCCAACACAGGTCTTTTATTTACATCACTGAAGTTCAATACGGTTTCTTTATAGTCTCTTTCTAGTTCTGATTTCAAAATGATTTGGAAAGGTCAACGTATCTACGACTCCTACCCAGAAATAGCACTTGATATCCTCCCTAAGTGATGTGGAGAGTTGGGATTGGGAAGGACGGGGAAAAAAAGAACAACAGCAAAAATTAAAACTTGAACCGTTGTTGCAAGGCAAAATCCTCAGTGTTTTTGAAAAATACATTCCAAAGCCTGTTCATTTAAAAATATTACTTAGTATTTGAAGGCTAGCCAAAGAATCACTCTACAATTTTAGTGGCAACTGAAAATTACATCTCCGACCTTGATTTTTTTTTTTCATGCAAAAAACCAGCTGCAAGCACAACAGAGCATTCCCAAGGATGCAATTAAACTCAATGGCTTTCTAATGCATTCTTCACTCTTTATAACTATTACATTTCTAGGGTAATACATTACTTAAAGTAACATTTATGCTATGATTCAGATTGTTTTACACGAAATGTTATAATGGCAAGAATATTATTTACATAGAAACTATAGGACAGGACTATTTGGATGAAAAAATTCAGAAAAAGTATTTTTAAGTTTCATTTTCCTTTAGATACAATTTTAGAAAGGAAACTTAGCTTTTAGTGTTTAGATTGAGAGAAAAGTGGCAATACTTTTCAAGGACCTATTAAATGAAATGAGAAATAAAACACAGGCTTCTGCTACTTGGAAAGGTTATGAAAGGTTCCATAGCTTGTGTGGAGAGGCTTATAGAGCCTTCGTTTCCATTGCTCTCTAGAAAATAACTCCAAAAGTTTTTCCTTGTTTATAAATGGGTGTAAAACCAGGAAGGGGAGTTGGGAGAACTTTTAGGTTTCTTCCACTTGAAGAATAAAAATAACTGTCCTGTAGGTCTTGGTATATACTGAGAGTTTCACAATGTTTATGGCTCAGCACCACCTCGTTGGTTAGGAATATCAATATCCATATCCTTTCTGCAGTTGTTGAAATGTAGTCTTAGAGATAAGCAACTGCTTTGAGATCGTGCAGTTAATTTCAAGTCAGAAGTAAAATGCACAACTCTCCAACCTCAAAACTCAGGTTGTTAATTTCTACCCTCTACTATCTTTTTTTTTTTTAACCCAGAGTGCTATCTCATACTGTGAGATGATTTTTCACACCAGCGAGATGATTTTTTTTTTGTCAGCGTCACAGTGCACACATTTTTTAAAATTAGGAATTCACTTTTTCTTCTGAATTAGACATATAAGTGAAAAGTTTCATGTACATGTAAGTGTAATAGCAAAACTAAATATGGGGAACCCATAGATAGTACTTAATATTTTGAAAAGCATATAACAGAGAATCCAATGGTTTTGAAGGAACTGGATAATTTTTTAAAGGTTGTTGTTTGTTGTTGTTTTGTTTCATTTTTTTGTCTTTTTAGATATGAAACCTAACCACCAACTTATTTTATATATCGAAATAGCACAGGAAAAAAACAGGAACTCTTCTAGGGTCATGCTTTGCTCAAGGGCAGTTCCAGTCACATGAAACCTAACCTGTAGTAGGGTTTGTTCAGAGGTGGCAAAGTTGCTTTAGGGTGAGGAGTATCAAGAGTAGGTGAACGCTAAGGAAATAGGTGATGTATTAGATGATGTAGTAGGTGATGCTAAGGAAGACAATTAAAATTAAGACTGGCTCAAAGTAGTTGAGTCTAGCTCCAGAAATGTGGAATCTCAGGTCTTAGCCCGGGTTGCTGAAATATAATCTGCAGTTGGGCAAGATCTCTTGGAATTCGTAAGCATATTAAGGATTGAGAGGTGCTGTCCTAAAAGTGGAGCTTCACGAGAATTTTCATTCATCCTTGTAAAGTCATGCTTCCATCTTCGATCAATGATGTTCATCAGAATCATCTGTGAGATTTTAACAAATATAGGTGCTGGCCCCATTGTTTTTGAATGGCTTGGGATATTGGCATATGGCATAGGTACTTTGAAGAAAATCAGAGAACACCCCAACCCAAACACATACACCTGAACTGACATAAACACTCCTCTCAAGAAAAATATATTTTAAAAAGTATATGGATAATTTGGATATGATCAAAGTTTGAGAAAACTAAGTCTACTTGATACAGAACAGGTCATCTTATATTAAATCTCCCTCCTGAGCAAGGAGTATTTAATCCTAACATTTACCTTGATGTCATCAATCCTAAATTTATTGGTCCTTTAAAGTTTGGTAGAATGTACATCATTCTTAAAGTATTTTCTCAATGCTGTTTTTTCCAAACTAAAATGTTCTTTGTCTTCTTAAATTGTGATTCATTTTTATCTGTACCTCTCCTGTGAAACACTTCACACCCTATTTTGTACTGTATTCTTACATGCATTATTGCTGATCTTATATGTTTGAGTATCCCACAAGACCTAGAAGATTACTTAGAATGTCACATAATTAGCATTATATTTGAGTTGAGAAAGCAAATAAGTAGATAACTATTTAGAAATAATAATGATGAAAAACCAGTGTAATATAGTCAAATATTAGTTGAACCAGCACTAAGAAAGAGTGAAGCCCCTCTCTACTATAAAATCAAGTATGGCTTTGAGTTCACTGAACCTCTCCTTTTTTACCAATTCATTTTGTGGAAATATTGGGGAAGTTTTTTAAAGACTTTGTCAATGCATGTAAAATTTGAAAGAAAATAGCCAATTATTTTTCTTGTTTTATTTTGTTTTCTACTAGATGCTCTTATAGGTTTGAAAGTAACTTTCTATGTTTCTAATTTATTTCTACCCTATAAATCAAGTTATGACATTGTAAATTGTTCGTATTAGTGATTATTTGGATTATAGCACAAAGGCATAAGACATTCAATATCCATACTCCCAAAGTAAGGCTGAATTTTATTACATGACTATGTAAATTATCTATGCTGTATAACAAATTATGCAAAGTTAGTGACTTTAAGCAACAAATACTTGTCATCTCACAGTTTTACAGGGCAGAAGCCTGGGCAGGGTTTAGCTATTTTGTCCACTTTAGGGGACAACCTGCTGGCTAGGTATTGGCTGGGGCTACAGTCTCAGCAGGGGCTCAAATGAAGAAAGATCTGCTTCCAAGTTCTCTAAGATGGTTCGCATATAACTGAAGGAGACAGTTCTATTAAGTTTTCTCCTACTTTATAACTAAGATCACCTTTCCTTAATGTTCCAATAACACATTCCTCCCTTCTTTTTGAGTCCTAACTGGAAGCATCTTCAACTACTAATAGTTGGACCAAGTTTATTTTGGCTCTTTTATGCTCATCAAAATTATCTCAGTTTTCTCTCACTTCTTGATTTCAAAAACACTACCACATTAGAGTCACTTATTACTTTGTCACCCACTTTTACCAAAATCTTTATTTTCTGTTTTTAACAATTCAGAACAAACTTAGCAATTTAAAATAACAAACCTTTATTATCTCATAGTTTCTGTGGGTCAAGATTCTAGACCTTAATCATCCATCCACCTCTCACTTGTCCATCCTCTGGTATCTGCCCCCTCGCTTCTCTTCTTGTTTACATGGCCTGGAGGCAAAGGCCTTGCCCCTTACTGGTCATCCTAAGGCCCTATGCATGGCAGTCTCTGCCAAAGGGTCAGTTCAGCTGGGATGGTTGAGGGGATGGTTTACTTGGGTAATCTACTCATGGGCTCACAAGGGTACAGGAAATTTTTCTTTTGGGCTGCATTCTTATCTAGAGACTCCACTAAAGAATGATTGCCTTTGGAGCTCATTCATGTTACAGACAGAATTCATTTCTTTGCTTCTGTGTAACTGAAAACCCTGGCTTTCTGCTGGCCAAAAAGAGGACTGGTTAGCCTAAGATTTTGGTTAGCTTCTAGTGGCTGTGAGCCCCCAGATGACAGCCAGCAAGAAAATAGAGACCTCAGTTCTTTAGTCAAAGGAGATAAAACCTGAAAATAATCAGAGAAGACCTGGAAGGAAACCCTTCCCCGTTGGAGCTTCTGATGGGAGCTTAGTTTTGGCCAATACATAGATTTTAGTCTGTCTTGACTGGTCAGATGATCATGTTTGTAATTGACACTCAATTTTATGTCATCTCTAATTTACTACATGAACAGAAGCAAGTCATTTAGTTCTCTATACTTGGTTTCCTTATACAGAGAACAAGGTAACGAGGTACTGAAGCACACAGACCCCTTTAATCAGAATCCCTGGGTTTACATTCTGTCCTTACCCAGGATTAGTTACTAACTTCTATATACATTGGTTTCCTTGCCTATGTAATTCTGCCATTCTGGTTTTCAGAATTCTGCCATTCTATAATTCAGAACCAAACATCATAGCGTTGTGAGGATTAGATATATTGTTTTTGAAAGTCTTAGGCTACTGGTACGTGTAAAGTATTTAATATTTCTACATATTATTAAAATGGAAGGATCTTACAGGCCTTCTTACTTAGGCAAGATTAAGTAGCTATATCTACTTCCCAGAAGCCAACATTGTGAATAAGAATATTTGACATACTGCTAAATTTCACAAAAATCTTTCCAACCAGAGGATACAATTATGTTTATTTATGTCAAGGAAATAGGTGATTATTCAATATTTTGGTCAAAAGGGTTATAATGATTTAAGAAACTACATTAAATTAACAAAGTCTACTAATTCCCTAGATCTCAGGAGTATTACTCCATCAGAATAGCAGCTTCTTAAATAACTTTTAATTCACAGCCTGTTGATTCTTCTCACAGTTAAAAATCCTAAAAATTGCTCAGGAAATAAGGGAAAAGGGGACATCTAGCAGGGTTCTGTCATGTCTGAATATCAATTAAAAGTGCAATTCTTGGTAGCATTTGCTGGCTCAATCTTGTAAACTGCTTCTTTGTTAAGGTGATTTTTGTTCTATCCACCATAGTATCTACTTCATAATGCCTTCCCTCTCATATTTTTTTCTTAATATTTTTCTTTGCCACTTTCTTGTTATAACCTTCTTAGTCCATTCTAGCTGCTGTAACAAAATACCACAAACTGGTGGTCACTTAAAAAACAGGAATTTATTTCTCATAGTTTTGGAGGTTGGAAGTCCACAATCAGAGTGCCATTGTGGCTGGATTCTGGCAAAGGCTCTACCCTGGGTTGTGGACTGCCAACTTCTCAATATGTTCTCACATGGTAGAATGGGCTCTGGAGCTCTGTGCAGCCTCTTTTATAAGGGCACTCATCCCAATCATGAGTACTCCGTCCTCATTACTTGATTAGCTCCCAAAGTACCACATCCTAATACCATCAGCTTGGGGATTAGGGTTTCAGCATACAAATTTTGGGGGAACACAAACATTTGTCTCAGGAGCACTCATTTGGTCTTCCAAAGACACAGTATGCAAATAAGTAAATCCCAGATGTGGGCAGGTTTATAAGAACCCTCAGTTTGATGTGATACAATGGACATTAAACTGGGAATTGGATGTTATGAGTTCTTGTCTTATTTCAAGCACTAATTTAGAAGTTAAGGATTATGACATTAGATTTTTGCATCATATGTGGGACTTAAACTACATACTAAATACCTTTTAACTATCAAATCTGTTTGCTCATTTATTAGTGGGGGTTTTTTTTGGACTATATTTAATAGTTGAAAATAATTGTCAGAGCCAGAAATAAAGATGGGATGAGAAAGCCATTTTGAGGGATACTGAATAGCTGTATTATCTAGAGGTAACTGAGACTTCATGGAACAGCTTGGAATAGATTTCTTCAAAGTGGCAGAGACTGTCCTCTCTTAACCTTCCAGTCCTGCCCTGGCATTAACATCACATAATTCATCAAAGAATGTGAAGTCATGGAAAAAGAAAGTCTTTTCTTGATTAACATAGTTGAGAAGAAAACCCTAGATAGCTGAATTTTTGGAACATCTTTTAGAAATAAGTAATCTTTAAAGTTTTATTATTTTAAATATATAAATCCTGTATTTTGTGCTCATCAGTATTAAAGAAAAAATATTAAAGCTATTTTTGTTTAATCTTTATTCATGGCATGTGTGGTGTATTTTTTTTTTTTTTTTTAGATTTTATTTATTTATTTGAGACAGAGACAATGAGAGAGAGCATGAGAGGGGAGAAGGTCAGAGGGAGAAACAGACTCCCCATGGAGCTGAGAGCCAGATGTGGGACTCAATCCCAGGACTCTGGGATCATGACCTGAGCTGAAGGCAGTTGCCTAACCAACTGAGCCACCCAGGTGCCCATGTGTGGTGTATTTTTAAGGCTGCATTGTCTGTGTGGTGATTACTCAAAGTTAATTACTATTTACCATCAACAGACATAAGAAATAAAGTACATTGGGTCTTTTATATTCAAACATCAATTTAAAAAATTTTATAAACGCATAACCTGTAGTTTAGTGAGGTTTTGTAATATATATAACTTGGAACATATAACAATCAAATGGTGCAGATTTAGAATGTGCTATCACGTTTTAATTATCACTGATTAAAACAACAACAACAAAAATCCAAGAGTAAAAATGAGCTGAGATGACAGGAACATTTATTTCAAAGTTTTCTTACCTCCTAATGAATCATATTGCTCAGGGCAGAATCCATTTCCAGAATACGTTATGTCCAAAGAGGATTCATAAACTTCAGAACCAAACAGCTAGCTGCCAATGAAAGAACAATTTCATTTAGGAGAAAAATAGATAATTGGACTTCTCCCTCTCTATATTTTTTAAATAATTGAGGAAGAAGAATTAGAGTTAAGACAGTGGAATTTTATGTATTTGTTTTCTTAGAAAATACGGATATCTGAATTAGATAGTTATGGTGGCCACTCTTATCTCTAATTTAGGGTCACTTGTAACACTTGTGAGATCTCATTATTTTCTAATGCTGGAGTTTGAGAAAACTTTTGAAATGCTTTTAAATTATATACTAGATAAAGAATAATTGAAAAAGTTTCTTCAATTTTTTCTCTTGTCATTTTTGATGAGTATACAGATGACTCATGCATACTTATTCCCATGATATGTATTAGTTTGCTGGAAATTCTCTGCTTTACATACATATTATGGCAGAAAAGCTAGTTTCATCTGTTGTTATTAAAATAACTATGCTTAATTAAACAGGTGATATCATATGACTTTTTTTTTTACTTTATTGAAATTTGACAGTGGAGTTGAGAAAATTAGTAGTCAAGTGCAAGAAATACAAGAATATAATAGTGAACATAAAAGGAGATAACAGACACTACCATAAATAAATCTCTTCTGGAAACTGGGAATTTGACAAGTCCTGTTTATTGTATACTTTTTATAAGAAAATATGCAAAATTTTAAATATATCTTCAAGAATCAATGTAATTTTTGTCTATCCATCCTCATTCATGAAATGTGCTAAAATCTAATTATTCCACATATCTTTCAAGGTATATAACTAATTTATTTTTTATTTAATTTTTTTAAAGAGGATTTAAGAGAGAAAGAAATAGAAAGCAGGGGGAGGGGCAGTGGGAAAGGGAGAGGAGAGAGAATCTCAAGCCAACTCCTCCCTGACCATAGAGCCTGACTCCAGGCTTAATCTCACAACCCATGAGATCATGACCAGAGCTGAAATGATGAGTTGGACACTCAACTGACTGAACCACCCAGGCACCCCTCTTACTTTTTAATAGTGAAAGTATACATTGTATCTTTACAATGGTATCTATTGTATGGTATCTATACTTTGTTGATGTTTGTTTTATAGCCCAGAATGTGGTTTGTCTAGTCAGCCCACCATGTATTTATGGAAAAAAAGGGATTTTCTGCTGCTGTTGAGCAGAATTTACTATATATTTCAGACTGGCCAAGTTGGTTGGAAGTTCATGTCTTCTAAATCCTTACTGATTTTCTGTTTTCTTAAATTGATTAGTGAGGGAGAAGTGAGAAATCTATAAGAACTTGTAGTCTTTTTCATTTTTCCTTTTAGTCTAGCAATATTTGCTTGGTGTAATTTTAAGTGCTCTTAGTAGGTGATACATGTTTAGGATTATGTTTCCTTGATGAACTGACTAACATTATTTAATGATTCCCTGTACTCTTGACAATGTTTCTTATACTGGAATATATTGTTTTCTGGTACTATAGTCATGCAATCTTTGATTAATGTTTCATGGTACATTTTTTGCCAATTTCTTACATATAAACTATCTATTTATATTTAAAGGTGGTTTCTTATATATATGACATACCTTTATCTTAAAATTTGACCATCTACTTTTTAATTTGGTAATTTGTATTTAATGAATTGTTGAAGTGGTGTGTTTTAAATATTCATCTTGTTAGCTACGGTCTCTATGTCCCATATGGTTTTCTTCTTTCTTTTCCTTTTTTTTTTTTTTTTTTTGCCTTCATTTGGATTTTTTTATTTCATTTTTTATATTGGTCAGTTAATTTCATTTTTCTTTATTTAATAGCCAAGTTTTATAAAATACATCTTTATTTAGTCTCCTTTCTAGTAATATTATACTACTCACGTAAAATATATGAGACTTAAAACAGTGTGTTCCCATCATTTGTGCTATTTTAAAAATATGTGTATCCTAATAGATCTTAAAAATTTCAACATATGTTGTTAGCATCCTTCTTTACGTAATAAGTTATTGTATACAGTGTTATGAAATCAGACAAAAATGTCTTCATATTGATTTTTGTGCTTTCCATTTCTTTTTCTCCATCCAAATTTTCATATAATGACAAAGTTCTATCCTAGAACTGCCTATAGTCTTTCTTGTAGAGCAAGTCCTTGCAATAAATTCTCTCCTTTTGTTTTTCTGAAATGGTGGTTATTTTGTTTTGTTTTTGAAATATATTTCACTGGGTATAGAATTCTGGGTTTATTTTTTCCCTTTAGTATTATGAAATGTTTCTCTGAAGATGTGTGCTGTAATTACATTTGTTTTTCTCTATATATTTTCTTCTAGATGCCTACACGCTTTGCTCTTTTAGTTTAAAAAATTTTTTGGATCACTTTATGTGCTTTTGTTATTGTTTGGTGCTTATCCTGCTAGAGTTTCTGTGTGCTGTTGGTATCTATATTTTTTTTGTTTGTCCATACTTTTGGAAGTTTATCAGCTATTACTTCTTCACATGTTTGTTCTGGTCTCTTTTCTCTCTGTTATCATTCCAGAATTTTAATTATATATAATTTAGACTATTCACTAATTCCACGGCTCCTGAATGCTTTTTTCTATTTTTCTTTTTTAATCATTTTCTTCTTTATGTCTGAGCTTGGATTTCTACTGACTGTTAAGTTCATTAAACTAATTGTTTATCACTGACATTTTTTTTTTTAATTTCTAACAGCCCCCTTTGATTCTTTCTTATAGATTATACGTTTCCACTAGAATTCCCTACATGTTAATAT
The DNA here is from genome assembly GCA_028533885.1 of Nasua narica. NCBI lineage: Eukaryota > Metazoa > Chordata > Mammalia > Carnivora > Procyonidae > Nasua > Nasua narica. The sequence continues at coordinate 68,795,263 of CM052809.1, forward strand.
ATGTCAAACTTTTCCACTCAAATCTTTCATATATTATAGTTTTCATTTCCTGTTTCACAGCTAAAAATATCTGGGCTATTTCTGAGCCTGGTTCCATTTTTGTTTTATCTCTTAAAAATGGGTTATTTCCTCTTCTATCTTTAAAATGTGTGTCTTGTAACTTTTGATTGAACTATAGTTATCATGTGTAGAAAAACAGTGAGGCTAAGATAAATTCTACTTTTCTCAATGAATGGTCATGTTTCTTTCTCTCTCAAGCCTGAGTATAGGTGACCTTTTCAATTGATTCAGGAGTTGAACTGAGTTTGTATTTTGTTATTGCCATTATTGTGATCTTGATACCATAATCTTTATATTCCTCCAGGAGAGAGCTCTGGATATTTTGTGCTTTAGTATAGGACCTGGTTAGCTAGAGGAGTTTCTCCAGTGTTCTTACTCCTCTCTGAGCTTTCTGCTATTCCTCCTCACTTGTTCTAGAGAAAGTCCTTATCTCTGCTCTTTTTGCTCCCTCACTGGTAGGTTACTTCTGCTAGTTACTTATTCCTAGGCTTATAATAAAGCAGGTGCAGATCTCTGTTGTACTGGCCCACCTAAACCTTAGACAAACCTTGTGCTCTTGGACCTCAGGTTGAGGCTTCCTCAGAAACCTGCCCTGTTTTCTTATATCTTGTGTAGGGGAGTTTACTAATTCTTGTCCTGAGGTTTCATTTGCCACCCTCTGCCTGCAATCAGTACAGGATCCTATACCCAGGAAGCTTTTCTGAGCCTGTGTTGGGGGCAGAGAGTTTTTGCATTTACCCTACCACCAGCATCATGTATTCTTGCCTATGTCTGGGACACAAGTAGTTTCCCTATATGTTCCCCAGAGGTATATATTGTTTTGTTCCAGTTCTCTGAAAGAAGTCATCCTTCACTCAATCCCTGTAGCAAGAGTATTTGTTGCCTTTCTCACACACGCACACACACATACACACACGCACATACGGCAATTTAACAAGGAATTCTATTGATCATTTAGCAAAGAAATAAAACCAATCTTATATAGAATACTTCAAAAAATAGAGAAAAAAACAGTTCTCTTGAACGTGAATGCCAAAATACTTAACAAAAACATTTATGTATCATTCTAAAAAATATATGTAAAGGTAATATATCCTACAAAGTATGGAATGCTTTCTATGCTAGGAATGCATAGTTGTTTTAACATTTTAAAACAGCAATTACTATAGTACACCAACAAAATAAAACCTACAAATCTTGTTATTATCTCAATAGATGTAGAAAACCCATTCGTCAAAATTCAACATCCATTCATTACAAAAATTCTCAACAAACAGAATGGTTTTCTTTTTTTTTTTTAAGATTTTATTTATTTATTTGACAGAGAGAGCGATCACAAATAGGCAGAGAGGCAGGCAGGCAGAGAAGGGGAAGGAGGCTCCCTGCTGAGCAAAGAACCTGATGTGGGGCTCTATCCCAGGATGCTGAGATCATGACCTGAGCTGAAGGCAGAGGTTTAACCCACTGAGCCCCCAAGGTGCCCCCAGAGTAATTTTCTTAATCTGATAAAGAATACCTACCAAAAAACTAAAAGTAGTATGTTACTTTACATAAAGATTAAATTATTTCTTCTAAAATTAATAAAAAGATAATACCTGATTTCATCACTTCTTTTCAACAGCTATTGGAAATGATGTTAATTGCAGGCGGATAAGAATCAAATCCAAATGATTGTGAAGGAAGAAGTAAAACAGTTTATCTGTGAATGGCCTTGTGTCTAGAAACTACTGCTAGAATTAGTAAATAACTTGAGCAAGGTTGCAGAATTGGAGGTCAGTATGCAGAAATAAATAACATTTTTCTCTACTAGCAATGGGATAACATTGAACTAGAAAAATACTTTTAACATAACATCAGAATATCAATATATCAAAGAGTAATATATGTAACGAAAATTGTGTAAGACAATGACAATTTGTCATTGAAAATGACAATGCAGAAAAAATATCTAAGTGCGGAAATAAATAATTTTAATTGACTTGATATTTTCTTGATGTCACTTCTTACTAAACCTATAGATCTGTCAAAAATCTGAATTAATAACAGAGTCTAACAAATTAATAATTAATAACAAAAGGTTTTAGAAGAAATCAATAAGCTCTTTTGAAATTTGCATGGAAATTGGAGCCAGAACAATTCTGAATACTACTACAGACTGAACATTTGTGTCTCCCTTCATCACCAAATTCTTACAGTGAAATTGTACTTCCCGTGTGATGGTGTTTGGAGGTAGAGCCTTGGTTATTAGCATCAGGCCCTAATGATGAGATAAATATCTTTATAAAAAGAGGAAGGTGGGGCATCTGGATGGCTCAGTTGATTGAGTGTTGAACTCTTGATTTCGGCCTAGGTTATGATCTCAGGGTCATGGAATTGAGCCCCACATCAGGCTCATGCTCATTGGAGAGTCTGCTTGAGATTCTCTTCCTCTCCTTCTGCCCTTTCTCTGTTCTTTCTCTCAAGTAAATCCTTAAAAAAAAAAAAAAAAAAAAAAAGGAAGAGGCATGAGATCTCTCTGCCATGTGGGGACACAGTGAGGAGGCAGCCATCTGTAAACCAGGAGGAGATCCTTTACCAAGAACTTGTCCATCCTGGCACCCAGTCTCAAACTTTGAGCCACTAGAACTGGGAGAAATAAATGGTATTGTTTCATCCAGTCTATGGGATTCTATTATAACAACATAACTTTGACTTTGAAATATACATCAATAGTAATCAGGACAATGTGCAATTGGTATAAATATAGATGAATATATTAATAAAATACAGTAAAGAATCTTGACAGATAAAATATTATTAAAATATTTTTGACAAAGGTGCCAAGTTAATTCAATGGGAAAATTTTTTTTAACAAATCATGTCAGAGCAACTACATATTCATAAAAATATTAAAAAAAAAGTCAACAAAAATTAAAGATTATTTTAGACCTAAACAACAAAGCTAGAACCATAACTTCTAGAAGATAGCATGTGAGACTCTTTTTGAAACTTACAGTAAAGATCTTGTAGACAGGAAAAATATATGCACTAACCATAGAGAATACATAAATTGAGTTTCATCTGAATTTAAAGTTCTTCCCTTTAAAGAAAATATTAAAAAAATAAATAGGCAAGCCCCAGGCTAGAACATGTTTTTGCAATACATATATTTCACAAAGGAGTTATGTCCCAGTGGTGGACAAATCAAATTAAAAAGACAACCATTAAAAAGTAGGTGGAAAAAAAATTGGATGCTTCACACAAAAAAAATAAAAGCAGTCAATAAGTCACAATGTGTTCAACATTCTTAGTCATCAGGGTAATACAAATTAGAACTGTAATGAGATACAGTTTATACCCAGTAGAGTGAAAAAAAGAAAAAATATTGAGAATACCAGTTACTAGTCATTGACAATACCAATTATTGGCAATATTTTGAAGCAACTGAAAAATTTTCATACATGAAAATATAAAATGGCACAAGTCATTTGAAAAACTTTCTTTCCTAGAAAGTTAATTTTGTATTCATCCTATGACCTAGAAGTTCCACTCCTATTTAATGACAAAAGTTATATAAAAACAAAAGTCCACAAAATGACATGTATAGGAATACTTATACAGTTTATAAAATACCAATATTAGAGATAATAGAAATACCTACTAAAAGGAAAAGGGATGAGCAAATTGTCTTCTACAATGAAGTAGAGGAATAAAGCAATGTACTCAAGAAACATGTATGAATCTCTAAGTACTATGTTGAGCAAAAGCATACATACTGTATAATCTCTTTTATTTGAGGTCCAGCTATAAGCAAAGTTAATATAGTAGTAGAAATAAAGTGGTTCCTCTGGTAAAGTTGGGATTGAATGGAGAAAGGCATAAGAGAACTTTCTGGAGAGACAGAAATACTATGTTTCTTACTTTCTTATACCATAGATAATTGTCAAAATTCATCAAATAGTTACACTTTGTGTTATATGTTTATAAATTTTATCTCATTTTTTTAAAAAAGACTAAGCTTAAAATGATTTTGTACAAAATACACCTTAATTTATTACTACAAAAAAGATTAAAATTTAGTAAGTATATTATGTTTTCACACTTGGAAGTGTGAAAAATATACATGCACATAGTAATAGAAAAATAGTAAAGGAATTAACTCCACGTGGAGGTATGAATTATTTTTGAATAGTGGGGTTAACAGTTTTATGTATGCTTGTATTTTTAATCTTTACTATAATATAAAAATATTGATTTTGTTTTTGATTTACTCTACTTTGCCTTCTTAATTTGTGAGAATTCTGGGTATGTAAACTAAGGAAGCTTTCCTTCAGGAAAAATTTCATCTGCTGACTACATGAAAGCACCTATTAAACTAATAGCCCTTTAGTGTCTTTGTGTAACCTGTCTTTGTAAAGAAGTCTTGGATTGAGTACCCTTATCTGCTAGCCCCATTTTTGTCTCCTGTACTGACTTGCTTGGTAATGGAGTAAAAACAGAGGGCTAGATCCCATGGTCCATATACCTGTGAGAATAGGCTAATGACAGCAAATGATGGAAGTGTCCTCACCCTGATCGCGACTTTCTCTGGAGCAAAGATAGTATTTGCTCACAGCCTCCCCATGGTCTAAATCCATCAAATCCATCAAATTGAGTGGCAGAGTCTCATTAGACTCTTCATTAGACATGAAACAAACAAGAAATATCACTCTAAAAAGATTAGAGAGGTTGACCTACTGAGAGAATTTCATAATGGTTTTTAAAGAGGTTTTTTTTCTTTCTTTTTTTTTTTTTTTCAGTTTTTCTACTTGTTATATGGAGTCAGTCTTAATATAGTGCCCTGACTTTGGTTTCCTTTGATTAAAAGCAGTGGTTATAATCTATAAGTCTCATCTCTACTAACAAAAAGGAGAAATAGCTATTGCATTGCCAGTTCCTGTTTATGAATTTTTCAAATATCTCTTCCCAGATTGGTAGGCCTGAATGCACACATCCCTCTCAGTATTTTATTTTTAAAATTTCACAAGTAATACATGGATACATTTTTTATGTGAGGCGGTTAAAAGTTCCAAACTCCATTTCTTTTTTTTTTCTCCCCAAATTTGTTTATTTTAATTTTTCAGTGTTACAAGATTGATTGTTCATGCACCACACCCA
>CM052809.1:68800558-68829441 GCA_028533885.1 Nasua narica
TGATTTCCCCCCATTCGCCCTTCCCTTCCTTCTCACGATGCCCTCCATGATTTTCTTTATACTCCACACGTAAGTGAGACCATGAGATAATTGACTCTCTCCGCTTGACTTATTTCACTCCGCATAATCTCTTCTAGTCCTGCCCATGTTGATACAAAAGTTGGATATTGGATATCCAATATCCAATACAAAAGTTGGATATCCTTTCTGATGGAGGCATAATATTCCATTGTATTGATGTACCACATCTTCCTTATCCATTCATCTGTTGAAGGGCATTTTGGTTCTTTCCACAGTTTGGCTATTGTGGCCATTGCGGCTATGAACATTGGGGTACATGTGGCCCTTCTTTGTACTACATCAGCTTCTTTGGGGTAAACACCGAGTAGTGCAATTGCAGGGTCATAGGGTAGCTGTTAATTTAATTTCTTGAGGAATCTCCATACTGTTTTCCAAAGTGGCTGCACCAACTTGCATCCCCACCAACAGTGGAGGAGGGTTCCCCTTTCTCCACATCCTCTCCAGCATTTGTTGTTAAATGTTCATCATCTTTAGCCATCAGAGAGATTCAAATCAAAACCACACTGAGATACCACCTTAAGCCAGTTAGAATGGCCAAACTCCATTTCTTGACCATTATCTAATCCCACTCCTCTCACCAGATGGAGCCACTCTTGGGAATTTAAAAGATGAACATCAGACATTTCTTTTTTTCCTTCCATTCCCTTTATATTTACTATAATTTTCCTGACTTGTGGTTACTTTGGCAATTACTATAATTTCCTTGTAAGTTTTTTTTTAAGGATTTTATTTATTTGACAGAGAGAGATCACAAGTAGGCAGAGAGGCAGGCAGAGGGAGAGGGGGAAGCAGGCTCCCTGCTGAGCAGAGAGCCCTATGTGGGGCTCAATCCCAGGACCCTGAGATCATGACCTGAGCCAGAGGCAGAGGGTTTAACCCACTGAGCCACCCAGGCACCCCCTCCTTGTAAGTTTTTAAAACAAAAATCATATTATACTAAACCTTTTGTCCTCCAAATTGTATCCTAACTAAAATTTTTCTTTGGCTTTCTCTCCTGTCTTACCAACTTCCTTATCAGTGGTAACCATTCCACTACATATTTTAGTCCTTCTTTAGAGCTGTTCATAATGTAATAGTCCTAACTTCTCTATTATAGAGAATATTTCTAAATTCTCTTTTTCATAGGCCAATGTCCTTTATCTCAATATTTGTGTAAAAACTTGTATTTATACATGCCTGCCTTCACTAGTGACATATTCTTGGTCAGCATAAATTCTGTGGTGGTTATGGTCCACTCAGCGGGCCATCTTCTTTTGACATTTATTTCTATACTATATAGTGGCATACAGAAGAGACTTAGTTAATAATCTGCTATAGAGAAAGGGGAAATAGGCACACAATAATCTTTGTAAAAACGTACATAGATTGAGTAAAATCAGATTTTTTCACTCACAATGTATTTGTTGAGTACCTATTGTTAGTTATTGTGTAAATATGTATATCACATACATATGTGTGTATATGTATAATAAATGCTTTTATTCATAAAATCATCCATTTATTCATTCAACAAATGTTTACAGAAAGCTGCTATAGGCCAGAAACAATCCATGTCCTAAGATTAGATCTTCAGGTTGTTAACACTGTCAGTGATGTCACTATGGATAATTATTTGATGAATAATTTTTTATAATATCAGCCTTTGTAAATTAATGGAAATAATGTATGTCAAGTAATTAAGCAATTACTGAGTGGATGAATTAGATAGTGAAATCTGACACCTTTCTGGAGAAGTAACTTTGAAACTTCTTTCTGGAGAAGTAACTATTCAAAGACCTGAATAACATAAAGAAGACAACCAAAGATTTGGGGAAGTAACATTTGAGTTGGAGGAATATTTAAAGAAAGTAATTATTGGAAAAATGACTTTAGGATGCTTGGAAAATAGGAACTAAGGTTATTAAAAATAGAAATATATTATTCAAATAAAGTAAGTGTGAGACATTTGAAATTATGCCTGAGAGGTAGAGGAGAAATCCTGTATGGTTTGGTAGGTAACAGCAGGGGGCTTGCTTCCCCCCTCCTCCAAATTCAGTAGGAAACCATTGTGGTGTGATACTTACAAAATGTTCTGATCTTATTCATGTATATTTAAAGCTTTTTGTCTGCTATGTGGAAAATGGACTGTAGAACAGCAAAAAGAGGAAATGGAAAATATTGGGCATAGTCCTAGTGAGAAGTGATGGTCATGTGGGGGATGGATGTAGAATGAATGGATATGTTTTGGATATATTTTTAAATTAGAGTCAGGAGGACAATAGGTATGGATATGAAGGGAGAGAAAAAATAGAGAACCCTAAGGTGAGATAACTATATTAAATATATCTAAAACACTCATAGGGAGACATTTGTAGGCACTTGTAGGAATAACTATTTATGCTCACTACTGGAGGATGAAGTAGTTCGTCCCATGGTGATTGAGGGAAGAAGCATAACAAGAGCCATGTCAAAAAATTTTAACATTATCTGGGGAAAATGATGAAAAAATGCAATTCTGACTGGAATGGGGGATAATCACATATGCCAGATCAAAACTATGGATCAACAGAATCATGTGACTCCTGTCATTGTAAACTCAGATCTATTCTGAGACAGATGCAATTTAGCTTATTCCAAATTTGGATGAAGTAATAGAGGTTTTCAGTTTCTTGAAATTATGGAAGTGTGCAAGCTACTGAGGAAAAATTTTACACATGGAGAGTTTGAGGGTCACTAAAATATCAAAAATCTGGCATGAGGGAAAATTGAAAGTTTACATTCTGCAACCTTAACCACCTTAAAGATTTTGTAAGACAACTTGTCAGAATTGATAAGGAAGCTAAAATAGGCACAGGTATGGGTGAGAATGAAAAGTAGGGGGAGGGGACTCTTTCAATCATCTGTACGCAAATGATTTCCATACTCTGTGAACTGCTGTAATTCATTTTATGAAACAACACAGTTCTCAATTGTCTAATTAGAGGTTTGATATGTGACGAAATATGAAATAACATCATAAGTGTTGCCTTGCCTTTATTTTAAAACATGATCCCCTATAATTCTTAGCTTTCAGTATTTCTATTGTTAGGGTTTTTAAGAATTTTCCAATAGGTGGAAGTAAAGAGCAAGAATTTCCCTTGAGAAACAGCTTTTTTTGAAATGAGGCAACTTTCTGGGTAATGAACAGATCTGAATTTTTACATAATTTGGCAGCACAGGTGGTTCAACAATTACTGAAACCACTGATAGTCTTTTCAGCTTTTTCTTCCTGGGCATGTTATGGCAAGTACAGTATTAGCAGGTGCCTTGCGACTTAATTACAGTGATGGGATGTGTTCAGTGTAGTAGATTAGGAAAGTAGAATTTTGCAAAGTGGGATATTGATATGGGGAATTATTAAGTATTCTTCATTTTAGATTTTAAAATATTTCAGGTTTTGCATTTTACGATTACTATTTCTGTTCCTACTCTGCAGACCCACTTTCTAGAAATGCGAATATATACATACATACACTCATAAATGCATTTGGCAAGGCAGGTGATGAGATCAAGTTTTGAGATGAACTGTTACTCTGTTGTCTGACATAATGTGAAATAATTTCCTTAGGATCTGGTCTAATCTCTGCATCTACTAATTGCTGATCTACACTCAGAATTTAAACTTTAGCAAAGTCTCCTTAATGTCAAGCCTCAAAGTTACCTAGTGTAATTATGGAATTGAAGCAGGAGGGCCAAATTTTACCAAATAGACTCAGAATTTATGGGAATTTGCACTGATGATTCTCAGCTTGCTTTTTTCTTTTTAGCTACCATTTCAGTTGTATTTGAACTGCTGCTCCTTCTATTGTATTTCTGTTTTTTCATACAGGTGAAGGGTGCTTACGAATTGTATGTGTAATACCTCACCTCTTCACTGCTAGTGATTTTATATTACTCATATTTTCAATTATCATTGGACCTTTCCTGTCTGCTCAGACTCACATTCTGGACATTTCTTTTCTGTACTTTTCTGTCGATATGCAAAAGTGTAATTCAAGAAAAAACTAGAACAAAGAGGAAAACAACAGAACAAGTTTGGGGACTTACAAGAGGAGGTGATGGACTGTTTGTTGTATGTTGTTTTCCTTGGACACAACATTTTGCTTCAAAGTAAATCTTGTCCTCAGTTACGCCAGGCCCAATGAAGACAACAGAGTGTATCTTAATTTTTTGTCAGAGTAATTAAGATTTAAAAAGAAATTTACCACATATTTCTTAATATTAGTAATACTGCCCTAGAATATTACCTTGGAAATACCATGAGATTATGAGCTTTCTCTAATAATCTTAGGAGTATATTGATTTGGGTTTCTCCAAAGTCAGACCCCCGTTGAACAGTCTGGATGTGAGTCACTTACTGGGAGGGGGTCTCAGGAAGCACTGTTAGAGAGTGCCAGGAAAGCTAACGAAGAGTGTTACTGAGTGGTCAGCCAGTTGTCAATCTTCTCTGAAGTCTCTGACAGATAGGTGGAAGACATCTCAACATTATTTCACTTAGGGATGATTGATTAATTTGTATTCAAGATTTCCTCTCTCACTGTGAGGGCAATTTTGGGGCATAACTTTTTGTCATGTCTGACCTGTTTTGTGGGCAAGAATGTTACTAAATCCATGTAAGATAGGGGCTCTGTGTGACATGTGGAAGCAGTTGAGATATTGAGATAGGAGCAGGGCACCATCAAAAAATTGATTATGCATCTAGTCTTCCCTTGTCTTCCTTGGAAAATGAAAACTTAGAATCTTTTAAAATCAGGCCAAATGAAACCTTTTTCTTTTCAATAAATACCCACCTTAAAATCAGTTTAGTGGGAGTATCAAAGTACTTTGTCTATTGTAATGTTGCATTGCAAAGCCATGTTTCACTGTCCTTTCCAGAGGAAAAAGTACTAGAAAAGTTGCTCTTTCAGTGTGATGCCCATTATGGAAAGTGCTTTGAGACATCTCTTTTGCAGTATTCAAGCAATGATCAGTACCAACTGACAAGACCTAAAAGTCTTTATTGAAATACTGCCAAGAGAAAGGGTTTATACAGTCCACTGTTACTATTTCTAACCTTAGAATCAATGTTTATGCAGTATTTGGGAGTACTTATAAACAACAGACATTTCTTCTTTTTTCAAATCTGTTTAGTGCTATTGCTGCAGCCAGAGGGGAAGATTTGGACCTAACTAGGGGAAAATCATCTTTGTACCTGCTAGCTTGCTTGATTCTTAACATATCAAAACATTTCTGAAATTCTCCTTACCTTTTCTTTTCTTTTCTTTTCCCCTTTTTTAGAGAGAGAGAGAGAGAGAGAGAGAGTAAGAGAGAGAGTGTACTCATGGTTGGGGGGAGGGCAGAGGGAGAGGCAGACTCTTAAGCAGGCTTCATGCCCAGTTCAGAGTCTGATTTGGGGCTCCATCTCAGGATCCTGAGATCATGACCTGAGCCCAAACCAAGAGTCGGATGCCCAACTGACTGAGCTACCCAGGCACCCCTCTCCTTACCTTTTCAACTTTTGTTGCTAGGCATAGAAAGGAAGCACAGCCTCTCCAACATTTTCCTCTGGGTTCTGGATGGTAGCCAGGTATGGTAAGAAAAAATCCCTCATCAGGCATTTGTGAGTCATTGGCCAGACTTTAAATAGCACACGGTTTTCTGATTTGGCTCATCATTTCAGTATTTACAAAAACTGAGATGGGGTCATGCTTAAGCAGAACAAAACCACAGTCTGCTTCTTTTGCCTTTGCTCTCAAAGTCATTTCTGGGAAAATATCCAAACTTCTATCACCTGTAGTTCTGTAGCAAGATGTAAAAGAAAATATCTGATTATTATTGAACTAAAGTGAGCTGTCCACCAGAAATTGGCATTCTGATAAACCTCCATGGACCACTTGGCTTACTTATTTTATCTCTGATGAAGATAGAGCCTAAATTGTTCAAACATTTCAAAATATCCAGTTATTCCTTCTCCAGAAATCACAGTAGCATAAAATATACTCACAATATAGCATCCAATCTTACAATGGAATTTGACATAATTAAGAGGTGTATTCGTGTGTGTGTGTGTGTGTGTGTGTGTGTGTATGTATGTATTTGAAATACAGTTAACAGAGTTGAGCACCTCAAACAGGAAAATATGAATATAAGTTACACTCTACTCTGTTTTATTAATAATGTGTTACATTGATTTGGGTTCAGACATTAAGAAGGAAAAATTTTTAGATAAATATAACATGATCCATTCTCAGGGAACTACTTACGACCTAAAATGGCTGTTTCCTCAACTGTCTTCCATGAACATAAATAATTTTTTGAGTTCTTCTTTTAAAATAATTATTGGAAAAATTGAAATCCTAACTCTTCAGTCTTTTATTTTTGATGCAAACCTCTTAATTTACACTTGCTCATGGAGTATTTTTATTTTAATTTCTCTGTCATAAGTTTGTATTTTTTCTTTATTTTTCAAATTCTTCAAAAACCTTTTACCTAATATACTTTCTATTCCCAGTGAATTTAAAGTAAGAGAGATAAAGCCATTTATTAAAGATAACTTCATTATTGTAAAGCTTTTGAAATAGAAAATATTACCAAAATCTTCTGAATATTTTTGTTAGGCTGTATACAGTCTGTAGTATGCAGTTCTCTTAATTTTAGTTCTTATCATCTTTACCTACAAATGTGTTTTTTATGCTTTGCATGTGTGATACATTCTCATACATAGATCGTAAATTACTATTGTGAAGGAATCTTCTTATCTTTTACATACTGCAAAGTTACTCTTGTCTTAACTCATTTTTCTGTCTTCCTTTTGCTCAAGGACTCTGTTTTTGTCTCACCATTTTCTGCAGACTTACCCTTTCCCTCTCTGTGCTACAGGACTTCATACAGAGCTGGGCTTCTCACTCTGTCCAAAATACTCCTTCCTCATCATTGTCTGGTTCAATTTTACTAATTCTTTGAGTCTCATCTTAAACATGTTCCTCCTTGAGGTCCTCCTTGACTCTCCAAAGTAAGTTAAATTGACATGTTATACATTCCCATAGCACCCCCACTGCTCTCTTTTGTTCATTTATTTTTAATACTCATCATACTGATAATACCTTATTTTTGTTTTTCTTCACTAGATGGCAAGTTACATAGGGCAGGGATCATGTCTTATTTGCTAATCTTGAGTGCGAAGCAAAAATTATCTGGCAGATAGTTGGTGATGAGTCAAAAATTATTGAACATCTGTTGTATGACTTTTATTTTTATTTTTATTTTTTTTGTTGTTGTATGACTTTTAATGATGAGAGGAGTTTCATCCTAGAAGAAGAATGATAGTGGAAAAAAACTCTCATATTTTCAGTACAATACAAGCAAGTACACATTAATCTGTAGATACACACATAAAAAGAAACAAACTCACACAAATACATCTTCTTTCAATGTCTAGCTGTGAGGATTAGCACTCTTCTGACTATCAGTAAAACTTGGAAGTAGGCTAAGTTTGTTGTTCATTGGTGGAGAGGAAGCTAAAAATAATCTACTTTCATACAATTATGATTAAAATATATTTCCAGGAATAGTATAGTCCATATGTCAGACATAGTGTAAATTCATGGAGTGTAATTTCAATGTTTTATATAGATTTACATGTTTGGAGATGCCTGTGTTTTGTGTTCTTAAAAAATATTTCCAGAATTTTCTAATGACCTCTAAATTTAGAAAGTTCCATCTCTTACCAAACATTTCTTTTAGACATGACAGAATTCTTTGAATGTCAAGAGGTTCATAAAGTGAATGGGCTTTTCATTTTATTTTCTTAAGTATGGTTAGTAGCATCATTAATTAATATAATTGTTTAAAAAGCTATTTCTGTCAAAGAACAATGTGGAAAAAAAGAATCAGGTATGAATAAAGGAAGATGGGTAAAAAATTATATGCAATTATAGAATTTGAAATAATGGCAAATACATTAACTTATTAAAAAAGACATTACTGTGATTAATTTGGTCTAATATTATCAAATAACATGTTGGTAAACCATTTAAACAAATTTAATTGCTCTACTTCCTAATTGCTCCCACAGAATAAATTAGATATTTCTACAACTACACTAACTCTTTGAGATTATATAGAAAGCACTGGAGCAGTTATTCATCAATATTCAACTACTATTAAAAAATAACTTTTATTCCCTCAACATATGTTTCAAAATCAGAGTCCAGGAACAATACTGTATTTTTTGTACAGTTTCCTTTGTACATTTTCCTCAGACATTTAGTTATGGGTGAAATTTCTAAGATTTTTTAAAATGATAGCATAGTAAAAATTGTTTTCACTGATTTGTTGGGATGAATGTTTCCTATATAGAAACCCATGTCACATCAATTCCTCTTCATCCTTTTGCCATTACATGTATTTAAAGGACAGGTGATAGAAGACATCACTGCCTTGGCTCAGAGAACTGTTACCCACTGTTTGAAGGACAAGTTTGCTATTTATTAAGACAATCCCATTTATAAGTTTTTAAGTCAGTGTCTGTTCTAGGATCATAGGAGTGTTCATGTCCACAGGCAAAATGTGAATTTAATCCTTTCATTTGACTAACTTAGGGTAAAAATAAGTCTGGGCTAAGTTTAGGGAGTTACATAACATTGCAGAGTTACTGAAGGACTTGGGAATGAAACCAGGTCTCTTGGATTTAGTCTACTTCCTTTGAACTATGCTGGGTCTGGAATATCCACTCCTTCTCTTCACAAGTATTTGTTGAGCGCCTACTTATGAGGGCCCTGGGGTTACAGAGGCAAACAGGTCATAAGTAGTTTGTGATCATGTGAAAATGGTGCATGCCCTTTGTAAATCATTCATAATTTATAGAAAAGTTTAAGCCTCTTTCTCTGCTTCATTACTATGGTAAACATCCTCCAAATACCTTGTGCACACTTTCCCATAAATAGAATCTTACTATTGTGTCAACATTACTCTCCTTTGGGAGTAAGTCTTTAAATATATTGCCTCTGTTTTGGTTAACAGGACATTTCACATCAAAATCTTCCATAATATCATTTCCTAATAAATCTATATCTTGACCCTCCAAAATTTTAGAATAATCTGATGAACACCAGGTTAAAATGATAATATTAAAATTAGTATAAATCAAGATATTTTCTCTTTGGCAGGGTAAAAAACCATCAGATAGCAAACACAGGTAAAGGGACCAGGCAAATAACAGAAAAGAAATGAATGAAGATAACTGACTGTGAGTGAATAGTTTGATCAGGATGTCTTAACAACATACCGCAGCACAAGTGGCTGAAGCAGCCAACATTTATTTTCCTACTGTTGAGGAGGCCAGAAGTTCAAGATCAAGGTACAAACAGATACGGCTTCTGGTGAGGCTTTTCTTTCTGGCTTGCAGCATACCTCTTCCTGCTGGTGTTTATCTGGCTTCTCTGTACAGTGCAGGTCTCTAGGGTCTCTTCCTCTTTTTATAAGGACTACTAGTCTTATCCTACAGCCCCACTCTGTGACCTCATTTAACCATAATCACCTCATTAAAGGCCCTGGCTACAAATACAGTCACCTTGGAGATTAAGTATTCAATACAGGAATTTGGAAGGGGGCACAATTCAGCTCATAACAATAAGTAAACAACCACTGAAAGGTAAACCTCAAAACATCAGTGAGAGGGATGTAAAAGGAATTAGGGTATCTGGTGTGAAGCCATGCCCCAGCTAAGGAATACAGTCATTGTTGAGCTCCAATCACAAAGAAAAAGCCAGCTTTTTCAGTTTTTGTGTTTCGTTTTTTTTTTTGCTTTTGCTTTTTCAGTTTTTTTTTTTTATGTAAAATCTTTTTAACAGTTTGGCATATAATTCTAAAGTGTTGCAAATCATGATACAGGCCAAATGAAACAGTCTGTGGATCATTTCTGGCCCTCAGAGTATCAAATTAGGATCTCTGGTAGAGTTAGAAAAGCAAATGTTTAGCAATATATAGAGCAGGGTTCAGATGTTGGTCTAGCTGCTTTTTACTGATAGAACAGTACCTGCCCCCCTTCCCTAGCCCCCTTATGTCTTAGTGTCCATATCTCCAAAATGAGCATAATAAAAAGAACTATTTTAATGGTTGTTACGATATTTAAATTATGTGAATTTATAGACTTTATGGGATCTGATGTTGCATTCCCCTTACCTCTGAGATGCCTCCTCTGAAAGGTGTCTGGCAGAACAATTTAGGGATCAACGAATAGGAAGAGAGTTGTCTACTCTCCCTTTTTCTGGAACATTTTAAATTATCTGTTTAAATATATGAAGAGCAGCCATCCTCTTTTTTCAGTCATTACCCTGTGTAGTTGAATCCCTTTGTTCTTGGAAGATAAGCAGGAAATAGCATCCCTTCTCCTGAATTCGACAGCAAATTTTCTGACTTTCTACTCAAAGGTTATAACAAGCTAGTGTTGGCAGCTGGCAAGAGTTTTTTTGTCTTTAAGGAAGTAATAATCCCTTTTCTCAACCGAGGCCAAGTTGGAAAGGATATTATAAAAAAAATTTCCCCTTAGAATTCAAACTAATTCCAAACTTCACAGCTCAAGGAGGGGAACCAAGTTTGGCAGGAATCCAAGGATCTTTGACATTTATTCTTCTATCTCCTTCCGGGGCCATTTTGGATTTGGTTGAAACTGAATTCATGCCATATGTGAGCAGCTAAAAAGCTATTCTTTGAGCATAGATCTTCACTTTGATGAAAGCTTAGTAACATTTGGCTAAAAGCATCTATAATGTGTTTTCACTGCCGTGTGAAACCTGCCACGCACAGTCTGGTAAATGAGAGATGATACGGGTTTAGCTGCTGACTCTGTGAAAATTTTCTAAGAGCAGTGTTGCCTAGTCACAAACAAAACAAACCCATTTTACGGCAATAATAGTTCATTCTTACATTTACTTATGTGATTTGATTATTCGTAGGGGCCAATTCTTTTGCTATCAAGAAATTAATAAAATTCCACAATCATACTTAACCTCAATTTGAATTTCTGTGCCACATTTATTGAGTTAACATAGTTGCTGAGGTCATAGTTATGTTGGTGGTAAAAGTAAGCCAGTTTGCTAGGAGAAAACAGATCAAACAATTTGTTTCAAAAGCAGACAAAAATTCTGTGCACATATTTTTTATTTGTAACACATTTCATTTGGTTAATGTAGTCTCAGTGTAATTGTTACTTTTATATTCAAAGTAGAGTAAATTAGCATGAAGAAATGTATTTATATTTTTGAAGGTGGTAGTAAAAACTCAAAGTGAGGGAGAGCTGTGTACCCTTCTGAATTGGCAAAGATGCTGATTAAAAAATGGATTTTAATACAGTGCTATAATGCTGACAAGTATTTAATATCCAAAATAAGCTTGAATATTTATTAGATAGAACATAATGGGTGTATATTTTAAAAATAAACTTGCTTACAAGTTTTACTATGCAGCTGATAATAAGGATAATAGTTGTTATGAGTTCTGGAAAGAGAGAATTTAAGATCCAGAGTTTAAGAACTTTTCTGTGAGAACACGACTGATGACCAATTTACCCACCCAATCCCTGATAGTTTCTTGGTGAGATTCAGAGTTAAAAGTTCTATCACAATCATAATGGAAGCTTTAATCAAGGTCACCATTAGAGAAAGGTAATAAGGTTTTGAAATAAGTTACAATTAAAAAGAAAAAAGTGGACCAGTAATCTGTCCCTAGCCCTGAATCAGGAGGGAAGGAAAGAGAAAATACTGGGTTGATGGCGATGCAGTCAATAGTGAAACAGGTCTTGATAGAGGCTTTCTGTTCCTTGATAGAGCATCCTTGTTTTCTGTCAGAAGCAGTGTGCCTGCCATGGCCGATCAAGTGGCGCCTTGTCTTACAAGAATGTAATTTAAGCACACGGAGGCCTTATCTACTGCAGCCCACATCTCTTCCTCATCAACCATCTTGTAAGGAGCTGGATCTTATCGGGAGACTGTCACTGCTGGGGAAGTTGGCCATGATGTAGAAAGATCTGTGAGAGAGAAATCAAAAACTTTTGACCCAAAATCTCTTTAACAGTTTGCCAGGGACCTTTTCCAAGCAACCACTAGGAAGAGAACCATCTAGCCCTAAAGAATTACTACCCAGGAGTCAAGGCTTGAACTAATCATCCATAGTAAGTGCTGAAGTTATCTAATTTGTACCAAACACTGTGCTTCAGACATTACATGCAGTGACAAGTTCTCTATAATAGTGCTGTAGACTTAGAAATAAACTTGATGACAACAAACAAGATTGCAGGCCTTTTCTTCTTGGACTCAAGGGAGCACAGGGGCATCTATAGACATATAGGGATTAAGACTTGAGGCCTTGAATAGCCAAAACAATCTGGAAAAGGAAAAAAAAAAGGCCTCATACTTCCTGATTTCAAAACAGATTATAAATATAGAGTAATTTAAAAAGTGTGGTACTAACATATAGATAGATATAGTCAAGTGGAATAGAAAGTCCAGAAACAAACCTTTGTGCATATTGTCAAATGATACCTAATAAGAGTGCCAAGATCACACAATGGGGAAAGAACATGTCTTCAACAAATGGTACTGGGAAAACTGGAAACCCATATTGAAAAGAATGAATTGGACTCTTACAGAATACACAACAATTAATTCAAAATGGACTAGAGATACATATGTATGGCATAAAACTATACAACTCTCAGAAGACAACATAGGAAAAGCTTCACGATACTGGATTTGGCAATGCTTCCTTGAATATGACACCAAAAAGTATAAGCAACAAAAGTAAAAATAGACAAATGGATTACATAAAACTTCTGTATGTTAGAGAAAACAACAGAGTGACGAGGCATCACATGGAATGGGTGAAAATGTTAGCAAGTTATGTATCTGTTTAGGTGTTAATATCTGGTATATATAAAGAACTCCTACAACTCAACAACAACAAAAAAACAACCCAGTTAAAAATAGGCAAAGGACTCAAATAGACATTTCTCTAAAGGAGATATACAAATGACCAGCAAGCATATGAAAGGATGCTCAACATTACTGTCCCCTAGAGAAATGCAAATCAAAACCACAATGAGAAATCACTTCACATCCGTTAAGATGATCATTATCAAAAGAACAAAAATTAACAAGTGTTGGTGAAGATGTGGAAAAATAAGATGCCCCATTGTTGAAAATGTAAAATGGTGTAGGCTCTTTGAAAAACAGCAAGTTAGTTACTCAAACAATTAAAAAACAGAATTACCATGTAATCCAGCAATTCCAACTCTAGGTAAATATCCAAAAGAATTAGAAGCAGGATCTTGAAGAGATATTTACACACCTATAATTATTGCAGCATTATTCACAATAGCCAAAAATTGGAAGCAAACTAAATGTCCATTGACAGATGAATGGATAAAAAAATGTGTTGTATTCATTCAGTGGAATATTATTCAGGCTTTAAAAAGGAAGAAATCCTATCATTTGCTACAACATAGATGGACCTTAAAGACTTTATCCTGAGTGAAATGAGCCAGTTAAAAAAAAGACAAATACAGTAGTTGTATGTTTCCGCTTAGGGGAATGAAGAAATGGGGTGTTGTTGCTTAATGGGTATAGATTTTCAGATCAGCAAGAAAAGAAAGTTCTAGTTATTTGTTGTACAACAATGTGAATATAGTTAACATTACTGAACTGAACCCTTTAAAATATTGAGAAGGTAAATTTATGTGGTGTGGGTTTTTCTCCACAAATGGAAAAGAAAAGCTTTTGACTAAGTGCATAGAGTGTGGAGACACAAATTTATCAAGTTGATTTTTAAATTTTATAATTTCAAGTTTATGTTTAGTATTTATTGATTTACAATCTTGCAGACTTAAAATGGATGAAAAGAAAGAAGTGGGGAAGACTGGAGAGCGGAATGGAGAAAAGGGGATATTTAAATTAAGGGTTTTGTTGTTATTGTATGGTTTTTTTTTTTTTTTTTTTTTTTCTAGTCCAGGTCATGAGTGAAGAAAAAGATTTGGAGTAAAATTTTGGGCATTACCATTTTGTTAAATTGGATTATAGTACAAAATTCAATAAAATCCTTAAGGGATGGGATTGACAAGAAAAGGAAACACATGGCAAAATGGTTTATAAAAAGCAAGTATAGATTGCCCTTGAAGAATGAGTAATTTTGGGCTTTTGCTCAGATGTTCCTTTCTGTTTTGAGCCCAAAAAAGGATTTTCATGAGTAGTTCATACCCATCTTCAGCAGAAGATTTTAATTAACCAACTATAAAAAGAAATAGCCAGCATAAAAATAGTTACAGTTGCTTTGAGTTGGGCTATTTACGGTACAGACCTTAAAATGTTCTTTTAAAGTGATTACACACCAATTTACATGAAGCACTCTGTAAACACTCTTGGAGTTGTTTCCTTGACATCCACTAGGAAATGACCACTATGGTTGGCATAGGCCAGAGGAGTATTGCAATGTGGGGGCAAACTTATTGGCGGCATAGTAAACTTTTCCAAAACTGCTTAGTTTAGAGGTCAGAAATCAAATGGTAATCTAATAATGTGTTAAATTATAGTTTATTTGAGTACTTGAAGTACTGCTATATTTTTGTTGGTGAGAAGCAGGCTGCTATTAGGTTAGATTAGAACAAGTTATGTTCTCTTCTCTGGTGAATTCCAACGTCAGAGTATTTCTCATTAGAGTTAAAGCAGGATATTCTGCTGCACCTTCTGGATCCGAGCTTCCACGAGGGGCAAACTTTGATCCTTGTCATGTAATTGGGGTATTTTCTTTCTAGTTCTGTAATTGCCTGGTCAGAAGATAATGAATATTAGGACATGTATGTCACAGAATGTCAAAACAGGGTGATATAGAATGCAATATTGGTCCAGCAAATCAAATAGTTCTTTGGTTTGGTGGTGTTTATGTCACTGATTGTTACTGATCCATTGAGTCTGTTGTTCTTTGGAGAGCCACCTATAATGAAAATATGGAAACTGTAATGGGAAGCAGGTCTGTTAGGGTAATTGTGGGGAGGGGTGAGTAGGCCGTTCAGACAAGGCCTCCATATTCCTTTCTTTAAAGCTCAGCTGGCTCCTGTACCTCTCACACTTGGAGATTTTTACAAAAGCAGAGAGTTAAAAATGTGTGGGGAAAAAGGTGACAAGTTTAAAAGCAGAAATTAATATAAAATAAAGGATATTAGGAGAGCATCGATCTTTTACCTCTTTAGTTAGGTTTATTCCTAGGAATCTTTATGGTTTTGAGTATACGTGTAAATGGGATCGATTCCTTGGTTTCTCCTTCTGCTGCTACATTATTGGTATATAGAAATGCCACAGATTTCTGTATGTTGCTTTTATACCCTGTGACTTTGCTGAATTCAATGTGTGAGTTCTAGCAATTTTTTGGTGGAGTCTTTCAGGTTTTCTACACCAAGTATAATGTCGTCTATGAATAGGGAAAAGTTTACTTCTTTGCTGATTTGGATGCCTTTTATTTATTTTTCTTGTCTGATTGCTGAAACTAGGCCTTCCAGTACTATGTTAACTAATGGTTGTGAGAGTGGACATCCATGTCTTATTCCTGACCTCAGAGGAAAAGCTCCCAGTCTGTCCCCACTAAGAATGATATTAGTTGTGGGTCTTTCATATATGCCCTTCATGATGCTGAGGTATGTTCCTTGTGTCCCTACTTCACTGAGGGTTTTTATTAATAATGGATGCTATACTTTGTTGAATGTTTTTTCTACATCTATTAAGAGGATCATATAGTTCTTATCCTTTCCTTTATTAATGGGTGTATCATATGGATTAGTTTGTGGCTGTTGAACCACCCTTTCAGCCCAGAATTAAATCTACTTGATAGTGGTGAATAATTCTCCACAAGATACCAGCAAATTGAATCCCACAGTACACTAAAAGAATTATTCACTATGATTAGGATGACATAGAAGAAATCATTTCAAGTACACAAAAGCAACTAAAACAAAAACAACGTTGTTTCAAAATGAGACATGTCTTATGATAGGAGAAATTTAAAAAAACACTGAGTTTTAGGAGGAGAAAAATGATGTAAATAATAAAGGATTTTAAAAAGATAAAAGAGCTATTAAAATTAACATTTGTAAGACAAGATTTAAATATAAAAATAGTGTAAATCATCTGGCCACTTGTTCAAAATACAGATTTCAGGACCACAGGCTTACCACATGAGAAATTGTGAAGATGCAGCCCAGCAATCCATATTTTAAAAAGACTCCAGGAGAGTCCAATGCTAATGTGTTAGAGGCACTGAGTTACCTAAGGATCAGTGGCAGGTGGATTTGCTTACCAGTGGCATAATGTCCAGCTTTGTGCATGATGTATGGCAAAGACTCAGTAGAAGTTTGTTAAAGAAATGAGATAAATAAATAAATAAATAAATAAATAAATAAATAAATAAAGGCATCAAATTAGGGATCACTAAAAATAAAAAGTACAGCCTAGTTTGACATTTAAAATATGGTAATTGATAAATAAATGCTTAAATAAACAAAATACCAAAATATATTACTAGTTAAGAATGAAAGGACCCTAGAGAATTTCTTGAGGCAAATCTGAAGTCCTTTTAAACATTGCACTGCTGAGGGAGCAAAAATTTCCTTGATAACTAGAAGAAAGTCAGGATGCAGAAGACCATAAACTTTCCTTTGTTTTTCCATTTTAGTTTGAGACCTGAAGCTCACATCATTTTGGAGTCCTTTTTGCTTTCCTACAATAGAAAACAAAAAGCATAGGACTCTTATTCCTTATTCCCTATTGATGTACTACAACTAAAGATACTAATTACTGCTACTGTAACTCATTCTTAAGAATTTTCTTTGATTCCATGGCAAGCATTGCTATAATTTGAAATACCTAAGGTTTTCTAAAAGTTAAAAGAAGTCTTAGACATACAGAAAAGTAAAAAAAAAAAAAAGTAATGAATACCCATGTACCACTAATTAGCTTTATTCTATATGTTTTACCATTGAAATACATATTCCCAAGGTTTTCCAAAAACACTGTTGACTCATCTAAATTAACAAAGACATTGGAAAAATATTATTGATAGTATCTTTAAAATCTGTTATCTCTATATTTGTGTGTCCATTTTTCTCTTCTGTATCTTGCTTATTTTCTCTATTTTCTTGTACTGGTTTTGCTAGAGGGTTTTCTTTCTCTTCTTAAGCTTTCTAAAAGAATCAGCTTCTGTTTTTAATCATAAAAAAACATAATTTCTGTTGTCTGATGCATTTTAAACATTTCTCTCATCTTATTTATTTTCTTTCTTGAGCTTTTCTTATTATATATGGTTGTGGGCTGAATTGTGTCACCCTGAAATTCATATGTTTAAGTCTTAACCCCCTAGTACTTAAGTGTGCGCCTGTATTTGGAGATAGGTTCTCTAACGAGGTAATTAAGGCCAACTGAGATCATGAGGTCATAGGCCCACACCAAGTTGACTTACTTCCTTTTAAGAAAAGACTTGGGGTGGGAAGGGGGAAAGAAAAGACTTGGTTTCTGACCTACATAGAGGAAAGACCATGTGAGGACACAGGGAAAAGGTGGCTATCTATAAGCTGTGGAGGGAAGCCTCAGAAAAAAATGAACCTTCCCAACACAATCACCTTGGACTTGTAACCTCCAAAATTATGAGATAATAAGTTTAAGAGACCCAGTTTACAGTATTTTGTCATGGAAGCCCTAGAAAATTGATGCACATTTTAAAAACTTACTAACTAATGCTTATTATAACAGTCACTGATAACTGATCCTCAATTAATACTGGATGAGTGTTCTCAAACTGAGCACAATCATACAAACAAGCACACAGACCAATAACTGATCATGGTCAGCATCCCAGATGCCCATCTTGTATCGTCTTCCAGATCTGTTGTTCCCTCCTCACCAAATCTGGCCAAAGATAAACTCCAACCTGACTTAAAATAACATAACTTATGCCCTATATTTTAGCTAACTAGAATTTAAATAAAAACTTAAAACAGAAAATGGGAAAAAACACAATAGTTTTGCCTGCTGTTTCACAATTAACAATGTACCTTTTCAATATGTTTTCATGTAACATTGTGTCTATTGGATTTCATGCATGTTCTGTGTAGTTGTAGATTGTTTATTCTTATCTCTCTATAGTATATCATTGAGTGAATATAACACAGACTGTCCATTCTATTGTGTTTGTTTTTTTGTTACTGGGAACATACTTATAGTGTGTATCCTAGTAGGTATCTTTTGATGAACAAAAGTATACATTTCTAGGCCATTTACTTAGCTTTACATATATTTAGTTGTAGTAGATGTTGCTAAACCATTTTCCAAAATGGACTTACCAAGTTGGAACCCAATAGCAGGGTATCAAAATTGATTAATATTCTCAGCAACTCTTGATATTTTTTCTTCTTTTCATTGACCCGTTCTGATGGATGTGTAATGGTCTTTTTTTTTTTTTTAAATTTATTTATTTATTTGATAGATCACAAGGAGGCAGAGAGAGGGGGAAGCAGGCTCCCTGCTGAGCAGAGAGCCCGATGCAGGGCTCAATCCCAGGACCCTGAGATCATGACCCGAGCTGAAGGCAGAGGCTTTAACCCACTAAACCACCAAGGCACCCTGAATGTGTAGTGGTCTTGCCCTGAAGTTTTAATTGTACTTCCTTGATAACTAGTGAAACTGTGCATATTTCTATTTGCTCATTGACCATTACGATATCCCTTTAGAATTATCTGTAGAACTCTTTTACCCATTTTTTGATTGACTTTTCAGACTTTTTCTTGTCCTGTTTATACCTTTTTTTTAAAATCTGGTCCTTGAAGGTCAGCTATTGTTTTTAGTTTATTTTTAGTTTGTCTTTTGTGTTTGGTTTGTCTTTTAAAATGTTATCTATTATGCATTTTGTCAGGGAGTCGTGTTATGATATGTTCCAATAGTATTCATTTGAAAAGAATTTTTTCATTTATTTTTGTTTCAAAATGAGTGCAAAGAAAATAGAAGATCAATAGTCAGGAGAGCAGAGAAAATACTTTCAAATATTTCAGATTTCTGCAAAATGAGCTTATTTATCTTAAGCCAGCTTCTTTGGACTAGGATTTTAAATGGATACTTGATAGTAGTATTTTATGATTTACTTTTAAGAGATTAAATTACGAATGTGTTTTATGTATACTAAAATTTATAGTATAGATGTTGTGTACCTTGTATATGTGAAAAACAAACCACACAATAGAAAATTTAATCATTAAAAAAACTGAGCACCGTTGATTTGTATTTGTCATTCAAAACTGGTACCCTGCACAATGCCAGTCAGAGTATAAAAATTTAATTTATATAAACCAAATAGCCTCTATATTTATATTGTCTATGTTTATATTTACATTGTGACATATATAACATAAATATAAACATGTTTTATATGACATCTATGAACATGTTATAAAACATGTACTTATTTATATATTCATTCTATGCTATGGAAACTACTAAAAGAGAACAAGTTAATTCAGTTATCTAGAAAATGAGAAAATTTGGGAGGTAGGGAAAGTAGTGTGGTTTGGACACCAGTAATACAAGAGAATAAGTACATTTATCAAATTTAGTATATAGAGTTAAGCCAAAGTATGTTAGATCTAATATAGAAAGTTTGGAAGATAAATTCTGGCAATTATTTACAAACTTCCTGTTGAAATAATTCCTAATCCACATGCAGATTTCAATAAATTCAGTATTCTTTATTAATATGTCCTTAAAAACAAAACAAAACAAAGTCCAACTATTCAATTGGAACATTTAATAAGAAAATACCAGAAATGATAAATCTGGTTTTTTCCTTGTGATTAGTTCTCTGCTTTGAGTCTTAGAAGATCATCTTAATTCAGGACATAATTCTTTGTGGAAGAATGTTTCTGACTGTACTCTGGCTCTGAATCATGGCTTGGTTGTATTTGTTACCATCTTTCCCATCATGGAATGACACAGAGGTATACGATAATAAAAAAATTAAAATATCTCCTAATAAGGCACTGGCGTGTTGTAGGGGATGATGAGCTCTTTTTATAGAAGGAGAAGTCTTTATTTCAAAACATTTTTCTGGCTAGATAATATGAACTGCTGGAAAATCAACTTTGATATCACTTAAGGCAAAACAAATTATAACTGCTTTCACCTTCTTTTCTTAAATCTTTGACAGTCTGCTAGATTTATTATTTTGCTTTCTCCACCAGATGCCTCCTTCACTCACGTTCTCTATTAACAGCTGCTCTTGGATGTTCAGGGTTGTGCCAAATTGCCCAGAACACTCTCCCGGACTGGGCTCAGTGTCCTAGTCTTTCCTTTGTCTTATAGGGAGACATTTACCAGGAACTAAGAACACAACATGGATGAGATTAATCCCTGTGATGGAGAAAAAATTATGTTAAATGTGAGATTGAGAAAACATAGAAAATCCTCCATGTAAATAAGAAGATTAAAATCTAAATCTTGGGGAACCAGAACTTAGAAGTTGTTGTTTCTGATCAGTGAAAAACCCAAACTGTGTTGTAGCCTATCAGAGTAAAAGGCTTATCAAGAGAGATAGTCAAGGGAGATAGTCTATTGAATCTCAAATAAATGACCAAAAGGGCTTTCAAATTTCTAGAATTAGAAATTTGACGAAATTTGGAGGGAAAAGTCATTGGCTCCCAAGGACATATTTACATTAATAATTAAAGATTTATTAATACTTTCAATAGAAAGTGTTATAAAACTTTTACATAATTTGTACCATTCTTAGTCCTTACTGTAGCCTTTGTACCACATTAGTGTTCCTAGACAAAGAAGACAAATTCATAGTTGCTGGCAGAAGAGTATTTAATGTTAGAGACAGGTGTGGAAAAGAAGGTGGTAAGGGTTAATTTCAGGCAAACTGCTATGTCTGGAACTATCGGAGTTTTGGAAGAACACAGAATGACCGTGTTGGAGGAGCCAGCCAGAGAGAGAGGATCCAGGATGGAGGTGAAAGATGGTATAGAAAAAAGAGAGAGGAAGTTTGAAATACAGAGTAGGAGATAGAATTACAATATAATTTTTAAATGTGGGAGAATATGACTCAAGAGTTTTGTTTTGGAATCTTCTCTTTGCTATATGGATGGAGAAGAAATTTACCAAGTAAATATAGGAAATAACTGAACATTCGAGGTGCATGACTCATGAAGGCTGTATATTGAGAAGAAATGAAAATTCAAGCCACTAGAAAGCTACAGACAGCAATAAATTTGCATTCTTGGTTATATACTGTTTGATAATCTTTTTCTCTCCTTTTTCTATTTAGTTTTTTAAATTTTTTATTATGTTCAATTTTTAAAAAAAATCTTACTTAGTTATTTGAGAAAAAGCATGAGCAGAGGCAAGGGTAGGTGAGAGGCAGAGGGGGAAGCAGACTCCCCACTGAGCAGGGAGCCCCATGCAGGGGCTAGGTCATAGGGCCCCGAGATGATCACCTGAGCCAAAGGCAGATGCCTAACTGACTGAGCCACCCAGGTGCCCCTGTTCTTTGGTAATCTTGAGAACTTACCAGAAATGGGTGTAGATAGCAAACTGAAATGCCAGATCATAAAAGGTGAGGCTATGGAATATAGCAGTCATTCCAAATACAAACTATTCTCTGTCTTCATCTGGATGTGTGCTGCGAGAGACTGGGAGTCACTTATTCTCCTTTTGTAATACTTACGCTGTCGCTGTTTAACTGCACAAGCCTATGGGTTGCAAAAATGTAAGAGCTATTACTTGCAGCAGGACTACTTTAATATAACCACATGTTATATATGTTGCAAAAGTTAACTCAGTATGGATATCCAAACTGTGTGTGAAGGTGTTAACTGTGCACACATATGCTTAATTTAATGCTGTGTTGTAAGTTAATAATAGCTGATTTTCACAGTATAGATGTTTTGAACATTTCTCCAGTTTGAGCTAATATAATCATGTTGTAACTATTTACAAACAGCTGCCTCATTACAAAAGTGCTGACATATCCGTTACTGTATTGATGCTGATTAGTGGGGAGAAACTAACTCACTACATTCCAGAGTAGAGGAGGTTTTTCTTTCTTAGAGGTACTTTTACACTCCATGAAAACTTGGCATTCTTTTTTAAAATGAATGGTTTGACTACTAATATATTTTCTCCATCAGACTTTGGAAGTATTCCCCCAAGGCTTCAAAATTTAAAGGAAAAAAATGGGCTTTGAGCCTCTTCTCAAGAATGGTTCTCACATTGGAAAATTGCTGTTCATTTCAAATCCATTTTTGGAAATGCACACATCAGTTCCTCTATTCCATATATAAACTAGCCATTATGCATTATTCTGTTTTAAGCACTCTGCTATGAGTTGAAGATAAAAGATGAAATATGTAGATTTTCCTTAATAGTCTATAACAGAAAAAACACATGTGTAAACAGTTACAATTGTTTAATACATACCAAGAGTGAGAAATGTGCAAGTTGTAGAATTAATGAAGAGCTTGTTAGGTTCTGTATTTGTAGGAGGGAATGGAAGACTTTGTAGAGGTGGAACTATGTGAACAAAGTTTCAAAAAATGGAGTTGGCCAAGTAGACAAGGAAGGAAAACATTTCTACCCCGGCATATTGCCCCTGAACTCCTTTCTCGTAGGGTCACCACAATTATGGGCAACTGAAAATCATTCAGTAGGGTTGGATTAGGAACCTAGGAAGAAAAAAAATGATCGGACCTGAGGCCAGAGATGCAGGAAGTTACCAGTTTATAAAGGGTGTTTATGCCTTGCTAAGGAAGTTAGGCTTTGTCCTATAATTAATGGCAAACCACTAATTGGTTTGAA
Organism: Nasua narica; assembly: GCA_028533885.1. Lineage (NCBI taxonomy): Eukaryota > Metazoa > Chordata > Mammalia > Carnivora > Procyonidae > Nasua > Nasua narica. The sequence continues at coordinate 68,823,514 of CM052809.1, forward strand.
GCAGGATGATGATGTCTTAACATTTACATTGTGGCAAAATTACTTTAATAGCAGATGTGGGGGTGGATGAGAAGGAGAAAGCTTGGAGTCAGGAAGCAATAGTCCATGCATATGATGAGGAGGTATATATTTAGCTGGTAGCAGTGGGGGAGAAGATAAATTAACATTGAAAATTATTTCTGAGGTAAATATATACAGGAAACAATGGGCATGAGTAAAATGGCCAAGGTCAAATGTATGTAGGTGGATTGTGAAAGAAAAAAGTGCTACAAGCAGAATTGCAAAGAAGATTCACATTTAGAGTATAGATATAAAAAAAGAACCAGCAAAAGAGACTGACAAAACACAACCATAAGAAAAGTGGGCAAAGAACCTAAGGAGTATGAGGCTCTGGTTCTATGTTCTTTTCCACATTTGCTTGTCATGTTTTCCTTTTATGCAGATGTAACTCATTTGATTTGAAGGCATTTCTTTCTTTTTTTTTTTTTTAAGATTTTATTTATTTGAGAGAGAGAGAGCGAGAGAGAGAGAGAGAGAGAGAGAGCGCGTGAGAGGGGAGAGTTCAGAGGGAGAAGCAGACTCCCCGCTGAGCAGGGAATCCTATGCGGGACTCGATCCCAGGGCTTCAGGATCATGACCTGAGCCAAAGGCAGTTGTTTAACCAACTGAGCCACCCAGGTGCCCTTGAAGTCATTTCTAATTAGTCTTGCTTTCAGCACAGTCCTATGTCATGTCATATTTGGGTAGTCTATGTTCTGTCACTTGGGCTAATTAGAATATACTGAGTTTTTTTTAATACTCTTTTTTATTTTGACACATATAGACATAATTTTTTTTAGTAAAGGATGTGGGGAGAATCTGACAAGATATAAAACCTCTCAAATATTTCATCTTTGAAACATTACTTACATGAACCAAAGTTTCGAATATATCAATGGTTTTGACTGGGAATTGTTTTCTGTAACTGAAAATTAAATTTCAGTTTTCATAATTGACAAAAATTAAAAAGTCTGACAAAATCAAGTGCTGACTTTAGTCAACACTGTTGAGGGTGTGGATCAAGAGAGAATTGTTAAATGTTTCTGAAAGTGTAATTTCCTATTGAAGTTTAAATTAAAAAAAAATACAAAAATATTTGGAGGGAAGTTAAGTAAAATATTAGACTATACCATTTAAAGAGAAAAATTAAAACATATGAAATAAATTGTATGTTTGGCCATATTTCCATGTTTATATTCATTAGAAAAAGAATGGTTACATAGATCCTATTCACTCAGGTCAAATCAATAATTAATGATTCGAAAACAAATTTTCAAGGTTTTATGTTTCTTGTCTTTTCATCTCGACTAATAGGGTAATTATAACCTTCAAACATCCATGTTGCATGAATTAAAAATTTTGGGTTTATTCAGTTAAATAGGTTGTCAGAAGGCACTTTGTTTTCATTAATATATTAGACATTTTTTCACGATAGGGTTCCTTAAGTCTATTTGTTGTTCTTTTTTTCAATGTGCTTATCGTAAGAAAGTCCTGGTGAGTTACTATCCACCTTTGCTATATAGAGGAATACTACCTATAGGGCATTGGGGGCATTAATCACTTAAAAGCACTCATTATTCAAATTAACAGAGAGCACTTTGAACCCCTGATAATAGAACTAGTTTCCTTAAGAGTAGCCAATTCTCCATCACTGCATTATAGAAGTTTATGGAAGACTATTCCAGAAATCATGGTTCATTTATAGATGGCCTCACTCCTGGTTTGGCAGGAAATCCTTCATAAAAGCTGGAGGTTGTTGTTCCAACTCCGTAGTCTAAATCTTCTTATTCTCATTTATTTGTCTGTCTTTGGTTTATGGACTAATTTTACTGCATTGTCACTTTACTGGAATGAGGACCCATGTCTAGGCATTATGGGTCACAATGTGTAGTATTATGGATTGAATTCACAAGCCCTTCTTTCTTAGAGTGTCTTTCTTCTCATAGTGGACTTTATAGACCCTTAGGGGTTAAATTAGATTTGAAAATATAGGTGTTATTAATTTCCATAAATATATTAGTAATATTTGTGAAATTCTCATAGATGTAACCATTTTCTACAAAGAAAACCATATTACTAGCTAAGCAAAAAAAGTATTTCAAGACCATTTATATTATTTTAAATAAAATACATATCATTTTTTAAAATAATTTTAGAAGGGAGAGTTTTCTAGATACTGTACATTATTGATTCTAAAAACTCTTCATTTTTGCACCTTGCTATATCAGAGTGCAGCTTAGAATAAATGACATTTTACAACAGGTCTAAGCCAGATAACAGTCATAACTTGGTCATCTGAAAACCTAATCTTAACACCTTCTTGTTATATCCATATTGTTCTGATTTGATTAAATACAGTATTAGGCAGAAAAATTTTAATACCAGCTATTTAACAGTATGAAAAACTGATTTGCCAATGAATTTTCATTTTTCAATTTATTAATTTTTGTATTAAAAATAAATTAATGTAGAATTGTTCCCTCTGTCATGATTCTTACCCATAACTAACTTTCAATCGAGCCATACTATTGGCATAAAAAGAGAAGAATTCAGAAGGATTCAATTATTTTTACCATTAGCTCCTATACGGTAGATAGTATTATTTTGGAAACTACAGATTTGACTTGATCTACCTATGTGGATTTATCTCAGACTTATGTTTCAAAAATGGTGGGGAGGCATTTTTTTACATAAGGGTATAGCCTCTGTCTATTTATTTCAGAGATATAAATAATAATAATTAATGTATAATTACCATTGTGGCAGATAGACTTGAAGGTGGCCCCATGATCCTGCCTCCTAATATTCGTGCCTCTGAAATCCCCTCAAATGTAGTCTGTATAAATCTTTTACTTAGAATCATTAGAATCACATAAGCTTTAAAGAAAATTATAACTAGGGATGAAGAAGGACAAATAATATGTTTAGAACATTTCCCTTTATATAAAACAGGTAGAAAGTTAAGTAAAAATACTTCAAGTCAGAATTGAATTAACTGTTGAGTCAAATTATTTGATAAAATTATTTGGAATTTGGGATGCCTGGGTGGCAAAGTTGGTTGAGCATCTCACTGTTTTAGCTCAGGTTGTGGTCTCAGGGTCATGGGATCTAGCCCGCCTTGGCTCTGTGCTCAGCTTGAAGTCCGCTTGAGACTCTCTCTCCCCCTTCCTCTGCCCATTCCTTCCTCTCTCTCTCTCTCTGTCTCTCTGTGTCTGTCAAATCTTTTTTAAAAGATTTTATTTATTTATTTGACAGAGAGAGAGAGATCACAAGTAGGCAGAGAGGCAGGCAGAGAGAGGGGGGGAAGCAAGCTCCCTGCTGAGCAGAGAGCCCGATGTGGAGCTCGATCCCAGGACCTTGAGATCATGATCTGAGCTGAAGGCAGAGGCATCAACCCACTGAGTCACCCAAGTGCCCCAATAAATTAATATCTTTAAAAAATTATTTGAAATTTAGGAAAGTAATTTTCCCTATCAATATTTCCCAGCTTAGCATTTTTTTTCCAGCTTAGCATTTTTTAATTTTCCTTTCATAAACCAAGTACATACCATCTTTTTCCTGCAGAAGGCTGTCATGCTGTGTCTGAATCCCTTACTAAGGCCTTACTCAATTTCTCATTTATAGTACTTAATTTATTGCAGAAAACAGATGGAAAAACCACCTTAAATAGATTTTAATTCTGGCAATAGGACAATTCAGTACATTTTATTGAATTAAAAAATATTAGTTAAAATACAGAAAAAAAGTCTAAGCATGTTACCAACTCCTGTAATTGTAAGGACCTTTCAGAACTCCTAATGCAGCAAACCAGCCAAGGTAAATGAGTATCAAGGCTGGATTTTGGCCCTAATGCATGAATGGAAAAAGAACAGGAAACTTGGCTTCTTTGATCTTGGTGTTGAGTAGAAGGAGGCAGGATGGGGAAAAAAAATACTAGAAAACAAAATTGCTGAGAATTTTCCAAAACTTTTGATCAATAATAACCCTGATATTCTAGAAATCCAGGGAAATCTAAATAGGATTTATAAAAATAAATCTCCACCTAGGCATATCATAGTTGAACTGCAAAATAACAAATACAATGAGAAACATTTTTAAAGCTGCCAAGGAAGACAAACAGATCAATTATAAAACAGCAGTAATTGAAAACCAGTTTATATTCAACAACAGTAATAGGAGACAGAAGATACTGGAATAATTTCTTCTATGTGCCAAGATAATGTAACTGTCAACCTAGAATTCAATACTTAGAATGAATGTTTTCCAATTGTGAAGTGGAAATAAAAATATTTTCAGGAAAACAAAAACCTAGAGTTTATTATCAACAGACACTGACTAAAAGAAATTTCTAAAGAACAACATACATGGAAAAAATCATATCAAATAGAAGGCCCATAATAAAAGAAAGGGTGAAGTGAGCTATTGATAAATATGAATAAATAGTGTAAACCAGTGTTGCCTGGGAAAAAATAATAATGAATTTGTGAAATAAAAAGGGCTAGAATTAAACCATTGGACAACGTAGCTTATGAATCAGGAAGAAATTATTCTTAGGCTCTTTAATAATTTCAGGAAATTATGTAGGTGTTAGGAAGTTTATTACTTTGCTAAGTTAAACAGGCATATCTAAATAGAAAATATAACTGTTAGCAGAATAAGTTTAAATAAAATAATTTGGAAATAATAGAAATAATAAGAAATGAGGGAAAAGTAACCCTTAGTAAATCTTAAAGACAGGAGGGAGAGAAACAGAAAAAGGACCAGGAGACAGCTGAAAATACAGTTTTGGAAATAAATCAAAATATATCAATAATCACTTCAAATTTTCCCTTAAAAAAACTAGAAAGTGTCTGACTAGTATTTTCCTCTCTCTTTACAAACTTTTATTTGGAAATAATTATAGATTCACATTCATAGGTTCATTTGAAATAAAAGATTATTCTGTAACCACAAAAATATCTCTTGTACTACCTCTTCATATTTATATCTATGAATATAACGGTTTTTGAGTTTCTTTCAATTTTTTTTGCTTATATTTTCTTTATCGTTCACATTGGCTGTTTGTGTGGTATTGTTATTTAAGTTTCCTGATTACTTTTCCCCTCTGTTCTCCATTTTGCCATCCAGTCCATGTCCTGAGATTTTTATTTTGAAGTTTATGTTTTTCATTTCTAAACATTCCATTTGGTTCTTCTTAATGTCCTCTAGTTTTTACTGAGTTTTATATTTTTTATTCAATTGTTTTAATCAAATCTTTTTGCAGTTGCTTATTGAGGCATTTTAATTTTTATTATGGTTGATTTAAAGTGTTTGTCAAATAATTGTAACATCAGTGTCAACTTAGAGGCATTTGTTGGTTGTCTTTTCTCATTTAACTTGAGATATTTGTGGTTCTTGGTGTGATGAGTGATTTTCAGCTGAAACCTGGAACATTTGGGGAATTATATGATGAGACTTTGGATCTTATTTAAATTGTGTTGGAGCAGGCCCCCTCTGACACCACTCTGGTAGGAAAAAGGTCTTGCCTTGTTATTGCCAGGTAGGGATGAAGGTCCAGATTCTGACAAGGGGAGAGGGAGGAGCTCTTCACGAACTCTGGCTATGGGTGATGGTGGGGATTCCTACCATGCCTCTGCTGATATCCCCAGGCTGGGAGCTGGGAGGCAGAGGAAAAGTGCTTACAGTGTGGATGCTTGTATGAGAGGCATGGCTTCCTTACTGCTGAGCAGTGGGGAAAGCCTTGCTAGGCTTGTTCCAAGACCACTTCTGTGAAGGGTGGCATGGCGTTGTGTTCTGGGTGGGCTTAAAAGTCTAGATTCAACCTGTGGTTTCCAGTGACCAGGGTGGGTCTGTGTGGAGAAAGTAGGTAGGCTGGAAGGGAAGAAGTCT
>CM052809.1:68829941-68857525 GCA_028533885.1 Nasua narica
ACTTTGATTTCTGAAAACGCAATGGAGGATCTTAGGATTCATAGCTGAACAATGTTAAGAAAATGTTAATATTTCTTCAAATCACTATAATCAAGAAATGATGTTGAAACTCTCTTTCCATACTTACAGTTACAAAACCTCAGTTCCATCCATGATGACTTAATTCCAGCACACGTGAGCATGAGGATACACTAAAACACTCTGACTTGATTTTTTAAATAACTATAAAATTTCACAAACTGAATACCTTCATTTAAACAGTACCCAGATCTAGGGGTACCTGGGTGACTCAGTCGGTTAAGCATCTGCCTTTGGCTCAGGTCATGATCCCAGGGTCCTGCTTCTCTCTCTCCCACTATCTCTGCTTGTGTTCCCTCTCTCACTGTGTCTCTCTGTCAAGTAAATAAAATCCTCAAACAAACAAACAAACAGAACCCAGACCTAAAAACAGAATACCAGCAACTTGGCTGTCCCTCTTATTTGCTACATTCTTGTCACTACCACTTCCCCACAACGCCTGCAAGAGGAACCAGTATCCAGATTTATTCCACTTTAGGTTAGTCTTCCTTGTCTTGGAACTTTATATAAATAGAATCGTATGGTACACACCTTTTTTCTTTTGAGTTCTCTCAACATTAAGCTTGTAAGAACCACACGCAATGTAGTATCTGTAGAATATTCATTCACATTCAAGGACACATGGCTTTTGATCAATACCTATTTATATTTTTGTCAAGTAGATACCTGCGACTAACAGTGCTGTGTCACAAGCAGGTATATGTTTAGTTTTAACAGATACCGACACTTTTCTAAAGTGACTATCACAATTTTCAGTTCCAAAGGTAGTTTATAAAATGCCTGTTGCTCCATATCCCCATCAATGCTGTATTTTTCTCTTTTTCGTGTTAGCAGTTCTGAAGATTATTTAGTGATATCAAATTGTGGTGTTAATGTGTATTTGAAGACTCAGTTGCTCATTTTTTACGTGTTTATTGATAATTTGCATATTCTCTTTTGTTAAGTGTTCCACTTTTTTTTTTTTGCCAATTTTTGTTTTAAAAATACATGTTGGACACGAATTCTTTCTCAGATATGTGTGTGGCAAATATCTTCTCTTACTCTGTTGCCTCTTTATTAATGTCATTTTTTAATAAGGGAAAGTTCATAGTTGTAATATATTCTGGTGTATTTATTTTATGGTTAGTATTTCGTGCCTCGTTTAAGAAAACCTTGCCTGGTTCAAGGTCATTTACCTTTATTTTCTTCCAAAAGCTTTATTGTTTTGCCGTCACACATTTAGATCTTCAATTCCTCTGGCATTGATTTTTTATACCTTATATAAGCAGGGGTCAAAATACAATTTGTTTTCTTTATAGATATCTAACTGACCCAGCACCATTTATTGAAAATACTGTCCTTTCCCCACTGACACTCTGACTTAACTTTGTCTTACCTCTGAATTTCTTCTTGGCAGGAACACTTTCCATTTTATACACGTGTTCTTTTCCCACCACCCCTCTTTCTTTCATTATAAATACATGTAGCTTAAAACCAGTTTATCTTCAGTTTAAAGAAAAAGACACACAAAAAATTTATGTAAACCCTGTTGTTGTTGTTGTTTTTTAAATGGACCTTCACTGTTAGGACAGAACACTGATTTATAACTACCATGATTAGAAAACAGTTGACTCAACAAGTCCCAGGATGGGCAGGTCTATAATTGGTGGGGTGGAAGTGGTGAGGAGGCCGTAGCTTCTGATCGACTTTCCTTGCGTGCTTCCCTGTTCTGTGAAGGCTGGAAGTGAAGAAATTGAATAAAACAGCCATCTTTTTTCCAGTTCCCTTGAGAACCTGTGTTCCATTTGTTGATAAGCGGTGCTCATACAAGACTCGAAAGATTGAAAATAGTAGAGGAGATGTTCCTGTAGCTTTAGCTGTTTCTCTTCTCAAGTTCTATTGTGGAGACCCTCACAGTTTGTCCAGCGGTGCTTAGCATCCTGTCTTATTTTGAGGTGTTAAGAAATAGTTATGTCTTCCTTCTGATTCCTTGACCAAAGCTCTGTCAGGTATCTATAGATTGAAGTCTTGTTTTTCATCTTTCTGTGTGTTAGAAATAATAGTTTGTTCAGTTAACTTTATCTGTAGTTCATTCTGGGAGCTTTGCCTGGAGATCTAGACTAGAGCACACCTTTTCAATATTTCTAACACTTGGGTAAAGTGTCACACTTCCTACAGGAAATCTCATAGTGCCTACATAACTAGAACACTGTATTTCCTACAATTATGCCCTTTCAAATAAAGAGACTACAAAATTTTACTGAAGGCTGAAGTACTTAAGGTAAAGAGGGTGAAAGGCAAGTTGGTACAACTGGCTCAAAAATAGAATTCTGACTCGCAGAGGCAAGGTTGCCATCATGGCCGTAAGAGAAGAGTAAAGAAACAATACCGCTAGAGAGAAATAGGCTCATTAAATATTCACATAGTATAACTTAATAAAGATTTTTAATGAAGAGAAAGCATGCTTCAGGTTATTAATTGTAAATTTCAGTCACATATTTACTAATTATTTTTCCTTACTTGTCATTAAGCAAGACAGGATGAGTTCATAATAAATACAACACTGAACTCCAACTTTGCTGCATGATGCATTTTTACTGGTCTAAACTTCCAATTTTATTTTAGATCTTCCTCAATTTACAGTGGGGGTAGGTTTTAAAAAGCCCCTTGTAAATTGAAAATGTCGTAAGTTGCAGATGTATTTAATGCATCTAAACTATTTAAGGTCATAGGCTAGCCTAGCCTGCCTTAAATGTGCTCAGAACGCTTACATTAGCCCACCCTTGAGCAAAATCATCTAGCACAAAGCCTGTTTTACTACAAGGGGTTGACTATCTCATGTACTTCATTGAATGCAACATGACAGTGAAAACCTGAGGGTTGTATAGGTTCAAAATGGTTGTCAGGGTATCAGTAGTTTACCCTGATGATGGCTCACTGATGGGGAAGTGAGGGGCGACTGCTGCCCCGCGTCCCAAGAGAATATCTCACTGCACATTGAGAGCCCTGGGAATGATCAAAATTCAAAATTTGAAGTACAGTCTCTACTGAATGTGTATCACTTTTGTGCCATCATGAAGTTGAAAACCCCCAAAATATGTTGGGTACTGTCTGTATTTGCAATAGAGATGTTTACCCAGAGGAAATAAAAAGAAATAATTGATTCTTTTTCCTTTGTTATTATTTATAACCTGCCTAAATCCATAAAGGAACTGAGGCAAATTTTATATAATAAATCATTAAATAATACTAAAGTATGATTTATATAATAAAGATACTATTTGTGCAAAAATATAAGCATGAGGCTAGAAACAGCAGCTGAGTACAATTTGACTTTAAACTTCCAATAAACTGAGATGAAATAACCATTTTTCTTATCGATTACCTAAGAAAAAATAAAATTCCAGTCAATCAGAATAAACAAAGATTTTCCAAATATATACTGTAAGAAACATTTAGAGAAAGAGCTGCTAAACTGTTAAGAATATAATAAAAATTAAAATTGTAATACAATTTATGAAGTAATAAAATAAAGCTTAACCACAATCTCATATTTGAGGAAGATTAATGATAGATACAGTAATAGATAAAACTATATTAAATGCTATTTTGATTTTCCCATTATATTCAATATTAATCTTTTAAAAAATAAAATGGACAGTAAACTACTAAGCATGTTTTTTATATAGAGTTATATTATGTCCAGAAACTTAATAAAATATGATTTATTACATTTCCCATAAAGAATATTGCTTTACTGACACCAATGATTTATGTGAAAATAAATATATATTTGAAAATACAAAAGAGGTAAAGTTGAAAATAAATAAAAAAATCTTTATTAGCTTTTAATTTTGATTTTCTTAGCTTTCCTTCAAGAAATTCTTACCAAGAGCCTATTTTGTTTTGGGGGCTACAGGAAATCCTAGTACTGTAAAAGGCATTCAAGTTCTCACACTTGCATGATTCAATTCTTATTCACGTGCTCTGGTTACTTTTTTAACATGGATGAAGCAGAACAAATTCAACAGGGTTCTAACCTTTCTACTTGCCTTTTCTGACATCATGGTTATTATTTTTTTAAGCTTCCAACAGCCATCTTAGCTCTGTATCCTGGTGTGGTTGTTCCCACCACCCACCCCTGGAGTTTTTGCTCTGTATCCTGGGGTTCTTACCATTAAAGCTTTATTATAGGAGATTACTTCCATATTGCTAAACTCTCACATATCACATTTATGGGTTACACCCTCAGGTTCCAGGCTGAGGCATAGATTCTTTGTTCTTGCCAGCCGATGTTGTCTATGCTTACAGCTTCTTTGATGGACACGTTCTCTTTTTTTACTGGGAAGCCAAGCTGACTGGGATTTAACCCTTGTTATTTGCTGGATTGTCAGAAAAAAGATTATTTTATAAGGTGTCTGTCTCATTTGAGGATTCTGTGTTGTGTTTGGGCATGGGGAGTGATAATCCTCTAACACCAGAAAGTGAAGGGCCACTTCTGTAAACCCAGTGGGTTCAGAGGAATCTAGGATTTCAAGTTTCAGAATTGTACTTAACCGGATTTCTTTATCTCCACATGTGGGTACACTTCTTTCCTATTATGATCTTGAACTTGGTTTAAAAGATCTGCTGGGACTGAGAATTTAGGATTTTCTGTAGTCCCTTAATTATAGTTAAACCCTAAACCTGGTCGTCTGCTCTGTGTTTCAGATACAAATGATCAGAATTTCTATAAATGTTGCCAAGGAGACACTGGCTTTCATTTTGTGCCTTGAATTAATGATTAATCCTTCCAATCCTGTCCTTACCTATTTTCTACAAATTAGTGGAAGTCAGCAGCACTTAATTTCATGACATTTATGATTTACTATCCTGTCATACTTCTCTAGTAGCAAAGATATTGTACCAGCCAGGTTGTCCCTTTCCACTGATACCTTATTCCATTTAACCATTGATGGAATATTTGACAGTTACATTGTTATAACATGCCACAGGCTATCAATACTCCACTTACTACTAGTTATGGCTGTTCAGTGCCAGCTAGCTGATAAGTGATCCATTTACTCAAATTCCACATTAGAATATGCTTCCTCAAGCTACCCTTGGTAATGGCTGTCTTAAATCGTGTTTCCTAGAAATAAAACTCTCAGTCAGAGAGTTGTACCTGAAGATTTGTGGAAGAATGGTCCAGGGGAACACACCTGTAAGAAAGACAAAAATCAGAGAAAAAAATTTTTGTCACAGTGTTGTGGGAATTGAGGCCTCAACCAGTTCTGTGGGGGATCTCTGGAGCTAAATGGTCTTTCAGAAATGTCCTGAATTGAGACAAGGGAGTTAGAACTTGTATCCCTGCATCAGCCAGTCACTGGCTTCAGACTGAAACTGGTGCAAGGCAATAACTATGTGAGGATGTTTCCAGTGGTAATTTCCAGTGAAGGGCACACAGAATGAGCCTTCAGCCACTCAACATTCCTAGAAGCTGGGGGATAAGGCATTGACCCTAGAAAGAAAGGAGGCAGGGTTATCGAGGCAGAACATAGTAATATTAATTTTAACCCCCGCCCCCCAAAGTATATAAGTTACTGTCCCCGGATATTATAATGTATTGGGAAGAGGCAGATGACATTTTTGAAACAATGAAAAGGATGTTTGTGTGTTTATGTTGTGAGGGATTTGCTGGTAAGGCCTGTTAACCTACACATGTGGAAGCAATTGTGAGAGATTGTTGAAAGGAAACACAGGCCAAAATTGTTCACTGGATTTTACGTTTTCTTCCTGCATGGACTCATAAATTTGGAACTCTCTTCATTTGTGTTCTCTCTTGGAGGTACTGGTGACTAGGCATCCAACAATGTCTCAAGGTCTTTATGCATCTGTTCTTATAAATAATAGCTTTTGACTGTGAGACAGGGAGGACCTGACATCAGTTGGATTCTAGAAGCCTATTGGGCATAGCAGGTTTTGCGTCCGTGGGACCTGGAGTCCTGTCACTTGTGTTTCTCTCACAGCTTTCTGCCCTCAAAAAGGTGTGTTTACTCACTGCTGTCTCCTTCATTCACCAGCTCCTTGAGAGAGCATCGGCAAATATTATACGTCACCCAGCCCATCATTATGTGTTCCAAGTTGCACTTTGGCTGCCTGTAACCTTCTCTTCCTTCCCACACAGATAATCACATCTTGCTCTCCTTCCATGGTACTTGATGCCTATCCATTTTATCTGCCCACATTGAAATGTTTCGTTTTCCTCTCTGATGTCACTTGTTTCTGTCTTCTGTGCAGCATGCATCCCGCAGAAGTATGACTGCATTTTATTCATTTTTTTTCCATTGGGTCATCAGATGCTCATTATTCTGAAAGGCACTAAAGGATACTCAGATACTGAAGACAAACCACTGCTCTAAGTGAAATTACAATCTGTTAAGGGAAAGCAAAGTATAACAAATAAATTACAGTGTCCCATGATAATGTTCTTACAGCTATGTCTTTATATGTAGGCACTGAGTCTGATACATTTTGACAATTTCATGATCTGAGCACAGCACCGTTAGTACCCACTTTGCTTTTGCTCATGCAATTCTTTCTGCCCAAATTGTGGTTCCCACATATAACTAAATACTGTTCTTCTTCAAGACCAATTGAAGGAAGTGATCCTATTTTGAGAAGTTCTCAAGAGATGCAACCTAACATATTTAAGTCTTGCTTGGATGACCTTCCTCCATAATTTCACAGGAAAAAAAAGCTTTATCATGGTGCTTCTTAATGAATGCTATTATTTGATAACAGATGCTGTTATTTACTAGTAACTACTATTTATTGACCATCTACTATGTGTTGGCTCCTACCCTACATATTTTGCATGTGTTTTTGCACTAACTATCCATGCAATCTTAGGAAGTAGATATTATTTTCATTTTATTGAAAGTAATATAATAATCCTTGTGACTCAAAGGCAGTTTGTTGGTGCCTCAGAATGATTAACTGTTGTCTAACCATAAAGTCATTGTTTGCTTTCTTCCTCCTGATAAAAATTGAAAATCTCTTGTATCTTACCTGTTGAGAGACATTTCCTATGGAGGTTAGTGAAATAGTATATCTAAGATATCCCAGATGCTCAGAACTAGTATTATTTTTCCAAATAGTAACCTTATGTCCTTGGCCACCTAGACTGTGTCATTTCTGGGGCTTGATTTTTACATTGTGGAATACAGAGAAATTTCACAAAAAAATTCATTAGGATATGGAGATAATATTTTAGAAACATTTAGCTTTATATAAAGATGTGCAACAAATCTGGGTAAATAATTCCTTCTTATTTACAGAACTCTTTCTAAATTATTTCCACCTTCTCTTTTTAGGAGTTTCATCCTTAGCCCCGAGGTAATTTCAGTCTCTTACAGGTGTTTACCTGTCTGATTTAATTTACTGATAAAGAAGGAAAATAAAAGTGGCCAGAGATGAAAATACTTGCTCAGAAATTCTGTGATTTCTTATTTATGCTAATAGAACATTATTAAATGTGAATCCACACAGAAGATAAAAACTAGGTGGGTATGTATGGAAAAATAAAAATGTATAGCATATAATGGAAAAGAGAATATATACACACATATGTACCACATACACAAAGTTTGTGTGTGTGTGTGTGCGTGCACACAAAAATAACCTGGAAATGTATGACTTTGCAATAAGAGTTATCTGAAATTTAGGGATGCCTGGGTGGCTCAGTCCATTAAGCTTCTGCCTTTGGCTCAGGTCATGATCCCAGGGTCCTGGGATCAAGTCCCACAATGGGCTCCTTGCCTAGAGGGGAGCTTGCTTCTCTCTCACCCTCTGCCTGCCATTCCCTCTGTTTGTGCTTGCGCGCGCGCTCTCTCTCTCTCTGTCAAGTAAATAAATAAAATCTTAAAAAAAAAAAAGAGTTATCCAAAATTTAAAGTAATGTTTTAGAAATGTAGGCCTTAATATGTTTTTCCCATTTAAAAAAAAAGAAACTTTTTTGGACCTTTAATCTTTATCATATTGTGTTTCCTTTTACAAAGATTATTGTTGTGATTGTTGTTCTTGTTGTTATAGCTGCTTTCTTTTAAGTATTATATTGTATATATAGAAAGATTTTTACCATAGTGACTGATGTAAATAATTCTCCGATCATTCTAACAGACCAAATGCTTTGCTTTCCTTATAGTCTTTTAATATCACAATGTTTTTTTCCCCTGAATACTCAATAAATGTGGCTATTAGTTGATGGAAATCATTTCATGCTCATTGAAAAGCAAAATACATTTAATGCTTATAGCAGTCAAAGAACCACTGAAAATAGATCTCAATTTGTCTTTATAGCATCCATTTCTCTTTGTGAGTCAAAGAAGTCACACTGAGAGAAAAACAGGTGCTTGGAAGCCTGCTCTTACTAGAGACCATTAGCCTCAGGAAATTATAAATGTTAAGAAATATTTTCTTTTTCTTGATTCCTGTTCAGGTACAACTTTCTCTCCATTTACCTTGTCAAATGCCTCTGTGAACCCACATCTTATCTCTCTTTCTTATATCTTGTAATTGAAAGACTGATGCTGAAATCCTGGTATGCTACATGCTATAGCTCAAGATTTATTAGGAAAAAAATCTAGGTTGCTGTGCTGCTTTTCTTCTGAGCATTATAATTTTCTTTGTGAGAAGGGAATATTATTTTTCTGATAGGTCATTAGGTTCAAGTAACATAGTATTTAATATAAGGATCCAACTCTTTGTAGGGTGAGAAGGAAAAAAAAACTGTGTTAAATTATTCCTTATTTGGAAGAGCCAGATCTTTGTTGAAACTTGTTTATAAGAACAGTAAGAAAAAGAATGAAGAAAGGAAATATGTTTTCCCCATCAAATTTCTGTTACAGGAATCATTAAAGTGGCATTATTATAGGGAAAGTTCAACGTGCCTATAAATATCAACTATCTCATGAAACTATAATTATATACCATTCAGGTATATTTACAATGTAAAGAGCTGTAGTGAGCAAACCCCAAAACAAGTGTTATTAAAAGAATATTTTCTCTTTTACTTACTAGAGATCAAAAAGTTGTTTGAAACAAAATACTTACATGTCCCCAGCTTCAAAGCAGGATAATAATAAAAAGCTTCTCAGATAATTTGTCCAGCAAATATTTTCTTGTGGCTCAGCTATTTTTGAAGAAGTTGAAAAGCAGTGACTGGTGAAAAGAAAGAGAGGCCTGTTAACAGAGTTGCAACATTTTTAGGATAGTTCTTCAGTACCCATTTTATTTTTTTTAAAGTTTCCATTTCACATTGATGATTCATAATAACTTATCATTGAGAAAACTCAGTGGGTAGAAAATAGGAATGTTTGCTGCTTATTTGCTATAGACCATTCCAGTTCACCAAAAGAAATGCATCCAACCATGTTGTCTGGCCTGATTTACTGAATGATGACTGTTATGACACTTGTAATTGGATCTAAAGAGCCAAACAGTCGTGTGCTTGGGGCAACTAGACTCAAAAATTGATGGCTTGGGACTAGATCTTTGGGCAAGTGTGTTTATTGAATGCTTTTATCTACACTGGATAATTTTATAGGTACATTTATGTTTATTAAAATTAAAAGGCATCTGTCTCTGTTTGCCTTGCTTTAGCTTTACCTTCCCAAATAAATAATCCATGTCCAAACTATTATTTGTAATTATCATTACTTCTAGTATTTCCGTCTTTCCTTCAAAAATTGTATTTGCTTTAGAAAGATGACTTTAATCTTCCTTCTCGTAATTGAAAAAGTCAGACTGGAAAAGGTATTGGGTTAGTTGTTGTTGGGAAACCCATTTTGAAGACTAGTCTGTCAGAATAACCTGAAACTCAGTCTCTCTGGGATGTAGTTTTCCCATCTTTGTAACCAAAGAGATACCCAGTGTGCTCCTATTTTCACTCAGGTGGAAAGCAGATGCTTGAGGGTGTAGTGCTCCTATTTTTTCCTGCTTACCAATGTCAAAACAAAATGAAGAGAGTATCTTTTTTTCTTTTCTTTCCTTTCTTCTTTTTTCCTCTAGTTGTGTTCCCTTTAAGAAGAAGTACGGGAATTTAGTTAGAAATCTCTCAGTCCCCTTGTCTTCTGTGACTTCCAAAGAAATAAGTAAAATCTGCCTTTAACTCAGAATCACAGAGCTTGAGAATTTTAGGAAACAAAAACAAAAGTAATGTAATCATCCAATGGAGTAAATTTAATCTATATAGTTAGATGTTTCTTGAGCTAATATGCCATTCCCTTAATTCCCAGGTTCTTTCTTCATATGATTAATAAACAATGATAATAATCATTAATCATTGAGCTCTATGTTGTGGCAAGTATACTTTATTTTAGTCATAAAAAGTCTGAAGAAACTGATTTCTGCCTATTTAACATGGTTGCAAACAATTTAGTCATATGTATGCAGGGTTACAACTTTTCCTTTTCCACACATCACTCTTATTTATTCATTTTTGGTATCACTTGACCACTTCCTATTTGATTTTTAAAAAATACATCAGTTATTTTTGAACTTAAATGATTATTGCCTCACTTTAAGTGATAATATTTTGGAAAGCATTTATTTGATAGTTAAAATTTACTAGTATATATTAACATAAATTCAAATTGATGGAAGTAAAGAAATGTCCATTCATTAACTGTGGACAGTCTTCTGAGGTGATCTCAGTGGTACATGTACTATATTGTGGAAACCGTAATGTGTGTTTAAAAAAACTTCTTGATAATTATTTTTAGGAAATAAAAATATATCACAAAGGGTGGGAACTTTATGTCCTTTCAGCTTTCAGTTTCCATATTTTATTTTTTAATCATACTGGGGAGGAAAAAAACTTACATCACTTCTCTGGATGTGAGATACAGTTATTTAATTTTTGCCCTGATTTAGAAGTACATTAAAAGATGTGACAGAATATATTAAGTATTGAAATATTTCAACTAAAGTGACTAGAAGAGGTGAAATAAATATTGTTTCAAGAAAATGAAAAGGATTTCACAGTTACCTCAACAAAACATACTGGAGAATGACATGGAGAGCAAGGGGTATTTCATTCACGAAGACATGGAGTTTAGTTATTAGATAGGAATATGACCCAATAAACCTAAACTCTTTACAACAGGAAGGATATTTCCTAAGGAAGATATTATATAAAAACATAAATAACCAATGCCAAAGGAAAAGTTCTTGAAATAAGATAGTAATTCAAAGTACTATACTAAATTTCATATTTTCTAAATTTAGGGTTTAATAATATGCCTTTCAGTTAAAAGTAGCACCTTTAACTACTCAGAGTTTTGTTTTTATATTTCTGATTCATATTAAATTTGTAATTATAGAAGTAATATTTTTATTTAAATGTTTTTAAGAATTGAAATAATATAATAAGTCTTCAATGAAACTTTGTCTCTTAGTTTTACCTACCAGACACATCTATTTAGATTTTCTATAGAAAAATAATATATTCAGGTTCACAAATAATTTGAAATATTTTCATAGTAAAGACAAACTATGATTTCTTAATATGATTTCCCCTATTTACAATCTGTAGCCAAAATTGTAATGTTATCTACTTGTGAAATACATGCAGAAAAGTATAAATGAAATGGAAATGACCCTCTCCGCCTTTTTTCTTTCTTCCAAAATTCTATCTCACTATATTTTCTTATTATAAGCATCATGTCCCTAGAATATTGAAATTTTATTACTTCTCTGCCATGTTCAATTTTTTTCAGTTGCACTTTGATGAATATCGGCTTCCTCTGCCCAAAAGCCTGACTCCCATTTCTTCACATATACTCAGTCATTCTTCCAGAATTAGTCCAAACCTTTCTGAACCTTATCCTACTTGTGAATGCAGAGGTTTTGCTTGTTTTCAATATCTTGTGTTGCCATAAAACTAATTCATATCCAGCAACTGCAATTATTTTGGGTTGTGATTTTTCTGTTTACCTTTCTGGGTCTCTTATTTGTGCAGAGTAAGGTAGAGATAACATCCTGTTCATCATGTATCACCCAGCTGGCATAATCACTGGCTTTTAATATGCATTCATTAAATGTGTTGAAAAGATGATCAAAAAAGTCACACCTATGCAATGCTACAGGAAAGGGTCAAGGTTTTATTCACTGAAAAGAGAAGTTAGATGTTGCTGATTGAATTTTTTCCTTTACACCTGAATATCTGGACACCATAAAGACATTGTATTAGAGAGCATGTTATATTTCTTAGACAGATTTATCTTGCAGTACTGTGGAAAATAGACTAGAAGCAAGAAAAGGATTGGCATAAGAAATAAGTGAGAAAGCTATAATAATAATATAATTATGAAAAGATGCTGAAGAAGTAAACTTGGGCAGATAGACTTAAGGAAAATGTGAAATATTTTAGAGGTAGAAAAATAGTACCTAGGGATAACTATCCTAAATGGTAATACAGAGCGGTCTCAGATGACAAGGTTTATTATCTGAATGACATTCATAAAAATATGAAATGAAGGATAATGAAAAGATTTTATTCTGTTTATAGTTTGGGATATGAGGGTAAGAAATATGGTTATCTAAGTTTTCAACATATTGTCGTTAGAGTTGTAATGGACAATTTAGATAGAGATAGCCAGAAGATAAGAATAACATCTAAGGATTAAGACAGATTTCTGAACAAAAAATGAAGTCTTGGAAATCATAATCAGGAAAATGATCATTTAAAGCAACAGTTTACAAAAGATGATGTAGAATGATATGATAAGTGAAGAGAACACTAAGGATAGACAAGGAAGAATGAATTCATACAATGACAACTGAAAAGAAAAAAAAAAAAAGGAAAATCCTATAGGGATGAGTATCAAAAAAACAAAGGGAGAGAGTGCTTTCAAAAAATAATAATTGAGAGGTGCCTGGGTGGCTCAGTGGGTTAAAGCCTCTGTCTTGAGTCCAAGTCATGATCTCGGTCCTGGGATCGAGCCCCGCGTCCGGCTCTCTGCTCAGTGGGGAGCCTGCTTCCCCTTCTCTCTCTGCCTGCCTTTCTGCCTACTTGTGATCTCTGTCAAATAAATAAATAATAAAAAATAATAATTGTAAATAGCACCAAATCTATGGAGATGAGAGTAAGCTAAAACTGATTTTATAAATATGTCTATTTTATCTTACTAGAAAGTTTCAGATTATATCCAATAAAGAAAAATTTGGTGAACATATCCTATACACTAAAATACTGAATGTAAATAGCAAAATATTTTATAAAATCACATGCACATGTAAAAAGAGCCTTCATTCAAAAAATGAATAAAAATTAAATTTCATCACTCAATCTAACAAGAGGAATAGAAAACATAATATAAAATTCTTGTGTTAAAATATTTTAAAAAACTAAGTGATACATTCTTATCAAAGTGAGAGAGTCAAATGTACTCAAGAGGAAGATTTAATTCAAGTTTAATGCAGAATTTTTGTTAAATATTCATTATGTGTTACATGCTTAGTATCATGCCACTTGAAATACAAAGTTCAAAAATTAATGATCTAATAAAGATCTTTGAAAATGTATTAATATACTTGATATAGGAAAATAAGGCAAGAAAACATTGTGTAAAGAATCACAATAGGAAATATGTTCTACCAAAATTAAGCATACAAAAAATGTTGAAATTTCATGACAAATGGATTTTAAAATTAAGTAGTTAATTGACAAATTATAAAAACAATAAAGTCTATGTCACCTTTTTGGTAAGTGACAAATAAGATATGATATGTTAGTAATAAAATTTTAGATATTATTAAGAAAAAATAATTTATTCCTCATACCAAACAGAATAAGATTCCAGATAGCTTACTCTTTAAAATTAGAACAAACAACAATTTGCAATGAATTGTATTTATTGGTTGAAAGATTTATTTTATAATCCTTACTGATAACTTACTATATAATAGGAATTTGTTTAGAAAATGGGGGTTAGAAAATTTATAATCCTTACTGATGACTTACTATATAATAGGAATTTGGTTAGAAAATAGTTTAAAAAAACCTATAATGTCCGTAATTCTATAGGTGTGCAGAGAAGGAGTACCTATTACATACTGGAAAATCAAGGATGGTGAAGGATCAAAGATGATATTCAAGAGAAACTGATTCCTAAGTTGAGGGCTGAAAGATGATTTCTTAAAGGAATGGGATGGGTTGTAGGGAGGAAAATTTTTGACACATGAAAAAAAAAAAACAACACCTTAAGAAATGTTGTAAATGTGAAAGACATTTTGAGCATACTCAAGTTAACTGAGTACAACTGAACTAGAAGAGAGCGGGGTATGTCAGAGGAATGATGCGCCTTGGAGAACTTGCTTAGGAAATTAGACTTGGTTTTAGGACTAATAGGAATGACTAAATGGTTATAGTAGGGGAGTGATACAGTCATAAGTAAGAAATAGTATCAGTGAAGATGAAAAGATGAGGATGAATTCAAGATACATCGTGATATTCAATTGGATGGCTCAAGGATTTACTGCAGGACAGGATAAAGGATAGAGAGGAATTGAGAGTATATCTTTTGGGTTGATTAACTGGGCAAATAGTGGTGTCATTTACAAAGATGTGGCTGACTAGGAGAATAGATTTGGAGTATGCAACATGTTAATTTCATACACTTATTTATTGTAGTATGATTGCCATTCCCATAATTATCACTTCTGTTTAATGGTTGGAACAATTAAGTTCTAGTCATTTAGCAAATTTGAAGATTACAATGCATTATCGTTGTGTATAGTCACTATACTATACACTATATTCTTAGGACTTATGTACTACTGGTTGCAAGTTTGGATAAATCTGTTTTATTCCCTAGGACCTTTCCCTGCTGAATACTATTTTACTCTCTGTTTTAACAAGTTTGGCTTTTTAAAATTCCATACACAAGTGGTATCATATGTTACTTACCTTTCTCTGTCTGATTTTTCTCACTTAGCATAACGTGCTCAAGCTCCATGCACGTTTTCACAAATAGCATTGTGGTCCTTTTTTTTTTTTTTCTCATGGCTGAATTATCACATATATATTATATTTTCATTGTCCATTTGTTGATGGGTAACAACCTAGATTGTTTCCAGATTGGGCTATTGTGAATAATGTTGCAGTAAACGTGGGAGTGCAAATATTTCTTCAATTCCTGTTTTGCTTTTCTTTTTCAGTCTTTACTCAGAGGTGGAATTGCTTGGGTCATAGGGTAGATTTATTTTTAATTTTTCAAGGACAGTCCTTGTTGTTTTCTGAATATGTGGCTGAACCAATTTACATTCCAACCAACTGTGTGCAAATGTTCCTTTTTCTCAACATCCTCGGTAACACTTTGGTCTTCCTGATGATAGTCATATTAACAAGTAGTAGGTGATATTTCACTGTAGTTTTGATTTATATTTTTCTGGTGTTTAAGCATGCTATCATGTACCTGTTGACTCTTTGGATGTCTTCTTTGAAAATGTCTATTTAGTTCCTGTGCCCATTTTTAAAATTGAATTTCTAAAAAAATTGCATGAATTCTTTATGTATTTTGGATATGATATGTGGTTTGTAAATTTTTTTCTGTAAAAATTCTGTAGGTTGCCCTTGCATTTTGTTAATTGTTTCTTTTGCTGTGCAGAAGCCTTTATATTTGATATGCTTCCACTTGTCTAATTTTGCTTTTGTCGCCCATGTTTTTTATGTCATATTTATGAAATCACTGGCAGGATTAAGGTCATGAAGATTTAACTTTTTGCTTTCTTTTAGGAGTTTTATGGTTTGAAGTCAGGTATTTATCTATAATCCATTTTGAGTTGGTTTTTGTGAATAGTGTAAAATAGGGGTCCAGTTTCATTCTTCTGCATGTGGAAAACTAGTTTTCCCAGCACCATTTGTTGAAGAGAGTATCCTTTCCTTAGTTTATATTCCTGGCATCCTTGTTAAATATCAGTTCACCATGTAGCATGGATTTATTTCTGGGTTCTCATATTATTCAATGTGTCTGTTTTTATGTCAGTATTTAACTGTTTTCATTACTATAGTTTTGAAGTATATTTTGAATTCAGAAAGTGTGGTTTCTCCAGCTTTGTTTTTCTTTCTCAGGATTGATACAGTTATTCATGGTCATCTGTGGTTCCACTTGAATTGTTGAATATTTTTTCTGTTTTTGAAAAATAAATGCCATTGGTATTTTGATAGAGATTTGCATTGAATCTGTAGATTGCTTTGAGGTGGTAGGGACATTTTAACCATGTCAACTCTTCCAATCCATTAACACAGGTTGACTTGCCATTTGTTTGTGTCTTGTATAATTGCCTTCATCAGTGTTTTGTAGTGTTCAGTATACAAGCCTTTCACCTTCTTAGTTAAGTTTTTTCCTAAGTATTTTATTGTTTTTGATGCTATTGTAAATGGGCTTATCTTCCTAATTTCTTGTTCAGATAGTTCATTGTTAGTGTAAAGAAACACAATTGATTTTTGTATGTTGATTTGTATTCTGCAAATTTACTGAATTTGTTTATTAGTCCTAACAGTTTTTTTGGTGGAATCTTTAAGGTTTTCTATATATTAGATCATGCCATCTACAGACAGGGACAATTTTATTTCCTTTCTAATTTAGATATTTTTTTATTTCTTTTTCTTGCCTAATTACTGTGGCTAGGCTTCCAGTACTACATCAGATAAAAGTGTTGAGATTGGGCGTCCTTGCTTCGTTCCTGAACTTAAAGGAAAACTTTCCTTTTTTTACCATCGAGTATAAATTTAGCTGTGAGTTTGTCATGTATGGCTTTATTGTATTGAAGTATGTTTCATTTAAGATGCATTTTATAAATCTAACAGAATATATCAGATAGGCAGTTGGATACAGGTAAAAATTAAACACCAGGGTTTCAAATTTTGGAAGTATCACAAAATATTTCAAGTAATGGGATGGCCTGAGAGAGGAAGGATAAGAAGATAAGAGAAGCCAGGAGGGTCCCTTCTTATAATGATGGGCTAAGTAGTTTGAGCCAAACCTCCTACTAAGGTCAATTGGAAAAAATGTACAAAATATTTGTAAAAATCTGCTTAAAGTCACAGGGCAGCAAAGAACTCAATGAAAAATTATAGGGCCAAGAACAAAAGTAAATACAAAGGCAAACTGAATGAAAATTCAAACACAATATATCATGAATTTTGAAATACAGCTAAGGCAGTACCTAAGAGGAAAACTTAAAGCATTAAATGCTATATATTAGAAAAGAAGAAAGGTCTAAAGTCAAAATTTATAAATTAAGAAACTAATTAAGAAAATGAAATAAAATTAAATCTAAAGTAATCAAAGGAAATAATTATAATTAAAATGGAAATAAAGCAGAAAACTGAAAAAAAAAAAAAGAGATGCCCAAATGAACCGAAAAGCTGACTCTTTAATAATACCAATATAATCAATCTGTAGCATCAGATCAGAATACCAGTATCAGGAATGAAAAGGTGACATCATTGCTAATTCTAGTGATACTGGAACAAAAATAAGGTAATACTGCAAACAGTATTACGCCAATAATTTTGACATTAGTAAAATACACACAAATAAGTGAACAAATTCTTTGACAAAATTTCAACATGTAAGGGGAAATAGGGTAATAGCTTCATAATGAGTAACACAATTTAATTTGTAGGTAAAAATTTTGCCACAATCAAAAATTCCAGGATAAAATTGCTTCATTAGGAAAGTCCACCTAACATTTAAGAAAAAAGTAATGTGAGTTTTCATACAAACTATTGCAGCAAACTGAAGAGAAAGGAATACTTCTCAACTTCTGCTATGAGCTCAACATTACCCTAATACCAAACTCGACAAGGATATTAACAACAACAACAAAAAATAAAACAAAAACAAAAAACAAAAAAACCTGTAGGCCAATATTCCTCATAAACATAGATGAAGAAAATTGAAACAAAAAACTTTACTAAATCTAACCTTATATAGAAATATGATCTATCTTGATTCAGTGGGGTTTGTCTCCATATGCAGAGTTGGATTAACATATGGAACCAACCAATGTAATTCACCATGTTAACAGCCTCAAAAAAAGAAGTTTTATGATCACAGTAAATTTGGTAAAAATATTTGGCAATCTAATATTAGCAAACTAGCAAAAAAAGAGCACTTTCTCACTGTGATAAAGGACATCTATGAAAAAAACCTATAGCTAACATCATAGTTAATAATGAAGTCTTCACCCCTCTCTACTTCCCCTTAGCCCCCCAGCCCCAAAACAGGAAAGAGGCAAGGATAAACATTCCCACTACTTCAATTCAATATTGTAGTAAAGATTCCCACTAATACAATAATGCAATCAGGTTAAAAAAAATGAGAACAAAGAAGGAATGAAGGTTTTCACTAGGAAGAAGTAAAACTCTCTTTATTTGCTGAAGATAGGGTCATTTATGTGCAAAATTGTATATCTACATGAAAAATAATAAACATATAAAAATATTTTGATGTATACCTCATATCATATAAAAATTAACTGAATCATAGGAGTAAATGTAAAACTTTAAAAGCCATCCAGAAGGAAGTATAACAGAAAACTTTTGTTAATCTCGGTATTAAAAAGATTGCTAAGGGAGTTGCAAATTAAAACAGTATTGAGATATTACTGCATCTATTAGAATGGCCAAAATCCGGGGCTCCTGGGTGGCTCAGTGGATTAAAGCCTCTGCCTTTGACTCAGGTCATGATCTCAGGGTCCTGGAATCGAGCCCTCCATCGGGCTCTCTGCTACACAGGGAGCCTGCTTCCCACTCTCTCTGCTTGCCTCTCTTCCTACTTGGAATCTCTCTCTGTCAAGTAAATAAAATCTTTAAAAAAAAAGGAAAAGAATGGCCAAAATCCAAAATGTTGACAACACCAAATGCTCCCAAGAATAGGGAATATCAGAAACTCTCAAGCATTGCTGATTGGATTGCAAAATGGTATAACCACGTTGGAAAGCAGTTTCGGTTTCTTAAAAACAAAACAAAATCTTGCCGTGGGACCCAGAAATAGTGCTCATTCGTATTTACTCAAATGAGTTGAAAACTTAGGTTGCACAAAAACTTACACACAGATGTTTAGAGCAATGTTATGATTGCCAAAACTTGGAAATAACCAAGATGTCTTTCAGTAGGAAATGGATAAACTGTGGTACATTAGTGCTAAAAGGACATGAACTCTCAAGCCATGAAAAGACAGAGGTATCCTAGATGCATATTACTAAGTGAGAGAAACCAATATGTAAGGCCACTGTATGATTATAACTAGGTGACATTCTGTAAAAGTAGTAACTGGAGATGGTACAAAGATCAGTTTGCCAGAGGTTGGGAGAAGGAGGAATAGGCAGAGCATAGAGGATTTTTAGTGCACCCAAACTATTGAATACGATGCTGTAATAGTAGTCACATGTCATTATACTTTTGTACAAACTCACAGAATGCATAGCATCCAGAGTGAGCCCTAATGTATGGCTTTTGGATGATAAAAAATGTGTCAGTGTAGTTTTATTTTAATAAATATAACACTAAGGTGCAAGATGTTGATGGTAGGAAAGGCTGTGCATGTGTGTTTCAGTAAGGTAAGTGAGTATAACTGAGACAAGGACATTAAATGAAAAGAAAAATACCAGCTAATATCATTCATGTTTCATATTTTAAAAATATATGATTTAAAGACAGGAAATGCCTTCTTCAATGGGAAAACTCAATACTGTAAAAATGTCTCCTCACCCCAAATTGATCTGTAGATCCAATGCAGTCTTATTCCAAATGCAAATGTGATTTATTAGAAATTTATAAGCCAAATTTACAATTTATATGAATACATAAGACACAAATTAGCCAGCCTAATCTTGAAGAATATGAAAGTACATGCTCTACTATATATCAAGACTTATTGTAAAATTACAACAATAAAATTAGTGCTATATTTCTATAAGAACAGTCAAATAAGCCAGTGAAGGTGAGCTCTATGATTTGGTAAGTCAACTTTGACAATTCTACCTTGCTTTTCACATCCATAAATTTTTAAGACTATGGTACATTTTTTAAGAATGGAAGGGGAGGAAAAGTACTAGGATTATTTGATGCAGGGATGACTCTTTCTTTATCCTTAGTATTAATTGGTAAAAGTCTCGAGGTGAATATGAGTAATAGTTCTTACCAATGCAACTTAAAGGCAATAGATTTAGACCTAAAGGAGCTAAGTGAATAGAAAGAGAACATGAAACAGAAGTATAATTAACAAAAACACTCTTTCTTGGGTATTAATATTAGCTTTGGTGAAAACTGGACCTTTAAAGGAGAAAATAGGAATATAGGCAAAGAATGAATTAAGATCAGATTTTCTGGTTGCTGAAAGCCTTCCATGCTTCAGTGGTCACTTTAGCTTACTTATTTACTGGAAAAGTAAATCACTTATTACCATTGATTTCCTGCGGGCTGTGGAATCCAGAGGGTATTCTGTTAAAGATCATTTTGTGAAGAAAACATAGTGGAAGACCAATCCTTGCCAGCATGAATTCTCAATAAACCATTTGGTAGAGGGTGGGTCACATCACTAATACTAGATAATGCTGATTTAAAGGGATTATTGGATTATCGACTGATCCCAAGTGGCTGCAAGTTTTTGTGAGTTGGCCGTTAGGGGTAATATGAAAACTAATCTATCACAGTCGTTAAGGATAAAGGATTTTTCCACACTTAGCCCAAGAGGAGAAACTCTCCCTCTCTAGCAACTAGAATCTATTTTCTGAAGTAGAAGTAGCACAGTTGCTATCACCCCAAATTGGGTGTATGATGGTGAGAATACACATCTAAACTACGGTCATTAACGTAGACCATGATAGATGCTATAATATGGCCAGCTCCCTGCTTCTCCACCAATTTTGGGATCCTTGTTTAACCCTACTAGTAAGTTCCAAGAAAATATTCAAGAGGTAGTAACTCATTTGCTAGTGTAGTTATTCTGCCTGAAAAGGTTGGGAGGGAGGAGGCAGAGGAAGGTGTGATAGGAATATATACTGTTTAGCCAGTGGAGATGTTAAATAGCTATTGAAAAATGAAACAAAAAGAGAAAATTAACTAAATTGCCAGCAGAAAACACGTTATCAAGATTTGGTACATAAGGGAGACGTTTCTTCCAACTATAGCTGTCAATTCCGGTGGTTATAACACATTACCATAGACTAGGTGGCTTAAACAACAAACATAATTCTCACATTCCTGGAGCCTAGAAAGTTTAGGAAGAAGGTTCTCCGTAAAATCTTTCTTCCTGGTTTACAGATGGATGCCTTGTTTTATCTACATATGGTAGAGAGAGAGAAGAAGCATGTGCCTTTGTCTTATTAGGCCACTAATCCCATGATGAGGGCTCCACCGTTATGACCTCTTACCTTCCAAAGACCCTGTCTTCAGATACTGTCACACTGAAATTAGGGTTTCAAAATATGAATTTTGGGGTCACACAAACATTCAGTCCATAGTTCCACCCATGGTCCCCCAAATGACACACTCATACTTCTAAAGTTGCCCATCAAATTAACTGTGAATAGTCAAGCTTATATGAATGTAATCCTCTTATAACAGTTGTAATTTAGAACAAAATATACTTGAATATGGTGCGAAGGTTATGCTCTCAGATAAAGAAATAAGATATAAAATGACTGAGAGAAGGGTTCTGATTTGATCATGCAGACCCTAGCAGGGAACCCAAGGCATTTCACAGCTACATGGGTGAGATAGTCTGGGAGTAGTGTGAAATATGTGCGGGAATTGCTAGTGGGCAGTGATCCCATAGGATAAGAAGAGAGCACTCTTAGAGGGCCATATGTGAAGCCTATAGGGCAAACAGAGGTGGAGGGTACAGCTACAGACTGAAAAATGTAATTGAAGAATATATTCCAAGGTTCTGTCACCCTTGCCTGAAAGAGAAATTAGAATTAATATTACTTGCAAAAGGGATGCCATCTGTTTTAATTGGGCATGCTGAATGGGAATCTTTGTATTGCCCAAGCACTTTTCTGTAGGAAAAGTAAGCAGTACAGAATTTTTAAAATACAAGACCACTCTTCTTATTAAGGAAATGATTGAAGTAGGAGCATTAAATCCCATTCACTTATGGGATATGACAATAGCCATTGGGAATATGGCGATGTAGGTTCTCCTCATTACTTAAACCATAAGCACTATAGTAAAGACTGTACAAGAGGTGTAACTGACCAAAGATGATTGGTATGCCATAATAGATTTAGCTAATGCTTTCTTTCAAATATCTGTTTGGAATCCACTATAATGCATTTTCATGAAATGGTTTTATTTATACACACACACACACACACACATGGTTTTGCCACAGGGATATTTAAATTCAAAGGCATACATCATCATTTAGTGTAGTGACATCCAAACTTGATAACCATTAGGAGCAAGTTGACTCCTTACATTGATGATATCATAATAATTGCCTCATAAAAGGAAGGAATGCAAGAGAGTGTAAGTCTTTCATATGACAAGTAATGTCTGGCTGATAAACACAGCTGAAATGCAGGGCTGGTTCATTATGTTACACTTGGAGGAACAAAATTTCCTGGAGAAAGCAGAGCTATCCTGAAAACTGTGAGAAACAAATGACTAGCTTTACTGACTTAGCCATTAACCAGGAAACCCCAAAACAGGTGGAATTTTTGGGGTTTTGTGAGATCACATTCCCCACTTAGACTTTATTAGTCCCAATGCACAAAGACAGAAGAAAGAAGGTAAATCTGAATGGAGCCCTGAGCAAAAACACACACTAAAAGATCGACTTGAAACCTCACCTTTCAGCACCTGGGTGGCTCAGATGGTTAAGCATCTGCCTTCAGCTCAGGTCATGATCTCCACCTCCTGGGATCTAACCCTTTTTTGGGATCCCAGCTCAGCAGGGAGTCTGCTTCTCCTTCTCCCGCTGCTTGTGCTCTCTCTGTCTCTCTCTCAAATGAATAAATAAAATCTTAAACAAACAAACAAACAAAAAACCTCATCTTATTGCCAGCTGGTTTAGTAGTGTCTGCAGGTTGGATATGCTCACTGAGACTCTGGCAGAAACTGGAGATGGTGTTCAGCAGGAGTCATTAGGGATTTGGACTCAAAACCTGCAGGTATCTCAAAAGATGCTGAGGCTTTTCTCAGACCCTTAGAAAGACAATTGTCAGCTTGTTACCATAGATATTGGTGAAAAGTGACTCTAACAATGAATGACAACTGATAATCTTGGGACCAGAAATACCTTTCATGTTTTGGGTAATATCAGGAGGGAAAGAGGAGGAGTAGTTCAGTAAAGGTCACTGATAAAATGGAAATACTATAATCAGTGTGATAAGAAGAAATTTAGGAGATGTACATATATGTGTAGCTTACTTCACTGGCTCCAAGGCTGGTAACCGAGGCTTCTGTGGATCTCCTACTATTCCATCTCCTTATTACCTATTTCTGTATGGAGTGATGTCAAACATCAATGTGCTTGCTTCGGTGGTGGGACTTCCTAAATCCTGGATTGCTAGCAACTGCACACTAACAATTGCACATTGGCCACAATACATCCTACAGATGGGAAAGTTTCTGGTGAAAAAATAAAGGTAGATCTGCAGAGGCAGAACTGAGAGCTGCTTAATTAGGAATAAACCAGAGAAAGAACTAAGCTTGGACCTGAGTATTTAGATATTTATGTATTCTTGTGCCAGAGTTAATTCCATTTTTGGATAATCTCAGATATGTGAAAAATAACCACAGCCCTTGGAGCACCTGGGTGGTTCAATCAGTTAATCGACTGCCTTTGGCTCTGGTCATGATCCCAGGGTCCTGGGGTCAAGCCCTGTGTTGGGCTCCCTGCTCAGAGGGAAGACTGCTTCTCCCTCTTCCTCTCCCTCCCACTCTGCCTGCTTGTGCTCTCTCTCTGTCAAATAAATAAATAAAATCTTTAAAATATATATATTCCACTAAGTCTGTCCTGATTGATTTTGACCTTTAGTTCTCATTCTCCAGTGAATCATCATCCAACATTTCCTTTTACATATTTCACCTGTCACTGGTCAACATATTTCTCTTTACAAATTTTGTTAGTGAAATAAAAATATGTTCCAACTGTCTATTTCTGTTTAATCATTACAAAATGTAACGGTATAAAGTAAAAATATCTTATCTTTCATGATTTTGTGCTTGGGCTAGGTTCAGCTGGGCTGTGCTTTTGCTAGAGGTTTCACGTGTGTTTGCAGACAAAAATATGATGGGTTGCAGTAATCTGAATGCTTATTTCGATAAATGGATTTGCAAATGGTTTCTTCCCTTAAAGGTCTGGTAGTCTTGGCTGGGATATATGGGACAACTAGGAGTGATCATTTATCTCTTCATGTGGCCCCTCCACAAGGCCAGCCTAAGCTTCTTCACATCATGACAGTCTTAGAGTAAGGAGACTTCCTGCATCTTGACCAGCTTCCCTGAGAATATTCTAAGAGACCACAGCAGAATTTTCTAGATTTCCTCTAACCTAACTCCAGTCATGAAGTGCTATTTGTATTATATTTAATCTGGGCCAGCCCAGATTTAAAGAGAGGGAATGCCTACACAAAGATGTAAATATATACGTACATAAATGTTCAATGGAGGTTGATTGAAGGTTTATTATCACAGTGCACCTCTGGTTTGCAATTATTCATACCACTCCCACATGTAACAATTCAAAGGCCCCCAAAATGTCATCCTATAATAGCATGAGGCTGAGGATTTAAGTCTAGAATGTTATTGTCCAAATAAGATTCGAGCATGGAAGAGTTTTCTCAGGTAGAATTCTTCAAATAAAATATATCTCATCTAACTCATGGATAGTAAAGGGGCAAATTGTCTAGAACCCACACCCCCAACATACAATGTGATACGTGGATAGGATGGACTATGGGAATGAGATGCCCATAGGGAGTTCCCACATATTCTTGAGTATCTAGAAGGCCACACACATGTACAAGACAGTACATATGCCCAGGGAAGTGCACATACATGCTCAACATAGACTGAAAAAGGCCCTGTGTTCTCACTTCTGGATGACCTTATGGTTGTGAATGAGCAGGAAGTAAAACAAGCCTAAGAGCTGTAAACTGCCTAGCTGGGTGGTTAAGGTATTCTACCATATGTAGGCAGAGCACCTCAGCAAAGACTGGGAGACTTATTGGTTCTCAACATTTAAGGAAATCTCTGTCCAATCATTAGCTGACCACCAAGTTACCAATCAGAGCATTCAATGGCCTCTCAGGACAGAAAGTAGAGACTTCAGAGATTGAATTTAGAGAAGTCACAAGGCAACTACTACAACAAATAGCAACAAAAACAAACCTTGGGGGGAGTATCTGATTCCCCTGTTGTATAAGTTATTTTATATGTTGCTATATTTGCATATTAGCTTTTTGTTGAGGATGTTTGCCTCTATATTTATAAGGGATATTGGTCTTTAGTTTCTTCTCTTGTGATATTTTTGTTTGGCTTGGTCTAAGTGTAATGATCTCATAGAGTTGGAAAGTGTATACTTTCTGTTTTAGAAGAATTTTTGTTAAATTCCACTCCTAGTTATATACACAGGGTAATGAAAACATGTCCATGCAAAAACTTGTTCAGGAATAGCAACACTATTCACAGTAGCCCACAGATGGAAACAACCCAAATGATATCAACTGATGAATGAATAAACAAAATATCTTGTATTCATACAGGGTAAGATTACTCAACCATGAAAAGGAATGAAGTGTGGATATGTAATAAAAACAGGTATGCTAAGGAACAGAAGTCAGACATAAAAGGCCACACATTATATGATTTATAAGAAATGTTCACAAGATCTGAATATATACAGAAGGAAAACAGATTAGGCATTGCCAAGGAATGGCATAGGAGGATGGAAAGTATCTGCTGATGGGTATGGGGTTTCTTTTTGTGGTGATGAGAAAGTTCTGAAGTTAAATATAATATAGTTATACAACTTCGTTAATACACTAAAACCACTGAATTTTACACTTCAAGATGTTGACTTTATGGCATATAAAGTCTCTATAAAAAAATTCTTGCAAGTCCTGTTGTCTAGGTTTAATGTTCTCTGTTCTATCTTAGACCTTCCTGAAGTAGTAATGAAGGCAGACCTTATAGCTCCATCTGAGATTTAATTTTCATGCTGAAGGCATTTCTTACTTTGCAAGTGTTTTGTGAGGAGAGACTGTGAAGAGAAACAATCTTATTTTTTAGTTTAGGAAATTGTATTTTGTTATATTCACTTTACCTCTTTTTAAAAATGATCATTTCATTTTTTAGTTCATCATTCTTTTTTAATATTTTATACGCATATGGAATATTCTAGATATTATAATTCTATATTTTTCTGAAAATTTTCCATGTATCTATGAATGTACTAGATGCTGTGTGTATTGGATATATATATTTCCATGTTGTTGTAAGGGACAGTGTTGCCAAACTTCCTGCCATTACATAGAATGTGTTACTCTCCCATCTCTAGTAGCATTGTCTTACTTGTCCTTCAGTAATGAATCATCTCCTCCAGGATCATCCCGTTTGTACTAAAAGCTATCTTTGGGCTCTGGCAGGTCATGCTTACTGCTTAGTTTAAAAGTCAATGCTAAATGGTTTAGATTTGGGTACTTTGGCCCATTTGCAGGTACCAAATTTTATCCTAGTTTATCTATTACTGTGTAACAAAAATGCCTAAAGCTAAAAACAACAAACAACAATTTGAGATGTGAGAAATCCCGGTAGGGCTTGTCGAGGTGAATCTTTTGTTAGACATATCAACTGAGAGAAATCACTGGTACTTCTTAGGTTGGACTGGAGGGTCTGAGATGGAAGAAAGGTTTGGCTGGCTGGGCAGTTTTTTGAATAAAAGCATCTCCGTGAGCTAGCTTGGGCTTCCTCACAATGTGAGTAATGACAGGTCATCAAACTTTTTCACGGTGCCTGGCCTCCAGTAGGATTGAGATCAGAATGGAAACTTCAATATATTTTTCTGAATGGGCCTCATAGGTCATAGGTCATATGCTATCACTTGTAACACATTATATTCTCTCTGAGAAAATAATAGACAAACCCGGATTAAAGGTTAAGCATAAGAAAAGCCTGTGAATAGTGGGAACTGTGTTTCATTAGGGGAAGTTGTTTTATATATATATATATATATATATATATATGCATTGTTATGCATTGATATATCATATATATGATATATCAATGATACATATATCATTGATATATCACTTCCTAGAGTTAAACTTCCAACTTCCTCTACATTTGGAGCTGACCATCCTTTCGTTCCTTTCAACAGCCTATACTGTACCCACTTTTTTCCCCCCCATATTTCTGGTGTGATAAGCATCAGTCAAAAAATAAAGTAAGTCACATGTTATTTATTCCAGTTCAAGCTGTAGGTTCTCTTTAACATTTAAGTAACATTTTGGTTTGTTTTGTTTTG
>CM052809.1:68858025-68902548 GCA_028533885.1 Nasua narica
GCCAACCAACTGAGCCACCCACGCGTCCTAGCATTCCAGTTTCTAGCAAGCTCTCTTGTTGATGTTAAGCCATTCTCATGTTTGAAAACCACTGAAGTCCAAGCCTACATTTACACATAGGGAACAGAAAACAGAAGTTAGGTGGTGATTCAAGGTCACATAGCTAGTTAATAAAAGCATGCTTGTAGACATTCCAGGTTCCCTTTCCCACTCCATGAGAAAACTAGTTTCAAGTTTACGTGTGCCTTTGCATGGCATTTACCTCTCCTCCTCAATTCAACATCCATATAAAACTGAATTTTATGTATAGCAATCATCGAGGGTGCAATAAACATATACATAAGACTTAGGGATTTGAATTGGCTGAATGACTTCTGAATGTTCAGATCTCAATCTCCTATTATACTTCATTTGACAATTTGTTTCTTAAAAGCTAAAATTTTCTTACATGTATAGTTAATGTAAAATTAAAGCAGAGCTACTCATATTTTCTTTTATTAAGACATCTTGATTCTTTTTTGATAGCACATTCTATTTTCACAAATCCCATCCCTTTACCCTCATATGGCAGCATCATAAAAACTTATATTCCCTCTGTGCACATCTTTCTATCATTTGGACTTTTCTGTTTTTATTTATATAGGTCTGCCTACTGGTTATGTTTATTTTACTTGAACTACTTGGTAGGAGAGTGCCTACATGAAAACTCTAGAAATGAACATGAGAAAAATGAAGCCCTAATGATTCTTTCCTTAGAAATAACACCTTATTGATGCTGAAAATTGCACTGTAATCTACCTGCTGTGGATGACTATATGAGCATCTTTCTTTCCTTCTGTTTTTTTAGATTCATGAGGAGAAAAAAAATATATTTGGTTTGTGAAAGAAGGTTTCCAACAGAAAAGGCATGCAGACAATAGCTAAAAGCTATCTGTAGATAATTTACAATCAAGAAATGACTATTGTGTTTTCTAGCATCTTATCTTGAAAATTCCTTGGGTTCATTTCGTAAGTGTTGCCATTACCACATATGGTCCAGGTCATGAGGCACTCTGTATAATGGTTAAGAGTATGGTTTGAGAAGTATGGTAGACAAAATAATGCCCCACCTTTTACCCCAAGATGTCCACATCCCAATTCCAGGGACCTAGGAATATGTTAAGTTACCAGACAAAAGGGGATTTAAGATTACAGATAGAATTAAGGTTGCTAATTGCCTGACACCAAAATGGGGAGATTGCCATCAGAAGGGTTCTTGCAAGTTGACGAGAAAAGCAAAATAGTGGAGTCAAAGGAAGATGTGACTATGGAGGAAGAAAATGCGATGTTGGCTTTGAAGATGGAGGAAAAAGGTCAAGATATATGGGCAGCCTCAATAACCTGAAAAAGGCAAGGAAATAGTTTCTCCTTTAGAAAGTAACACAGCCCTGTCAGCACAGTGATTTTAGTCCTGTGAGACCCATGTAGGACTTCTAGCCCACAGAACTGTAACATAAATTTGTGTCGTTTTGAGCCACTAAATTTATAGCAATTTGTTAACAGCAGCAATGAAAAATTAATACAGGCAATATAGTATAGATCTGGGTTTGAATCTCAGCTTTATCTCTTCCTAAGTATGTGCTTGAGAAACTTTCTTAAACTCTGAGCTTTAGTTCATTCATTAACAAAATGGGTATAGAATAAAATAGAATTTTGTAAACTCTCCCTCTGCTAATACTCCAGTGCACATGTCGTGTTTCATTAGGGGCTTTATTTCAACTGATGATAAAAGGACACAGTATCTTAGCTTTGAATCTCTATTAAAGGTTTGGATTTGTCTCAATCCAGCTGGCATTTGGGAGAAAAGAGGTGGAGGAATATTTTTCACTTTTTAACCATTTTTCTCTGGAAGTTACATATTTCACTTGTGATCACATTTCCTTTAGACAATTATTCATATAGCCACATCCAGATGTAAGTGGGGCTGCAAAATATAGTCCCCAGCTGGTGAACACTGCCAGGTGACAATTCTAAACTATGAAAAGAGAAGCAAACCTTTTTGGTGAGCAGTGAAACCACATTAGCCTCTTTACTGTGGAGAAGCAAAGACCTAAAAGAGGGCTCAGAATTCATTTCTTACAGACCTAAATCTGGGTATACTGTTAGATTTTCTCATTTTCCAAAAGAATAGGCATCATGTTATCCATCAGTAAACACCTTTTTGTGCCAGAGTTTTAAAGAGGTTAAAATGATAAATAGTATTTATAAAATCATTTTTCTCATGCTTGCCATTTTAGATGTGCAATATATGTTAGCAATTTAAATGTATATCCATTAATTTTGCATATTAATGGGAGTGACCAATACAGGAGTATCTTTTGCCTGGGTGAGCCAGATACACAGAGATTGACTTAAAAAAAAAAAAAAGAAGTACATTTAGTGATGCTAAAATAGAGATTATTCATCTGACCTATATTTGGGAAAGATATTTAGAGGCATAAACACATACAGGGTTCTAAAAAGGGTGTTTTCAATCACTTCTAAATAAATGAGTGCTACCTATTTATTCAATGTTAATATCAGAGCTTATGAGGTTTACCTCAAGCATAATTATTGGTGGTAATTAGGAGACGCAAGATTTCAGTTTTTAAGAAGAAATTCACTTCATAGAAATGTAGTACAATCTGTTGTTTACCTATCATTAAACATATGTTGTTTTGGTTAGTTCATAATGAAAATAAAGACCAAATTTAAAGTATCCGTAATTTATTTGCCAAGTTTTAAATATATTTTCCTCTTACCTCAGCATTACATATATTTGTGCAGACCCCTTTGGACTTACTTTTGGAAAATGAATAAATGTCTTAAGCACCTACATGTGCTGTGTATTCCTCTATATCTTCCAAGAAGTATTTTTGTTGCTCAAAGCAATAATATCAAGTATTAACCAAAGGAAGTCACAAGAAGATAACACTATCCATAGAAGGTTTACCATGGCAGTTTTCACCAAACTCCTTCATTTGCATTGCAGTCTTCAAAGACATAGTCATGATTTTTATAAATATGAAAAAATAATAATAAATTTTAACTTCATTAGATTATGATTGCTGTGCCTTTCAACTCTGTTACTCTTCATCATGCTTTCCCTCATAAATGCAAATATATGTAAGTTTTCTTTGATCCTGTGCCTTTTCCAATTTTTAAAATCTTTAAAAAACAATTAGGTTCCTTCAAAATAATTACATCATTTTAGGAAATACAAAAGTTTCCATAAATTAAATCAGAGCAAATTCCCC
Source organism: Nasua narica (assembly GCA_028533885.1). Classification (NCBI taxonomy): domain Eukaryota; kingdom Metazoa; phylum Chordata; class Mammalia; order Carnivora; family Procyonidae; genus Nasua; species Nasua narica. The sequence continues at coordinate 68,861,301 of CM052809.1, forward strand.
GGGAACCATGATTTTACCATCAGCTTTCAATAGGGGCTTCTTGTTGTTAAATGCTTTTAGATAAACTACAAGTTGTTAATATCTACAGATATTTATGTGCTGCAATTGTTGCCTTAATAATTCATACATGTTCCTGTAGAGCTTTTAGATGTCTTTGCACATGGACAGTCCACTAGAGATTTTTCTGTATAGCAGATGCTTTTACATACCGTCGGGGTTATAACAGAGAGTGATATAAATTGTTGAATTTGACTAGGGTTCTCATTCAATGGTATGTTTTCCACACTTTCTTTCCTGAGCTTGATATCTGGCTAGGGGTATTTGAAAGAAGAAATGAGAATAAGAAAAGAATAAGTAGTGCTTAACTTCTCAAGCCCATTCTACTTTCAGTAAGTATATGGTAGGTCTCTGTGCACTTTGTTCTTGAACGTCAGATGGGTTTAATGCTGTGCAGTTAGCTGGGAGTTGGAATGGGACTTGGGGAGTGGATACTTTTCTTTCCATGAGAGAAACTCATCTTGGTAGATGCAAACTCATATGAAGGAAATAATGATTGGGAGATTTTCTGGAAATCATTGATTCACTAGATTGTTGTTTTCTTTAAAGTTACTTCCTGTTCCTTTGATGACTCAACACCCTCTTTTTAACCTACTAACTAGGATCTGCATGTTCTTGATTATCAGATCTCAATCTGAGATATTTACCTGAGAAAGAAGCTAGATAAATTTGGAATAAGACTAGTATAGTAAGTAATTCAAATGTTCACATTATTCTTACTTTAAAAATCTCATTCATCATTTATATTTAGATAATAATAAATTTTAATATTTTAAATATTAAAATATTAAATTTTAATATTTAACAATTCTTTTATAGCATTCAATTGCTTTTGAATAGGATTATCAGCAATAAGAAAATGTTTTGTATATGAAGCAAAAATTTCTTTTTGAGAGGGGAGAGAAAGAGAGTGTCGCTGGGGGGAGAGGCAGAGGGAGAGAGGGGGAGAAAATTTCAGGCAGACTCCATGCTCAGCATGGAGCCCAACGTTGGCTCAATCTTATAATCCTGAGATCATGACTTGAGCTGAAATCAAGAGTCTGATGTTTCACTGACTGAGCTGCCCATATGCCCCTGAAGCAAAAATACTCTTATTATTTGGGATAGGAACAAAGAAGAGATAGTTGGGTTTAATGCTTCTAATTGTCAGTCTTTTCAATTTAAGTCAACCAAATGGGTCTGAAATGTTTCACATTGTGTTTTCATTAATATTTCCCTTATTAATATTCTTGGGCAACATTTTATAATTTATTGGCCATTTCTTTTTTCAGGTGTGAATTGTCTGAATTATCTCTTCTTATCCATTTTTAAATTGGCTTTCTTTATTGTTTGTTTACTTGTAAGAGTTCATTGTATATTATAAATAATAATCCTTTGTTGGATATTTATATTGTAAAAATTTTTTGTCTGTGATTTGCCTTTTCATTTTCTTGAAAGGGCTTTTTGATGAGTAGGAGTTTTAAATTTGGTGAAATCCAATATATTATTATCTTTTTAATTTTGTAACCAAAGCTTTTTTATCACCTTTTAAGAAATATTTGCCTGTTCCTACCACTTGAAATTATCTAGTGTCCTGGGATCAAGCCCCACATCAGGCTCTCTGCTTAGCGGGAATCCTGCTTCTCCCTCTCCCACTCCCCCTGCTCATTTTCCCTCTCTTTCTGTGTCTCTCTCTGTCAAATAAATAAATAAAATCTTAAAAAAAAGAAAATATTTTTCTATGCTTTCTTCAAGAGGCTTCATTTTTTTATTTTAAAATTCAGATGTATATAATCCATCTTAAATTACCTTTTTAAAAGATTTATTTATTTGTCAGAGAGATAGCATGCACACACAAGCAGGGGAAGCGACACCCAGAGAGAGAAAAGTAGGCTCCCCCTGAGCAAGGACATCCCCCATGTGGAACTAGATCCCAGGACCCTGGGATCATGACCTGAGCCGAAGGCAGATGCTTACCCAACTAAGCCACCCAGGTGTCCCTTAAATTACTTTTGATGTAAGGTATGAGGTAGGGGCTGAGATTCAACTTTTTCCATACATATGTCCAAATAGTGTTTTACATTTTTTGTTTCTGAACTCTACTGTTAAGTTTATCAAAATATCTAAGCTTATGCTAATATCATACTTCCTTGATTAGGTAGCTTTATAATAAATCTTTTAATCAGTTAGCCTTATTAAGTAACAAAATTCAACTGAGTAAATTTTAAAGATCTAATTGGCTTTATGAATCAATTCATGAAGTGGACAGCATCCCATCTAACAAGTAGAGGGAAATGTCAAAGGAAAAGGGTTTTAAAGGCCTGACAAAGAAGTCCTAGGCAGGAAAAAATAATAATTTATGTGAGATAACATTTCTTTGGGGACAAAAGGTCTTATTAGGGGGATTATCTCATTTTACAAAATGGTCTTATTAAGTAGATTACCTCATCTTCCTTTGGGGCCTGGAGAGGGCCCATGTGACAGATTGCCTTATTGGAACTGACTGGAAAAGCCCTGACTGACCAGTTAAGACTATTTCTGGGGAAGGTCAAAAGTATAATTAGATTAGGTATTAAGCCCTCATTTGGTAACCTGGCCTAGCATGACTGACCACTTTGGACCTTTGGTTTTCTTTTTAACCACTTAAATCTTCTAACTTTGTTCCTCTTTCTTCATCATTGTTGGAGCAATTCTAGTTCCTTAGCATGTTATGTCATTTATTAAGTTCTTACCTTTCAATTTCAAACAATCCTAGTCCATCCTTTTTGTGATGCTGGAAATGTCTCCTTTGACAGTTAACGTCCATGTTAAGCTCTGCCGATCGTGTGCACTACAGGGACACTGCAAGGTGAGGGACTATGCCTTAGGTTTTTGTTTGTTTGTTTTTGCTGGAAAACTTTCTGAAAGCTTGCAGTTTCTAAAAACAGCACTTTAGAATCTTCACAGCATCAGCAGAGCCCAGGCTTAGACCCTTTCCTTTACTCTCCCAGCTCCATTTGCACTATGAGGGCCTTACATTCAAGCTTTACCTGAATCCGTTTGTGTGGCCACCACTTAAAAATAGATATGCCCCCCTCTGTGACCCAGTCTGTCTTCAGTATGAGCAAGAGGTAAGGCCAGAGATGCTTAGAGCATGGTGTAGAAGGGAATCTCAGGCTCAGGTCCAGTTGTTAATTTGGCCACATCAGCCCCTCACCTCAGGAAGGTAAAAGAGAGCAATTGGGAATATCCTAGAACACGGAGCCCAGGGGATGGAAACTCTTGCCTGCCTCTAAAGGTGATTCTGCTTATAATGTACATTAATATATCCAAGACATGTAATAAGGATTACATATTTTGTGCCTGACTATGTGTAATATGTTGATTATTCCACAACCAACAAGAAATAGCCCTATTTTCCCTTAAGTATTCAGGAAGAGGCAATTACTTCTAGTCACATTGCTCTATTGTTTGGATTTGTTGTAATGAATATATACAAGCTTTATAAAATTAGGCTGAAAAAAGACATTTCCAATGCATAAAACTGATGGTGGAATAAAACAGAGAACATCCAAAAAAACTCTTGTGATTTAACATGAAAAATAGAAATATCACAAAAGAAGTTGACAAGGGATATGAGCAATTTAGAGAAGAAAAAAAAAATCAGGAGCCTTACAAACATAAGGAGAAAAATCTCAAAATCTTCCACATTCTGATAATGCAAATTGAAACAAAATTATCTATCACTACTTATTATTAGATCATCACAATTTAGAAGTCTAAATAATCCATTCTAAATTATAAAAATATCTCTGCAACATAAACTTTAGGTAATGGCAGGAAATTGGTCATTAAATCATCAAATAGGATTTTAGATACATAGTTCCCAGTGTTGCACAGAATATTAAAGAGGGCAACATATAAGATATATCCTGTTGGTGTTTGTAGACTTATCGAAAGTAAATTTAGCAAGAGTCTATAATAGGGAAGGAGGAAATATAATGGGTTAGGGAAAAAACATGTGGTTTCAGATTGAGCTGTATCTTGAAGAAAGTTAAACATGAAAGATCAGGTAAAGGAGAGCAACCAGAAGCCATGAAAGCAGGAGCAGAGGGCAATTAATGATGTAAATTAGTATTTGTGTATAAATACAACAGAACTATTAATAGGCTTGAGAATTCCATGGTAAGATTTTAAGGCCCTATGCTCTGTAAGACAGCAGAGGAAAACTGCAGACAGAGTGAAGTAATTGTATTTGCATGGGAGAATTATGATGTCCATTCGATAATTACAGTCGTCTGTTTGCTCACATTTGGGGAATCTTTCAAATCCCCCACCATTGCTTTCTCTCTTTCTTTGTTCATGCCTGATGCTTCACTGGCGTTTGGAGTTAGTCTTTCCAAGCCAGCATCCCAGTATACCCAGAAGGAAGGTCTCTATCGGGACACACATACGAATCCAGGAATTTTTTTTTTAAATAATTAATTAGTACATGTCTACAATATGCAAATTCTAAACAGCAGAATTTTACTTTGTCTTTCTTCATCTTCATAGCCCTTTGTTTTGTATGATCATTTTATATATCCATTATTTTACACATACATATTCACACACACACTCTTTCTAAACAGATGTAAGTGCATTAGTCACTTGTATAGTTTTCCTTCTGGAATGTATCAGTTCTAAGACTATTGATTACAAAATTTCTATGGAATGAGTCCTAGAAAGTTATTTTACAGATACTGTTAAGTATAGAATTCTGTTAGCTCAGTACCAGAAGTCTGGATTCTTTTGGTCACATTTTAGTTTGTTGCTATAAGAATGAGATAAATTGCATCTTCTATGTTTCTAGAATTTCTTTGAAATAATATAGTTGGTGTGGATCGCTTTTATAGAGACTTTATCTCAATGTGAAGATGTATGTATGTAAAATATGAAGAAACATGTCTAGTTGAAGACTGATTTCTGATAAGTGCATTTTGTAGTTAATAATTGTAACCAGAAATTTACTAAGTTGGGATTGGTTTTCTATTTAATATCATCACATGCATCCACTCTTAAGGTTAAGTAGTAAATGTCACAAAAGCCTACAAAGAATGAAGGGTAGAGTCAGTTATAGGAATTGATTCAAATGAATTATTAATATAACAAAGGCAAGACCATCATGAAAGCACCATTTTGATTGTGTGATTAGTAACAAAGAATCCAAATGGGAAATTATTTTGGAAGAAAAAAAAGAATAATCAAACTGTGCTTAGCATCAACTAGTTAAACAATTACCAAGTGTGCACTATGTATCCATCAGTGTTTTGCTGGCTAAGGCTTATGTTTCAGATGAATATTCTTCCAATTACTGTCTTCACATGTTATTGAATTTTATGACTTAGGCAAAATTCCTCATTTAGTATTCAAAGTAGCATTTGTAGCATTTAACATAGAGCAGTAATGTTATCTTAATGTGTTAATTTTCTTAACTGACCAAGACAAAATAATCTTTCACTCAATCATATTTCATTTAGATTTATTCTTACTCATATATTCAGAAAATGCCTTTCTTTCAATTTATTTCATGAGGTATTTTTAAAAGTTCAAATATATGTGTATTAAAATGTACTACTACTCCACTCACATAGTAATGTCCTTTGGTTAGAAAAGTCAGCTCACATTTATTACATTCATTTTAACTCTCTGATTAGATCTTAACTGAAACACTTTGCATTGCTCCAGGCTAGAATGCTTAAAACAGAAACAATGCTCCCCCTCAGTTCTTTTCCCATTATATAACTAGAAAAATATCCAGTGGCATTCTTGTTTCTCTGTACTCATGGGAAAAATCCCATCAGGGCCTTTCGTTGCCCAGGGGTCAATTACTAAGATCAAGTAGGTGTCCATATAATAAAAGTGACATTAGCCTACTTATTTATATTTCCTGTTTTCTTTTAAATACTAAAAGATATACATTCCACATTTTTTAACCAATTGCTAGCCTTTGTTTCTTTTTTTTACCAACAGAAAGGACCACTTGACCAAAACTTAAGAGTTAGTCCTGTCCCAGATGGTATAAACAACCCAGAACATAGGTATTCAGAATTTAAGGAATTCTGGTGTAGAACTTCAGATATCAGCATCATATGGTTCCTCCTGGTGATCTGTCTGTAATTGTGTGATACAGTGTTGATAATGGCTTCCTCTCTTTTTCACTTGTGCCTAGAATACCTTCTTGGAAGCTACTGTGAACATTTGTTGCTTTGGTCACCTAAGCATCATTTTTCCTTCTGATAGAAGCCTACCCACTTACTTTTGGAAAAATAGCTTTTCCTGTTGCTTACACTCTAGGTCTACCACATCAAACCCTTATTTTCAATTCATCAGCAAATCCTGTTGGCCTCATATTTAAATTATATCCATAACTGGCCCCTTTGTGTCATCTGAAAGCTACCACTCCCTCTTACCTCAGTTATTTCAAGAGCCTCCTTACTGATCTCCTGGCTTCCCAAACTTAGCTCTCTATACTCTTTTCACATAGCAGCCAGCTTGATTTTACTAAAAAGGATGCAAAACCATATTATTAATCTTTAAAATTCTCCATTCTTTTCTCATCTTACAATAAAAATCCAAGTCTGTGCTGGGACTTCAATGACCAGGCCTCCTGCTATTTCTTTGAGCTTATCTCCTACTACACCCTACATGGTCCTCTCTCATGCCATTCCAGTCACACAGGACATTCGCACTTTCTGTCCTTTCGGCCTAACAGACTCTCTGCCCAGATGTGTTCATGAATTGCTCACTTGCTTTCTTCCAAATATTTGAACAATGCTTTTATCTGAATATTTGAACAGTGCTCCATACAGAGTAAGTAATTATCACATTTTCATTGAGGGTATGAATGACTGTCAGTCAAGGTTCGCTGCCCTCCTCTGATAAGGGAAGGTCACATATCCTAAGAATATCAATCACCATTTCTCCTTCACTCTTTCTCTCATTCTCTTTCTTTCCAAGGAAATTGATTATGGCATGTAGTGGATAAGGTCAAAGAGAGGTAAAGTGCATTCTTGACAAAAATGCTGTCTTTGATATTCAAAGATTAGAGTTCTAAACATGAGCCCCAGTGTTTTCTAGGTGTTGTCAGATTTTTACTTGCCACTTACTTAGCTTCAGTATCACCTCCTCTATTCCCAGTTACTCACCCGCCTGTGAGAAAAACGCCAGTAGTATCAGAATCCCTTCATTCTCATTCCTATTCTGTGGGCTTCCTGGGCTCTAGAGAGAGCCCTCTAATCTAATCTCTCTCTAATCTAATCTAATCTCTAAGAACTGTAGCACATCCAGGAGCAGAGACAAACACACTCTATCAGCATGATTTTCATATTAGATCAAACATTTTAGCATGTGTTGCACCACACAGACTCTTTCCAGTTCTGATGGACTATACGGAGTAAAAATATGAAAAATATCAGACTTGGTTAGAAAGTATAACAAGTTCTTCTATACATAAATATGTATGTACATGGAATATTAAATAGCTCTTTAATCTTAATTAAATAGTTCTTTAATGTTAACTAAATGAATTTAATGTTAATATTAAATGTATAGAACTTTTAACCAAACATATATTCTTCTAATAGATATTCTTTCTCATGTAAATTGTTATGCAAAGCAGTTACGTATTTATGCAATTGTTTTCCCTTTCCCATCTTCAAAACCCCACATTAGAAAATGTGAACTTCTTTTCTTTTTCTTTGAATTCACCATTGTAGGGGGCCCAGCAGGTCTATAAATGATCTTTAAAACATCTGTCAGGTGAATACTTGTTACAAGTGAAGACATGAGATTTTGTGACTTACAAAAGGCCAAAGGCTTATATTCATCAATGTATTAGTTTAACAAATATCTCTTAGTCCTCTAATATATAGCAAGTTCTCTTTAAAAAAAAAATTCATGGGTGCCTGGGTAGCTCAGTTGGTTGAGCAACTGCCTTTGACTCAGGTCATGATCCTTGAGATCCGGGATCGAGTCCCACATCGGGCTCCCAGCTCTACGGGGAGTCTGCTTCTTCCTCTAACCTTCTCTCCTCTCATGCTCTCTCTCACTTTCTCTGTCTCTCAAATAAATAAATAAAATCTTAAAAAAAAGAAATTCATTTACTTATTTTAGAGAAAGAGAGCACACAAGCAGAGGGAGGGCCAGAGGCAAAGGGAGAGAATCTCAAGGAGACTCCCCATTGAGTATGTAGCCTGATGTGGGACTTGATCTCACAACCCTGAGATCATGAGCTGGGTCAAAATAAAAATTAGCTGCTCAACTCACTGAACCATCCAGGCATCCCTATATCAGATACATTTACACTGGTGTATACCAGGTATACACTGGTGACTAAGAAATGGTCTGTGCTAGCATATTGCTTAGAATTTGCCAATCTGGAATAAAATACTTTACCAATTTTTTGACAATAGTCCTCACAAGATTTTTTTTCTTTATTGCTTTCCTCCCTCCCTCCCTTCCTTCTTTCCTTCCTTCCTTTCTTTCTTTCTTTCTTTCTTTCTTTCTTTCTTTCTTTCTTTCTTTCTTTCTTTCTTTCTTTCTTTCTCTTTCCTTCCTTCCTTCCTTCCTTCCTTCCTTCCTTCCTTCCTTCCTTCCTTCCTTTTTCTCTTTTTTCTTCTTTCCTTCTTGTTTTTTTCTTTTCTTTTTCTTTCTTTTTTTTTGTTTCTTTTAGAGAGAGAGAGAGGTGGGGAAGGAACAGAGGGATAGGGAGAGAGAATCTCAAGCCAACTCTATGTTGAGCATGGCGCCCTATGTAGTGCTCAATCCCACGACCCTGAGATGATGACCTGGCCTGAAACCAAGAGTCGAATGTTTAACTGACTAAACCACCCAGGCACCCCTGAAGATATATTATTAATACTTTAATCTCTGAATTAAATAATCTATTTATAATTTATTATTATAATAATCTATTTATAATTATAATTATTATTTCTCTATTTTACCTATTTTGTTAAAAATAAGTAAACAGATTGTGTTCCCTTTCAAACTATATCTCTGAACTTACTTGAAAAAACATAGAGTTTAAAGAAATATGCACTAGTTGGGACATCTGGCTGGCTCAGAGTATGCCACTCTGCATCTCAGGGTTGTAAGTTTAAGCCCCATGTTGGGTGTAGAGATTACTTAAAAATTAAAATCTTTATAAGAAAAAAAGAAATAGGCACTACATTCTAGATGCTCAATAGATGTTCAATCTAGTGGAGGATAATTATATGTAATAAATATATTTTTAAAAGACTTAGATAATTTTAAATGCAATGAGGGATTATTGGAATTTGTTTAAATTTATATATTAACAATAAAATATGTTACTTATAAATTATGTAATCCTTAAAGTTCATGCTACATATTAGTTATTACATAGAAATTTTATATGATTATATGATTCTACAAAAATATTAAAACTATAGTATTTAGTAACTGAAACATAACATCATCATTATTGTTGGTTACTGTTGTTTTAATTTAGTATAGTCCTGGACCTTGCCAAAATTTAGAATTTAATATACAATAAATACTAGTAAATAAACTTTGCTTTCTAAAGGCTGTAATTATCAAGAATGAAAAACTATCTTTCCTCCTGAGTTGAGTATTCACAATTTTAACTAAATTCACTCCTATGTGAAAGCACACTCTTCCAGTATAAGCTGTTCCAAATTCCCCTGATGACAGCATAAAACATTTTAAGAGCTTGAATAGACTCAATAGGTGAGTTATAAGCAACCAGAGAAGTGTCATCATGGCCAATCTACCATCCTAAAATACTCCATTTTCAGGAGATTTAAAATTGTGTATATTGATTCAAAAATTTTTCATCTCAGAGAAAATAACCACACTCTTTTTCTTAAACTACTTTAAATCTGTTTCTTCAGAAATATATTTTCCAGTGTCTGTGATTTTAAATGTCAAAAAAATTAAACTTACTTTCTACAGTTAGAGTTGTGATAAATGGAAAGATGGATGAACTTAGTAAATGAAACAGTAAGTGAAGAAGAAATGAATTTTATTGTTTCCCAATGAGGTTGAGTTAATGTCTAATTGAGATGATGTATTTTCATGTTTCTCTTCTCCAAATTTGACAACAGTGTACTGATTTGAAGTTTTCCCTGGATAGGCACGCATATGAATATTTTTCCTTCAAATACAGTTGGTCCCAGTTTGCGAATGTAGAAATATTTCTTTGTTTTTTTTAAAGATTTTATTTATTTATTAGGAAAGAGAGAGAGTGAGAGAGAGAAGGTCAGAGTGAGAAGCGGACTCCCCATGGAGCTGGGAGCCCGATGGGGGACTCGATCCCAGGACTCCGGGATCATGACCTGAGCCGAAGGCAGTCGCTCAACCAACTGCGCCACCCAGGGGCCCCTAGAAATATTTCTAATTCTGAAATCTTCAGTGTTTTAAATATATGAGTTTGAAGTGAATCTAAATGCAATTTTGTGTTTTTGAGGCTAGTTCAACAGCTTATATCCAGTGTGATATTTCCTTACCAGTCATTCACTTTCATAGCCCCTGTAGTTTTGATAAAAGATGAAAAACTTTTATCAAACATGTGTTTTTGTCTTTGGAAGTTCACTAAACATAAAGGAAGAATAACAACAACCAAATCTAAAAACCAAGATTACAGAATTGGCTCCACTACTTGCTTACTCTATTACCTTTAGCAATTTGTCTCATCTGGCTTTCAATCTATTTCTTACATAGAAAGCCATATATATAGGGTTTTGATGAATTTCTAATCTTTGAAAATTCATTGAGGATCTTTTTTCTTATATTTGGATGGGTTGGAGCAGGTTTTGTTTCTTTGCCTGTTTTATTTCCAATTTAGACAACTGTACAGCTAATAATTTAGAATATTTGACATCCTTTTCAGTGTCACTCTTTTAAGTCTTTAATATATTTTTTCAGCTTCAAAGCTTCTTTGAAAGTTATAATATTCCTTTTTTATTTTGTATGGTGTATTTGGATTGATTTTTGGAACTCAGTAATGTTCTTGTGTTTCTCAGTGTAGTGCCATGATAGTCTTCATTTATTTTTCCTTCCTAATTCTAGCCCATTCATCATATATTAAAAATACCATATATCTCTCACAGAATGCTGAATAACGTCTGTTTGTAAATTTCACAAATTGAACACAAAAGATATATTTGGCTTACAGAAGATACAGTGTGAAAATCACTGATCACATGAAAGGTTAAAAACGTATAAAGCATGTCAAGTATCATGGACAATTAATGGGGGTATTTGTGCTCCTTCGAGTTTGCACAAATACATTTAGAAGTCTGTAGAAGCTGGGCTGAAACAATTGAAGGATCAGGACCCTGAGAGCACAGGGCAGTTATCCACATTCATAGATGTAGGGACTCTGAAGAAGCACATATCACAAAACTACTGTTGACAGTTTGGACAGTGTGGACTTGCTCCAACTGGCACTGAAAAGGCATCCCAAAAGGAGAATGTACAGGGTGTACAAAGGCCCAAATGTCCATCATCTGTCAACCATCATCTCTCATCTCTGACTTGGGTCCAGTTCACTTTATCCCTGGGACTCAGACACCAGGCCTTCCACAGCATATGACAAGAAACCACACCAGATTGGAAAAATAAAAATAAATTTTTATAGCTGAACTTTGAAATCACTCTTATGTTCTTTTGAAAAGTCTGTCATTTCTGTTAGAATGTCTATTTAGTTAGTCCCAGATGTGCTGGCTGCTATTCAAAAGGGAGTTACCATTCAGTGCTTGATAAACAATACGCATAAGTGGTATTTCATTCCCTCAGATTGAGTTTCTTTGCTTTCCCAGTCCCCTTTTGTAATCAGCCCCTGTGGCTTTATGGACAACCTATCTAAGGCATACCTCCTTTAGGCAAAGACTATTTATCTTATCATTATGTGATAGGTAATGGCCCATAACTGCTTAGACATAAAGTTCCATTGTCGATTTTTATCTGGTTTTGTTTATGTCTTGTTTTAATTTCATCTATACTATTGGTTCTGGGATGGTCCTGTGCATCCTGTTTTATATTGTAATAGGCATAAATATAACGAGTTTTCATTAAAACAGCAGAATGGATAGAAACATGGAAATCTTTAAAAAATCATGTTGACTCCTCTTTTCCCAATACTGTGTACCACAATGGATTTCAGAGTACTATATAAAATAACATGAAACAGAAATTTAACTTCTCTTAGTAAATTTTTTCTTTTACAAAGGTCTGTTTCTTGGATACTGTGACACATTCTAAGCTTTCTTGCTTGTTTGCTGTTGTGTATGGATTGCCATTATTGAAAGGGATTTGTGGTCATTTTCTTAGTGTATGATTTACAGCTAGTGAGTATCCCCTTATTTTGTTGAAATCTTTCCGTTATTCATGGATTACTATATCTTAACATGGATTACTATATCTTAATATGCAACATCTGAATTCTGTTTCATATTTGATCTTTTCATAAACCACCCCAAATGCACTTTGTTGTGATGCTTGTGTTATGCCCAGATTTTGAGATCCCCAAATACCACCACGGAGCCGAGTCCGATGCAAAAGCAAAAGAGCCCTTTATTCAAGCTAGCTTGAGCTCTGTCTCCCACAACCACCAACGCAGCAGCGTGGTGTAGAGAAAGAGAGCGAGTTTCAAAAAGCGCAACAGTTTTAGAAGGTCCAGTGGCCAATGAGTTTGTAACACCAGAAAGTGGCTTAGTAACTGTTTGAACTAGCCTATCACCCTGGCTAGAATTGGCGCGCAAGTTTGGCGGGCAAAAGGCAGGGTTAATATTCTTTCCCGGGCAGGGGTTCTGCGTTCCTGTTGGCTAACCCAAACCTAACCCATAGGCCATCTGTGCTAATTTGCTCAAGGGAGGGCTGACCCTCCCAGAGGCAGGTCCTGCGGGGGGGCCACACACAAGAAGGCGGGTGTAAGCAAAAGGAGCCAGCCCTGCTCTGCTCCTTCACTTGGAGTTAGGTTCATGTCCAGCAGGAAATTTATGTCATAGTCCCCAAATGTCCTGATACTTTTATAAACCCAAGCAGTATTATTACCTCATTGAACTATGTGAATCAACTTAATCAGCCAACAACTCTGAGCAGCATGTGGTCCACAGATAAGTAAAAATGGGTTTCCTTGCCTTCAGCATTCTTAGGATTTATGGAAAGTCACAAGCCATGAATAAAAGGAATCAAAGAAAGAATTGACAAAGGACAAGACAAAGCGTGATAAGACTGATCAAAGGGAATTGGAAATGAAGGCTAGGAGTTACAGAGAACAGAGCCCTCTGGAGAGCAGTTGAGAGTGAGAGTAAAAGTGGAATGCCAAGGTGGATGACAGATAGAACTAAACCTTAAAGGATGGGTAGGTGCATGTTGTCACTTTGAGAAGATAGAATATAACGAGGTTGATCCTTAGAGGTGGAGGGTTTGAAGTCTGTGCAAAAAGCTATAGACACAAGAAAGCAAATGGAATTGTGGAAAAAATATGGCTAGAACATTTTGCTTAATAGTGATGTGCATACAGTGGGAGGTAAATCCAGATGAAAACTTTGGTTTCCAAAACTCAGAGTTTTATATACCAGGTCAGGTAGCCTGGGTTCAGTAAGTAGGCTATATGAATCCCATAGGATAAAATATAATTTCAGAAAAATCAGTAGATAGTATGCAAGTGAACCCTAATAACCAAGTTAGAAGCAGGAAAAAAAGAGACTATTCCTCATAATGTCTCAGGTGCTACAAAGACGTCTACAACGGAGTGCTGGCTGTAGGAATTGAGAGGAATGGCCAGGAGAGAAGTTACACAGAAACTAAAGAGTAGATAATTAAGATAAGCCTGAAATTGATTTTGTCAAGAAAATTATGAATTCAATTTTTGAAATGCCAAATCTGAGCTGAAAAGGGAATACCTCTTAGTTACTTTAGATACAGGATCAGAGTCCAGGAAGATTAAAAACAAGGGACAAAGATCTTGGTGTTGAGTTTCTATGAAATTTTGAGAGCAAAGCTCAGTTAATCATCAGTAAAGTTTCCTAGAATGTCAAATCCCTTCACAAATGTTTGCACTGAGGAAAATATCTTCTCCCTCAACAAAGGCTAGGTTCCAAAAAACCTCTCCCCTATTCCAGCTGCCTGGGAGATACATGCCATAGTTCACAAATTCAAAACCATCATTGAAACATTAGCTCCAAGTACCCATCCTACTGCCACTAGACTGGTGGCAGGGTTATGAATTTTCATATGAAATAACACATTCCCACATTACAGGGACCTGTTTTCTTTTTAAAAGCACTTATCTCAATATCTTACATCATTTAGGTCCTTTATGTGTTCTTCCATTTATTATTAGAATTACTTTCCACAAGTACTTTGTTGTTTACTCATGATACATGTATCAAGACAAATATTTCAATTTCTCATTTTATTTCTTGATAAGTCCCCTATTATTATATTTTTATCCAGTCCTTGGAATGAGAAGTAAAAACACTTCTGAAAGTATAAAAAACAGGGCGCCTGGGTGGCTCAGTTGGTTAAGCGACTGCCTTCGGCTCAGGTCATGATCCCGGAGTCCCGGGATCGAGTCCCATATCGGACTCCCAGCTCTGCGGGAAGTCTGCTTCTCCCTCTGACCTTCTCCCCTCTCATTCTCAGTCTTTCTCTAATAAATAAATAAATAAATAAAAGAAAGTATAAAAAACAAGTAAACATATAATTGTATATATCTCATTTAGCTTTAGAACTTATGAAATCTAAATTTATGCTGAAGGGAACTCTGGTTATTTGACATTCACTTGTCTTATAAGCTACAACATCTATTAATATTATTAGGATTAAATATCAATGATACCAGAATATTCCAGAGTTTTGCAAAAGCTTTATCTTGCTCAAGAGGCCTAAACCAAATTAAAAGTATTTTATAGTCTTTTGAAGACTAGGGAGGCCCCTAATCTGACCAGCATCACCTTTTAGGTTGATAGCCTCATTTCTGGTCTTGAGGAGTCTAGGATGACTGGATAGTGGCTAGACTCTTAAAGCAATGGATTCAATATGGATGCAGATCTTTTCCCGTTCCTAACATGGAGAAGTGGAGTCTATTTTTCTCTCCCTCTGAAACTGGGCTGGCATCGGGACCTGACTGGATGAACAGAATGTGATGAGGTGACCTTGTGTAACTGCTGAGGTTTCACCTTAAAAGCTCTGCAGTGTTCACCTTTATCACTTGACATTTCCTCAGAAGCCAGCCCCACGTCAGGCGTCAGACTACTTTGACACCACCATGCTGCGGAGAGGCCATTTAGATGACCTTGCCCAAGTCATTGAGCATGCTCATTTAAAGATGGGGTAAATATCTTCTGTACATTCCTGATATTCTGAAGTTTAACAAATTAGTCAAAAGAAGAATGTTTATATTAGTATATATTTATTTTTAGTACATCTTTCTGAGCACATGTAGTTTTATGAATGTGTATTTAAAAGTAAAACTTATTCTGCAAATACAGCCTGATTCTTTTAGTTTTTAAAAAAAGGTACTCCATTTATTTTTACCAAACGTTTTCATATTGGCTATGGAAACTAAGTGAATGAATAATAATGAAATGCCCAAGTAGAGAAAAACGTTAGGTGTATCACCAAAAAAAAAATGGTAACTATATGTTTTGTGTTGTATTGCATGTGTGTATATGTGTGTGAATATGCCTCATGTCTTATATAAAAATCGGTAAAAACTTTACAGTAGACATCTTTACAAAATGCTATATCATTCTCTCTTGAAACTTTACCTCTTTCTTAGGTAAAAAATCTCCTTTTTCCTTCTCTCCATATTTCAAAATACCTAGGTCAGCACAGACCATCTTATCGGCATCTTTGTCACTTCGGTTTCATAAACGTGTGTGTTATTCTTTCTCAGGAATCTCATTACTCTGGATTATAGATCTGTTTTTTAGGTTACTAGCTTAGAGAGTAACGTTTAAATTTTTTTAATTGAAAACAGTCAAGTGTTATAATCAAAGCACAAATAAAAATGATTAGCCACCACCTACCGTTCGTTACCTCAGTGTTGTGTCCTACTAACAGCCTTTTACATCAGTAAATCCACATAGGGATCTTCGGCATCTTGGAAACAGAGGTTAGGATGTTGTTTTTGAGCCCAGCACAGTCCCGACTCAGCATGTCAGTGCCCTGCGCACTTTCATCTGTTCTCTGAAGTGGCGGAGCGGTGTCGTCCTGGGAAGGTAGCCTATGAGGATAAGGGGGCCTCGGCTTCAGTCCTCACAATTAGTAACTTTTCTGGCTTTGTGTACTCAGTTGTACAATGGAGGATATCATTACCATCGCAAAGATTTATAATTACAAAATAGGAAACACTGCCTATGAACAGGTAGGAACAAGTAGGGTCAAATACGATACTCTAAGGTGTGGCAGTGACATTTTTTTTTTCTAGATTTTATTTATTTATTTGACAGAGAGAGAGATCACAAGCAGGCAGAGAGGCAGGCAGAGAGAGAGGAGGAAGCAGGATCCCCGCTGAGCAGAGAGCCCGATGCGGGGCTCGATCCCAGGACCCTGAGATCAGGACCTGAGCCGAAGGCAGAGGCTTAACCCACTGAACCACCCAGGCGCCTCTGGCAGTGACATTTTTAGCATAGATCACATCACATGCTGATAGGTAGAAAATTAAGATTGCTTGGAATGATGCTCGCTGGGTCGGGATCATAATTGATTATCTTGTTTCTCCCTCTGCTGATATTCTGAGCAATTTCCACCACCAGAGAGCAATGATATAACCTGAATTGACAAATTATGCAGATAACAAATAGAACTTTAGGGCACCTGGGTGGCTCAGTCGGTTAAGCAACTACCTTCAGCTCAGGTCATGATCCCTGTGTCCTGGGATTGAGTCTTGTTTCCTGCTCTAAGGGGAGTCTGCTGCCCCCTGCCCTTCCTCCTACTTGTTCTCTCAATTTCTCTCTCTCTCTTTTTCTCAAATAAATAAATAAAATCTTAAAAAAAAAAAAAAAAAAGAATAGAACTTTAGGGGAAAAATAGGCCCTAGAGGATATTTTCCTATTGGATAAGATCCTAGAAGTTTCCCATTTAAAATTTACATTTTTTTATTTCCAGTATACACTGGAGTTATTTTCTTGTGTCAGTCTGTGACCTTTAACGGATTTTAGAATACTATACTATGTGATCTAGAATGATAAGAAATTTTCACAGCTACATTTACAAAGGTAGTTTATCTGGCCAAGACTGCTGGCATATGTGGCATTGATTTCGTATTAGAAATACCAGAAACCAACATGAGTTTAATAAAAGAAGAACTTTATTTTGAGGATTCAAAGAAGCAAAAGGACAAAATATATTCAGGATTCAGAAAGCAATGAGAGTAGGAAATAGAAATGCTCTAGGAACTGAAGATCTTCTCACTTGTGGCTTCTCTTTGTTTACTTTATTACTGTTTTTTTTTTTTTAATTTATTCTGGTTTTGGGGCTTTTTGTTGTTTGACAGCAACTTTGTCAAAGTACTGGAGGAAAATTGTAGTATAGTACCCAAGTTTTTAAATCACCTTTTTTTTTTTAAAGAGACTAACATATTTTAAAATATAATCCCTTAAAAACCAATCACCTAATACCAATTTCAAATTTTGAGAAGTGGATTCTAATTGTCTTGGGTTAGGTCATCATTTCTTGTGTAGTCATTTGCAGCTTTGGGGGTGGAACCCATTGTATTGACACACCACTGAAGGTCCAACTCTGTGACTCAGTGGGTAGAGACATAGATTTGATAGCGGAAAAAAATGGGATTATTGTGCTTGGACTGAGTAGTCAACATAAAGTTGTCTCTAGGTCATTATTAGTGGAGCCCTAGAAAATTATGCTGGTTTGTCCTATATCAGGGTCTCTTTTAGACTATCATCATTCTAATACATGTCCGATACCTTCTTCCTTTATCATTAAGGTTTCACTCAGAGAGAAGTGACCTATTCGATTTCTAGCTGAGAAAGCATGTAATTAAATAATACCCTTGGGCTCATTCTATTTTCCTGCCTTATCATGAAATAAGAACGAAAGGTCTCCTGAAGGAGAATTAAAGAAAATGCTGATACATAGCAAATGATAGTTCAGTTTTGCCTCCAAGGGCAATCCTCTTTCTATAAAATAAGTGAATATACTGATTTAAAGAACTTTGCAGGGGGGAAAAGAAAAACTACATAAGCATTATCAACGTTGTCATGTATTATTTTGTACATTTTTCCAAAACAAAAGGGATGTTAGGTTATTTTCCATTGTTTCTGCTTCATTATCAGCAGCAACAGTGTCATGAGCAGCAGCAGCAGTATTTGTGACTTTAATAAAAATGACACAAACTATAAGCTATAGTCTTGGGATTATTTCAGAAATTAAGACTTTTTAAAAGAGACTGATTTTTAAGCTTCTAATAAGGATATACAACTATTAAAACAGAAAACTTGTAAAAGATTTAAATGTAAGGTAGAAATTTGAAGGTTATGACATTCATACTATACACCAAATAGGAAGTATTTTAATTTTTGAATTTCATTCTTTGTCCTATTTCCCTACCTTTTATATGTGCTTGGAGATGAACATAATTGAAGAGAATATTAGTAGTGAATTAACACAAAAATATTGCTTACAAGGACTTGAGTTATAAACAGGAGATTAAACAAAAAACAGACATAAAATTAAAAATTGCCTTAAGGAAAGAGTCCGATGAAACTCATCAATAGGCTTAACAATTTCTATTTGGACAAAGTATCATACACATGGATATTGTGAAAAACATAGTAATTCAGTTAGTTTTGATTTCTAAGCACATTGAGATATTCAAAAAAAACCAAAGGTAAAAAAAAAAAAAAAAAGCAAAAACCCCAAACAAACAAGAGTATATATTTGGAAATATTGGAAAGTTAAAATTAAGCATTAGAATTAGGTTAAAATTGAGGGTAATGCTAATTGTGTTGATCATCCTATAAAATAAATATACTTAATAGATTAATCTTAAGAAATGGTTTAATTTACATATATGATAAGATGGTAACTTGTATATGATATGATTAGTGAAGTCATGAAACATAACTTCCAATTTTAAACAAATTATTTTAAAAATTTTATTTTTTAAAAGATTTACTCATTTTAGGGAAAGATAGTGTACGTACATGCATGTGTGAGTGGGGGAAGAAGTAGAGGGAAAGAATCTCATGCAGACTCCCCACTAAGTGTGGAGTTTTGGGGGTGGCGGGGTAGAGGGGCTCCATCTCACCACCCATAAGATCATGACGTGAATCAAAACTAAGAGTCATACGCTTAACCAACTGAGCCACCTAGGTGCCCCAAAAAATCTATTTTATAAATCAATAGTATCTTGCAATTTAGTTATTATTAAGATATTATTATAACTACCATGATATCACAAAATAAATTATTATAACATATTAACGTTCAGCTAGTGTTAACTGAATAATGCTTACAAATCAAATTATAAATCCTGGAAAGCAATCAAAGATATAAAAACACATACAACATGTATGAATTACTATAGAGTATTAAAATAGTAAATGTAGGGGTGCCTGGGTGGCTCAGGTCCTGGGATCCAGCCCCAAGTCGGGCTCTTTGCTCAGCAGGGAGCCTGCTTCCCCTCTCTCTCTGCCTGCCTCTTTGCCTACTTGTGATCTCTCTCTCTCTCTCTCTCTGTCAAATAAATAAATAAAACTCTTTAAAGAAAAAAAATAGAATAGTAAATGTATGTAGTACACACGATTAAAAAAGATTAGCAAATAAGCGCTAATGTATTTAATCAAGAGTTCTGGTCCAAAATACCGTTGATGTGCTAATTGAAAAGAAGCACTGGATAGCGTGCAGGTGTTGTGATTGGTTAGGAGAGCATATTTGGCTTTCCCCAGCTGGTTGTAAGTTGGAAGTGGACTCAAATATGAGGCAAGGTATCAGTTATTGATTTAGGACTGACTGGGGTGGTGCTCCACAGTGTGTGGTATGGCTTCTTGGATTGATGACGGCAGACTGTGGGTCAGTTGTATTTTCATATAAGCTCTGGCAATGTCTGTATATTCAGTCTCTCATTACTAAGCCAATGACATCCTGTCATTATAAAGATTTCCAGGGAGATTTCTTAGGCTTCTTTGATGTCATCATTCTCATATATTGTATCATTTCGCATTAACTCTATTTTATCAGACCCTGCAGCATATTTTAAAAAAATGGCAGTTATAATAAATATTCAAAATAACTAACTTTAATATTATAGTTATTGTTTAAATGTCTGCATTTTCAGAGACATACATCTGTTGTATGGGAAGGAAAGAAATTAAAATTAATTTTAAAAGTATATGTAATATACTAGATTGAAATTGAATATATTCAGATCACTAGGACTTATAAGAGTCACAAAACATGTAGAGAAATTGATAGAATCATGAAATGGTTTGCATTCTCTTAACCAAAGAAGTGAGAAGAGTCAAAGAGAGAGTAGAAATTTAATTACTATAGGACTAGAGCTAAGGTCCACGTTGGACATACCGTGTACTCTGATCTGCCCTTCTCCTCACTTTATGGTAATGAAAGGTAAACAGAGTAGCCAGACTATAGAGTTGGGACCTCTCTGCATCTCTGTAACTCTGAAAGCTCTAGAGAAGATTTTGGGGAAGTTAGGATAAAGATAAATTGGTAAGGCCATAAGGAAACTGAGGAGTTAAGAATGCAGGCAGTACCTTGAGTTTCTTTATTCGTGAGTGTTTCTGAATTTTGAGAATCTACCCTTTTGCATATTCTGGCTAAGTTAATGTAGATATGATTACATATACCTATTGTAGCCACAGTGCCCAGAAAAAAAATCCTTTCACTGAGAAATTGAAGAGGATCATTCTCCTTTTTTGCTATGTAAGTTGCTCAGGGGCCTGGAACATTTAATTAGGCAATTACTTAGATTGCCCTGCCTATCTTTACTATCATGCAGGTTTCAGGACAAACAGGCCATGGCAATATTGACTGTCAGGTGTTTGTTACATCTACACAGTAATGAGTACTCCTATGATAAGTTTACATTGAATATTCTACAAGAATTAAGTGCTTGTAAGTTGAAGCCTGACTCTCATTATATATGAGACCTGATATCCATCCCCTGCTAGGTGATTATTGTGGAAAACTAGACATGTGCACACTTAACTCTCATCAAAGATTAAAAGTGTGTAATGTCTAGGGGTGCCACAAAGTTTTTGCAGCAGGCAGCATGTGTTTTCACTGGAAATAAAAGAATTCATGGATCAATGATAGCCCTGTGGGGAGTCCCAGGTGGCTCAGTGGGTTAAAGCCTCTGCCTTCAGCTCAGGTCATGATCTCAGGGTCCTAGGATCGAGTCCCACATCGGGCTCTGCTCAGCAGGGAGCCTGCTTCCTCTTCTCTTCCTGTCTGCCTCTCTGCCTACTTGTGATCTCTCTCTATCAAATAAATAAAATCTTTAAAAAAATGATACCCTTGTGGAGGGGTAACGATTCAAATGGAATTAAGTATAGAATAAATTTGCATTTGGGAAAAAGATGGAAAATTTTGGGGCTGAAAAAAATTTTTTTTTAAGAAGGAAACCACGTGATGGAAACATAAAAGCTAGAAATTTCTTTGGCAGGAATTTCGATTTTCCTGAGGTATAATGATAATACACCTGAAGACAGAAACAAGATTGAAACATGAATGCTCTGAACTACTGAAGTGACCTGAGCATGACAATACTTCTTTGTGTATGAGATTTCAATAATGGCCATCCCTACCTGTCTAAGGTTTAACTTGGGACACCACCAAGTCAGTGCACAGAAAACTGTACCACACGTAAGATAGCTTGCCTATTCAAAGAAACACATACTTTACTGATTAAATCTAGACTTGTGCTATAACAAAACTATTGGAAACTAATATTTTGTACTTGAGATTGAAAATAAAATGAGCACATTTTATTTTCTGTAGTGTAATTTTATAAATTTGACTCAAACTGCTTCAAAGTGCTCTATTATTTCCTACTGTAATTGCCAAAAATACAAAAAGTTTCAAATCCTTCATGATCAGACTCTACGTACCATCTCATCCCTAAAGATAAACGGCGGAAGCTACTTCCTGTCGTCATGGCGTAGTTGTTTTTGGAAATACTATAGTTAAGGTAAATTTGTTTAGAATTAACTTGTTAGGTTTTAATTCTGGATGAGGGACTTTAATAACCATCATTATGGAAGCAAAAAGTAGAATTACAAATAATGATTGTTTTGGAAATAGTGATTGAGCAGAAACAACTAATGGGCAGCTTCCATTCAACCTGCAGTTTGTACTTCTCATTTTATGACAAAATGTTACTGCAGAGAGAATGAAAAGCAAACATTGCATTTTTATAATTTCATATTTTAAATAGAAAGTAATACTTGTAAGCCTCTAAATGAGATGTGTTTTTTAAGCTAGTCATAGCTGTTCAAAAGCAAAATGAACCCAAGGTAAGAAGATTCCTGGATTTGGTCTGAAGTGTGTTACAAGGGACAAGACTTTTTGAAACTTGGGCATATAAGGCTGTCTAGATTATTTATGCTTAACATTTCATGTTAAAATTATAATTAATTGACAAAAATGACAATTTTTAAAAGATTGTATTCGTTCTTTTGAAAGAGAGAGGGAGTACAAGCAAGGGGAGAGGCAGAGGGAAAGGGAGAAGAAGATTCTCTGCCAAGCTGGGAGCCTGAAATGGGGCTCAAACCCAGGACATAGAGATTATGACCTGAGCCGAAGGCAGATATTTAACCATCCGAGCCACTCAGGTGCCCCCAAAGTTTTGACTGAAAATACTAGTGTCTTATCTCTCATGAGCTCTGAATTGCTTAACCTCCTTTCGTCTGTCTTCTATATTTTGAAGCCATCCTGCCAAATCCCAATAGTTAATACTTTATGACTGATATTTCTGTCTGGAAAGTCTTGGGTCTTGGCTTATTTTTCACGAGAGCCTCATTTGCCAATAGTCATGTGGAGATATTACAGCTGAGGGTGTCAGTGGTCCGGAGGATAAAATCTCAGTGGTCCAAAGAGAAACCTTGTACAGTTCTATGGACAAGGTCAACCCACCACAGGCTTTCCTCCTCCTTTATCTCTCTCTCTAATCAGACCTTCTCACCCCCATGATTCTTTCTCCTAATAACCCCTGCTCTGGAACTTCTGAGGTAAAAATGAGCTTATTTCATAAATATTCTTTGTCTTTTAATCTAGGAATATAGGGAAACTTGCTTTGCTCGTGCCCAATAAATTCTTCTTTTGCTTTTGTATTTGGTCTGTCAAATTAAACTTTGCAACTCGATTATACCATATTAAAATCCATATAATAATTTTTAGAGGCAGTGAAGGCCCATATATATATTTTTCCAAATCTGTATGCTTTAATTTTATTGAAGTAAAATATACATAACACACAATTTACCATTTTGGCCATTTTTAAGCATAGTCCACAATATTTTTAAAGAGTATCTGTGTCGAGAGTTCAAGGAGGTTGAATTATCTTATAATGCCCTACATCAGCTAGGCCACAGGTATCAAATGAAGACTCTTCAGCAGGTAAGTGGTTCAGTATTTCAGTAGTTTCCCCCCACACACACTTTGTATACTTTATTCTTACCATTGTCAAGATCTTAGGGCATGTGTAGTAGGTGTGTCTTATTCCATAGCCACCATATACTCTTTCTTTCTCATATTAGCTCATGGTCGTGAGGTCCTTTAGAGGGAATATAGGCTTTCCTTGACTCTGCTTTAATGACTGCTAAACCCCCACCTGAGACTGTAGTGTCTTTTCACAAGGGGATGGAGAGTGATTTGCTTCAAATTTTGACAACACTCGATCCATGGGAAATTTTGGTAATGCCATAAGGATTAATTAGGCAGAATAAAGTGATTAATTGTCCTTGGGTTTGGACTTACTGCATGTTTAATTCTGACATTTACTAGCTGCGTGATACCTGACTTTTTTGTCTGTCTCATTTCCTCATCTCCCAAATGAGCAGAAATGTGATTAATCTCACTTACAGAAGAAAATCACTCATCTCTATCAATCCTACTCCTACTCCTTCTACCAATCATGCCACATTTCTCTGGCTCATTCAGGTTCGTAGACTCCTCTAGATGACTAGTTCACTTTTTATTTTTTTTATCAGACATCCAACCTTGCCCCTCATCCACATTCTCAACTGCTGACCTTCTTCCTACTTTGCTAAGAAAAAAAAAAGTGAGAAGAAAATTTCAGCAAGCTCCCATCATCACATATAGCCCTGCTCACCTATATTTTTGCTCTTGTACTCTGCCTTTTCTCCTCTAAATAGTTATGAGCTCTCTGCTCTTAAGAAAGGCCAACTGCTTCATTTGTACATCAGATCCATCCCTTCTTCTCTATTCAAAGCTGTCACTCCAGATTTCTCCCTTCTTTTTGGCATAATCATGCATTTATCTCTTCCCCATCAATAAATACATAAGCTGTATTTTTTCTGCTTTACTAAAATCTCCTGACCCATTCTTTGTATCTTTCCAGCTACTACCCCTATTTTTCCATTCTGTTCCGTTCCCTTCCCTTCCCCCCCTCCCCCTCCTCTCTTCTCCTCTCTTTCTTGAAGGAGTTTTCCATGTTTTCTCTCTTCATAAATCACTGAGCCACTCTACCAAAATTGCTTTCTCAAGTCACCAATAACCTTTGCTCTGCTAAATCCATTGGTCAGTTTCTTCTTAAAATATCCTGTTCACCAGCATTCTTAATTCAGCATTCTCTAGTTTTTCTCCTACTCCCCTGGCTACATTTGGTGAGTGTTTTGCTGATTCTGCTTTATCTTCCTATGCTGCAGACGCTACTTGGCCAACCCTTGGACTTTCTCCCTTTTCTCTATATAAGCAGTCTCTTTTGTTCTCATCCAGTCTCATGGTTCACTGAGTATCATCTATTTACAACAACTCTCTATTTACAAACAACTCTCAAATTTACATCCTCATCCTTGATCTCCCCCCGAAGTCTCGGCTTATGCCTGCAGCTGCTTACTTGATATTACACTTGGCTGCTTAATTGGCATCTCATATGCAATACATCAAAAAATAAACTTCTTAGAGTCTCAGTGCAGTCTTTCCCATCTCAGTAAATTTTAACTTCTTCCTTACAGGTGCTCAGGCTGAACTTTTCAACTCCCCTCCTTACCTCACATCTGATATTCAAACCCTTAGCAAAATCCTGTTGACTCTGCCTTTGATCCAGTAGGAGACAGCTTCTCAACATCCTCTTCAGCCCCAGTCATAAAGCCACTGGTCCAAGCCATCTTCAGCCCTGAAATGAGTTATCCCAGTAGCTTCCTATCTGATCTCCCTGCTTCCTTTCTCCCTTCAGTCATTCTCATCATGGAGCCACAGTGTTTCCCAGTGGGTTTATGTCCCCCTTCTGTTGAAATCACTTCAAAGTCTTTTTATCTCAGTGAAAATGAAAGTCATTAAAAATATCATAAATATTTTGGGATCTGATAACTCTTTCCCATTCTTTCTTCATCATCTGAAATGCTTACCTGCATTTCTTCACATTTGGCTACACTGTTGTTCAAGATAGTCCCAAACAAACCGGGAACCTTCCCCAAAAAGCTTTCCCCTTTGTTGCTCCTTAGATTTGGGATGGTCTTCTCCAGATATTTGCATTCTCTCATCTACTTAAGATTTTTATATTTTATTAAAATATCATCTTCTAATTAAGGAAGACCTGGTTTGACTATCCAATCTATTTGTTTCCTTTCTCTGCTTTCTAAAAATAAAATCTACAAATGACATTTTGTATTTTAATAAGTTGTTGTGCTTATTTTCTGACTCTTCCTTCTTCCCACATCCATGAGGGTGGAGACTTTATGCTTTTTTTAAAAAGTGTTACTGAAATTGTTGAAATTTAAAAGCATCTGGTTTATAGTTGTTATAGATAGATATTATTTGGATTACTACCTATCTTAAGGTATTGTTGAAAAATCAGAGGACATAATGTACATAATCCCTGAGCATATTTGATATATAATAGAACCTCAGTACATGCTTTCTGTTATCAAGGACATGCCTTGAAACCTCAGTGATATAATCATGCTTTAGGATATGAAGGTGGTCGATGAGAGAAGAAGGTATAATAATCTCTGTCTTGGTACATAAGGGACATTTGATTTGGAAGGTCAATAGTAGACTGCAGATAGTTCTGTTTTCCTAAACAGAAAATAATTTTAATTAAACTTAAGAAACTATGTCACTGAATTGGATATTTAGATATTTTTCTAGAATAATTACTTTTCTGTATTTCTATTAAATTAAACATTGTAATATAGAATTATATGCCATTTCATATTGGTTTTACAAAAGTAAATACAAATTTTGTAATATAAGTTTAGTGTTACTAAATTATTTCCAGTCTTTATTATACATCACTGATTACAGTGAGACATATTTGCAGTCAAAAATGCTCTACAATTAATGAAATGTTTAAAGTTTTCAGTTTAAAAGAAAAAGCTATAGTGTCTAATTTTCAAACAACCCTTCTTATAAAGATTATTTGAGGCAGTTACATACCAGTTTTTGTATATATTTAAATTTATGAGATGAGAAGTCAGACAAAACTTACTTGTCTATTTTTTTTAAAGATATTTATTTGAGAGAGAGAGCGTGCATGAGCATGGGGGGAGGCAGAGGAAGAAGCAGACTCCTCACTGAGCAGGGAGCCCAACATGGGACTTATCCCAGGATCCTGGGATCATGAACTGAGCTGAAGGCAGATGATTAACCGAGCCACCCAGGAACCCCTTTATTTCTCTATTTTAAGAATAAATACTACTTGTCTTTGTACCACTTAATGGTGACAAAAACTGAAAAGCGATGGATAGCAACTTACCACTTACTAAGAGAGAGATCTAAGTTCCCTACTTAAGTCATCTAAGTAAGGAATTTAGATATCCCTAAGTAAGGGATATCTCTCTAGGATGAGATAAAGAAAGTAAAAATTCTTTGAATGTTTCCAAATTGTTCTTGCAAATTAATGTGTTTAATATATAGGAATTATAGTTTGCTTCTGAAAGTTTTTCACTTAGCAATTTTATAATGTAGCACTCAAAAATGAAATCACAGTTAAACTGATAAAAATTTTAAATTTCTATTTATTTAGTTATCCAAGAGAGAGATAGCAAGAGTGAGCACAAGCAGAGGGAATGGCAGACGGAGCAGGAAGTGGGAGACGCAGTCTCTCCACCGAGCAAGGAGCCTGATATGTGACTCAGTCCCAGGACTCTGAGATCATGAGCTGAGCCAAAGGCAAACACTTAACTGAGTGAGCCACCCAGCCATCTCAAAATTAAATATATTTTTAAAATACATTTTCTTTAAAATAATATTGATAGGGATTGCCTGAGTGGTTCAGTCAGTTAAGCATCTGACTCTCAGGTCTTGATCTCAGGGTCATGAGATTGAACCCCATGTTGGGCTCCATGTTGGGTGTGGAGCCTGCTTAAGATTTTTTCTCTCTCCCTCTTCCTTTGCCCTTCCCCCACCCCAGTCTCTCTATAAATAAATAAATAATTTAAATGAAATAAAATTATTTTTTATAGAAAGTGAGTCAGCTCCTGTAAGTATCCTCAGGTTAGAAACATATGCCTCAATACTTACAGCATCTAATTTGAGATCTGGTACATTCCAAATGCTCAAAATTTATTTGATGTAGTTTATTGAAGTTTTTTGAAAAGTCCCTTTTATAATATGGTCAAAATATATTTCTCAAACATTATAGTATATGTATGTTTTTTCTTATTCTTCCTATTTTCTTTTTCCTTTTTTTTTTTTAAGATTTTATTTATTTATTTGACAGAGAGAGAAATCACAAGTAGGCAGAGAGGCAGGCAGAGAGAGAGGAGGAAGCAGGCTCCCTGCTGAGCAGAGAGCCTGATGCGGAGCTCCATCTCAGGACCCTGAGATCATGACCTCAGCTGAAGGCAGAGGCTTTAACCCACTGAGCCACTCAGGCGCCCTCTTCCTATTCTTTTCATAAAAAATATGAAGACTGAAAAATTATCTTAGGATAAATATTTGCACATAAGAGAAATTTAATTATTTAATTTGTTTATTGACCTGCTCTCTCTGAGTAGCCTAAGTGCTAACAAAATAACAAGCTATGTGTCTCCTTAAAAATGTTTATAAGTTAAAAAGATATGAGGCTTATTTATTTTCTATAAGTAGTAAAACATGTATTAATGGAAACACAGTCAGATATTCTTTTACTATTAGCAGAAACCAAAGATGTTTTGAG
Source organism: Nasua narica (assembly GCA_028533885.1). Classification (NCBI taxonomy): domain Eukaryota; kingdom Metazoa; phylum Chordata; class Mammalia; order Carnivora; family Procyonidae; genus Nasua; species Nasua narica. Next base: position 68,889,676 of record CM052809.1, read on the forward strand.
CAAAACAACTTATAGTGGAAGAGAAAATACAGTGTCTTTTAAACCTGAAGTTCAGAAAAAAATAAATGTTTTTATTTTGTGTCAGATTTATGAAGAAAAGTCTCGGAGGCCTCAGTTTGGAAATATGCAGTTTCTAAAGATAATGAGTAAGAGCTGTGGGAAAAAATGTCTTCATTTGTATCTACAGTATAGTTATGGCATTTTCTGCATTATATTGCCACAGTATCCTAGTTAGAAATTGACCAAAATAGTATTTCCAGGAGTTTCTTTTTCATGCCTTTTTGTTAAAGCATAATTATATTTCCCAAATAGATGACTTAGTTAAGGTCATCCTGCCACTTTTATGTATGTAGGAAAGGAGGGGCATAGTGACTTGCTGATGCATCATATCTGTAATATTCAAGTAAGAGCAGGTGTAGCGGTAAGAATGGAGAACAAAGTGATGGTTACCAGTGACCAGTGGAGAGGTGGCTCTGGGGGATGGGTGAAATAGGTGAGGGGGATTAAGGAAAGCACCCATGAAGAGCACCACCAGGTGTTGGATGGAAATGTTGAGTTAAACTGAAACTAATATTACACTGTATGCTGACTAACTGGAATTTAAATAAAGACTTAAAAAAAAAAGAGACTACATTATAAAAAAAATAGAATAGGTGTAGTGTTTCTACTTATAAACTTTAACAAAATTAGACATTTTACAAAGAAATTAAAATTACAAAAATAATACAAAATTGTAAACATATGTAAATAAAATTTTAACCATCTTACTGAGAAATCTAGTCAGTAGTAAAAAAAAAAATCTGTGCAGCAAGAAAGCACCAATCACACACACTTATACACTGAATTTTATCAAACTTCAAGGAAATGATCTGCCCTAACTTATACCATTTCTTTTCTGACATGATAGAAAGGGAAACATCATTTATAATGTTAATTACAGTCTCCAAAAATGTCTTCACAAGATGATTTCTTCATTAAAATATAAGTATATTTAATTTATCTATCTGTAAATAAAAAAATACATTGTGACCAAATAAGTTTTAAATCAAAAAAGGATGGATGATAAAATATTAAGGAAATTATTCATACATATATGAATATTAACAGAATGTTACTTCTGTTCATGTTAAAAATATTGCTATGTACAGAGTGTTTTTTGTAACTAACCAAAATGTCTATCTAAAACCTCTAGTAATTGTTATTTAATGTTGAAATATTAGAACTATTTTCATGCTGATTAAAAAATTGGGATTGAGAAAGAAGGCTAAGTATCAGAGCTTCTATTCAATATTTTGTTGCTAAATCTAGCCAACATAATACAAGAAGAAAACAATGTAAGTAAGGATAGAAAGCAAAAAAAAATTACTTGCAAGAGATAGAATTATATATCAGTAAAACCAATGTCTGCAGAGAAACTACAGTTAGTGAAATTGTAAAAGGGTATACATGCTGAAAAATCACTATACAAAATTTGTCAGTTTTGTTTTACACTAGCACACAATATAAGAATAAATAAGTAGATAAACAAAAGTTTAGAAATCTGAATGGCTTAAAAATACTATCCTATAAAGGAAATAAAGTAAAAAATTAATAGTAAGTATAACACCTCATAACTGTTTAGGTTTGTATGTCTCATTCTGTTTTCACGTATGCACTTAAAAAACCTCGGGACACTTTCACCAACATAAGAAGATGTAAATGAGGCTATTAATTTATTATAGACAAATAAATGTGTAGTGAAATTATAAAACGTGAGGAAGATGAGGAAGAAATTCATTAATTTAACAGTACCAGTTACTTCTGTGGTGGAAAAAAGATGGAATTAGGGAGTAAAACAAAGGATCACAGAGGGGTTAAGCAACACGATCACTGAGATTTATGGATATGTATCAAATTTCTACAGCGATAACAGAAAATACATCACCTTTTCAAATGCATATCAATATTTAAAAAAGATGGTGAGAGAGAGAAAATAGTAATTTTCATGAAATAGAAATACATCATTCTCTCATCACAAAGCAATAAAACTGGAAATCATCAATAAAACAAAAGATAATAAAAAACCCAAAAGTCCTTCCACCAGAAAATTAAAGAAAACCTTTTATTCGAAAATCTCTTGGGTGAGAGGAGAAATAGAAACCTAAAAATTGCAGGCATATAGTTATAATATTCATTCTTTTAAACTTATAAAAGACAGATTGTTTTGCATCATAGGGAATAATAAAAAGCTCTTCAAACTATTTTAAAAGGCTAGAGAAATCTTAATACCAGGCTGAATAGTAATACTATAAATCAATGTCAGTTTTACATATAAATTTAAATATCCTAAACAAAATATTAAAAGGGTAATATATTTGTGCCTGAGAGATATTAGGGCCATGGAGAATCTAATAAGGGAATGGAAATTTGTTTCAATAACATAAAATACATTAATTTAATTGGCTGCATTAATGGGTAATAGAAGAAAAATCTCATGACCAAATTAAGAAATAACCCCAAAATACCTTTTATAAGGTATTGAATTCAACACCTATTCCTCAGCAAAGCAAGTTCTAAATAAAGAAAAACAATATACTAGTAATATACTGTTACTATTTAAAACATACAGGATGCTGAAGCCAATTTGATAAATAAAATGAGGTTCTAATCTGTATAAAAAGGAGGCAAAATTTCTGTTTTTAGAAACTGTTATTAAACCCCAAATCACATGAGCAATTGTGCTTATTATTTGAGGATTATCTTCTTGCAACTCTCCCTTAGCAGACAAACTATGAAGGATACCTATATGTATATGTTACACACGTTTACTGAATGTAAACAGATGTTTGTGTATTTACATGTCCACTCTTGTAAATGTATGCTATATATCAATCTACCGATATTTTAATGGCTTTATTTTCTGGCACACACATACACAAAAGCTGTTTCAGGCTTTTATTCTCCAAACTTGAGCCGTACAATCAGCAAGTTTTTCTTTGTTTTGGTATGTGAACCGGTAATAGAATTATAGAAACTAGTATAAAAGCTAGGAATATGAGTCCAGAAGTGGAAATTGTGCACAAAGCAATAGAGAATGTCATCTTCACCCTTCTATCTTTTTTTTTTTCCCCTTCTATATTTTCAACCCTCTTGCCACTCACTCTTGGTAAGTAATTAATACCATTAGTATTTAATTTACTTTCTCTACTTTTATTTTCACAAAGAATAAATACATCTATATTTTGCCATTTTTATTAAATGAAAAAATTACTCATTATAGATATTCTTTTGTATTTTGCTTACAGTTAAAAATATATCCTGGATATCACTTCCTATCCATTCATAGAGATCATCATCATTTTTTGTAGCTAGATAAGACTTCAGTATGCAGAGATACTGTTTAATCACTCTTCTATCAATAGAGATGGTGTTTCATTTTTTTTTCCTTTTTCTGTTTTTAATTACAGCTAATATTGCATGAATAAGTAGGCAAATGTGTGTTTTAAAGTTGTTTGATTTATCTTCAGCTTAAATTCATAGAAGTGAGTTTACTGGGTCAGAACTTAAAATGGTAATGTACTTTTGTCAGATGTTGACAAATTATTCCCCAGTTTGAGGTATTTGCAATACCTGTTTATCCACAGATTCATGCTCAGAATATGTTGTTATACATATTTTTAATTTTTAATATATTTTAAATTTTTTAGCAATCTGAGAAATGGGAGGTGAAAAATTGAATCATAGTGTAGTTTAGTTTACATTTCTCTGATTGCATATAATAGTACTAGCTCTTTGTTATTCATTTTGTTTTGTTTTTGTTTTGTTACTCATTTTATTTTTGTGTTTCAAATACCTTTAGGAGTCATCCTGAAAGATAAACTGCAATGATTCTGTCTTCTGTTATTAATTACACCCTTATAGTCCCCTTCCCCAATGACACAGGATTTACCTTTGCAACCAGTAACATCCGGGATATGTGGTGGTGTGGTAGCGCTGAACATAAGAAATAAAAGGCAGACCAGCTTCTTTCTTGGACCCCTGCTTTGTTCAGTCAGTAAGAATCCAACTAGTGCTGTGAGAACACTCCAGCTGTCTTTCCGAGGGTCCTTAACCACGAAGAACTGAGGTCTCCCATCAACAGCTAATTCTAACTTCCAAACCTGTGGGAGTCAGTCCCTGTCCAATCAAATCATCCAGTCCCATTTCAGCCAGGTAAATGCCGCCCTGGCTGGTATCTGAATACTGGCTCATGAAAGACTCAGGTCAGAAATGCCCAGCCACGTTCTCCTTGTGGTGGTTCAGGGTAGAGGATTTCCTAGTTTCTGTTCATCTGAAACAGTCTTTCTTTTGTCATTATCTCTGAAGGCTGTTTCCCACTGGAAATAAAACATTATGTTTGCAGTTATTTTAGCACTTAGAAGATGGAAATTCATTATATCTCTTGTGAATACAGTGCTTACATTGTTGTTCTTTTAAATGTGAATTGCAAGGGGCTTTTTGTTCCTTCCTTTCTTTTAGGCCTTTTGCTTGCTTTCATTCTCCTCCTAAACACTTTCATTATAATGCTAAGTGTGGGTTTCTCAGATTCATCCTGTTGGGTTTTGTATAAGTTACAAAATCTTTCCAAATAGATTTCTTTTGCCATTCTTTTTTTTCCCATTTTATCAGCATTTCATCCACTGTGTCTTCTAATAGACTTAGCACTATTATTCTGCTCCTTTTCTTCTGGATTACATACTTTTATTTATGATCTCTATAGTGCTTATTCTGTTTTATGTATTTTCATAACTAAATCTGTCTCTCTACTTCAATTAGCATCTTTTTTTAATTAGCATCTTTTCTAGTAATCTATCATTATGTTCAAATATTGTCTCTTCAGTTGTGTCTAATTTGTTTAATATTTTATTTACTTATTTTAAAGAAAAAGAGAGAGAACAGAGGGAGGGGCAGATAGAGAGGGAGAGGCAGAAGACTGAACCACCCAGGTGCTTTCTAATTTGCTCTTAAGTTCATCAGCTGAATTTATAATTTCATCTACTATATATTTCAGTTTCAGGAGGTCCACTTCATGTCTTTTATGTTTCAACTTATTGCTGAAATTTTGCATTTCATTTATTTTGACCTTGTTACTAATAGTTAAGAAATATTTGAAAATTCTGGTATCTGAATTATCTCGAATACTTTTTTTTTTTTTTGGTATTTCTCTTGGTCTTATTTTCTGGTATGATTATAATTTTGCTTAATGTAGGTATTTTATGTGAGATTCTGAATAACGTCATTTTCCTGCCAAAGTGTATATTTTGGTTCTGGAAGCATTTAGAGAAGGGGTAGATGATCTGAATCACTCTTCCATTGAAGTGATTCTAAGGAGTTTTTTATTTTGACTGGTTGATTTCTGTACTGCTCTTCCTTTAGTATGTCTCTCTTCAGAGTCTGTCCTAAAGCCCTACTGTTTTACTAGGGATCCTATGCCTTTTATGCACAAGGATCTCCATAATAATCTGCCAAAAACCCTGTCTGACTTCTGAGATGTTTACCTACTACTTTATACTTATCAGCCTTTTTAATTTTTTTCATTTTATTTTTATCTTTTTTAAGATTTTATTTACTTACTTGACAGAGAGGAGAGAGATCACAAGTAGGCAGAGAGGCAGGCAGAGAGAGAGGGGGAAGCAGGCTCCCCGCCAGGCAGAGAGCCCGATGCGGGGCTTGATCCCAGGACCCTGAGATCATGACCTGAGCTGAAGGTAGAGGCTTTAAACCACTGAGCAACACCGGTGCTTCTCAGCCTTTCTTAAATTGCTGCACTCAAATAAAAACACATGTAAGGAAAAAGTTGTACAAAATAAAAGACTCTATTTGACTTTGTTTTCTCTAAGATGTTATCACCTCAATTCATAAACGTCCTAAACACCATCATTTGTCTCTTCAGCTCTGACTGCATAAAACCCTTATTATATTGCTTACTCTCTTAGTTACGACTTTCTACTCAGCTCTTTATATCTTTACCTTTGCCAGTTATGATATGGCAAATATCTCTGGGGAAAATTAGCAAAAAATTGAGATTTACCTTACTTTGTTTCTTCCTTATTATTGAGATATCAACTCCTAATTCCATTTAAATAAGAATTGGTCCTACAAGGTACTCTTCTATAGGCAGAAGTGAAAGTTTTCTTTGCCGCCTTATTTGTAAGATTCACAGCATTAAATAGTATTTAAAATTTTCTCCTTGATAGTCAATTTGTATTAGTCTGTTTTGTGGGTTTTTTCCTAACTTTCAAAAATTATATGTAAATATTGGTGAGGAAGGTCTTGATGTTCTGACTTCTTTCTACATTCTTTAGCAATACTTCTTTATCAAGATGTCACTTTTTTTTTTTTTAAGGATATCATCTTTTAACTCATTCTGAATCACTGTCACTGTCCATCCCCTTTCATTGTAAATCTAGTTAGTGATTTTCTGTTTTCTATTGAGGAATATTGAAAAGTTTTATTTTTCTTACTTGTACTTGGATATGTAATTGTGTTGTTGTTTCTGTACTGTTAAATTATTTTAGGGATTTAATTGTCCTAAATGCAATGAGATAAATAATCACTATTTTATAAAATAGAAATATATATATATGTATATATTAGAAATAAAAAATATGTATTAGAAATGTATATTGGAAATGAATATATATATATTAGAAATATATAAGATATATATATTATATATATATTAGTAGTGTACCTTTTAATGCACTACCTAGTGATTATGCTGGGTGTTGATCTACCATTATTTATAAAGATGACTCTATCAGATGGAAGACTACATGAGTTATAGGAGTTTCATGGTTCTTACTGACTTTATAGTCTTGTCCACATTAATGTTTTGGAACTTAATTTATACCCATCTCTGAAATTATTTAAAGAGAGACATATGATTTTTTAATACTGACTACATAGTTTAAAATTTGAGTCTTGCATTAGAACAAACCAGAATTTGTGGGATGCCATTATCTTTACACATAGTTCTTTCTAAATATAGAGACCGAAAAAAATATGTAAGAAAGTAAAAACATAGCAGTAGAAACTGCAAATTTGCCAACCTAAAAACAGGAAAATAACTGCAATTTATCTACATGATTATTTTCCCAGCCTATCTTAAATACTGAATTTGGTGGGGATTGTACAAGCATCACTATCTATTCTTTTATAATTACACAGTGCCTAAGCTTTTGCTTGTCTGCAGTATTTCCAGAGCAGAAATTCGTATTTGTTCATGAGGCTGCTTATTCAGTCTTATTCAACTAGAAGAGAAGTAACTTCCTCTCTGTTACACTCTAATGGACACCATTTGGCAAGTGTTTTTTCAAAAAGCTTTACCTTATTCCTGAAAGAATCAGGCATTCTCTAGTCAAATGAAAGATAGTAAATCAATTGTAGCGTTAATCAATAAAAGTAATCACCCTCTGAAGCAAAACCTGTCTACTGCAGTATGTAACATCTAGCTCTTGGGTGGACTTTAAAACAGAAGAGTGAACAGAGTTCTGCTGTACTATTTATTCCCCTTTATTTCAAGTAACATTAGAATTTTAGATGAGACTAGAGTTTAAACAGATTGTTTGAGAGTATGTGCACTATGAGTATGAAAAGAATATGGAAAAGAATGAAAGAAGCAATGGAAATTGTGAAAAAAAAATATTCTCTGCAATGTGATGTAATGAAAGAAAATAAGCTCTAGGGTATGATTCCAAATATGACTTTGCATGTGAAATGAAAATCTATTTTTGTGGCTTGTGTGCCATCCAAGAGGTTTATCTAATTTCCAGATCATTTTCTTTTGTGTAATTTCTCATCCTGTAAGCAGCTGTTGATTTGGTGCTAGAATTCTCTTTCCATTTGAAAATTTATTTGCTTGAATTATTTATATTTTATGCTTCATTGACATAGGTCTTCCAGTAAATTAGTTGGTAACATAATGTACTTAGGAGAAAAAGTAGAAGAAGAGTTTAACATTGAAACAATCAAATAATTAAAGAAATTGTTCAAGAATTTAATTTTTTTAAAGATTTTATTTATTTATTTTACAGATCACATGTAGGCAGAGAGGCAGGCCAGGAAAGGGGGGGGGAAGCAGGCTCCCCCCTGAGCAGAGCCCAATGTGGGGCTCAATCCCAGGACCCTGAGACCATGACCTGAGCCAAAGGCAGAGGCTTTAACCCACTGAGACACCAAGGCATCCTGTTCAAGAATTTACTAAATAAAATTTAAAATGGGCATGTTTCGAGGATGGTTAGAGGAGAAGAAATGAAACCCAGAAACAGGAAAATCTGTACAGAACTCATGTAATAAAGAATGAAGGAAAGTTGATTTAGGACATACACTGTTATTTTTTTTAAAGATGTTATTTATTTTTATTTATTTGAGAGAGACAGAGACAGAGACAGAAAGAGAAAGCAGACTCTCCACTGAACAAGGAGACTGATGGAGGCTCCATCACAGGACTCGAGGATCATCACCTGAGCCAAAGGCAGACGCTTAACCACCTGAACCACCTGTGCACCCAGGACATACATTATTATTGTTTTAATTTAATGTTTTCAGTGTTCCAAGATGCATTTTTTATGCAACACACCTAGTGCTCCATGCAATATGTGCCCTCCTTAATAGCCACCACCAGGCTTACCCATCCCTTCAGCCCCCTCCCTTCCGAAACCCTCAGTTTGTTGCTCAGAGTCCACAGTCTCTCATGGTTCATCTCCCCCTCTGATTTCCCCCAATTCACCCTTCCTTTCCTTCTCGCGATGTCCTCCATGTTATTCCTTATGTTCCACATGTAAGTGAACCCATATGATAATTGACTTTCCCTGCTTGACTTATTTCACTCCGCATCTCTTCCAGTCCCATCCATGTTGATACAGAAGTTGGGTATTCATCCTTTCTGATGGAGGCGTACTATTTCATTATATATATGGACCATATCTTCTTTATCCATCCGTCTGTTGAAAAGCATCTTGGCTCTTTCCACAGTTTGGTGATTGTGGCCATTGCTGCTGTGAACATTGGGGTACATGTGGCCCTTCTTTGTACTACATCTGCATCTTTGGGGTAAATACCCGGCAGTGCAGTTGCAGGGTCATAGGGTAGCTCTATTTTTAATTTCTTCAGGAATCTCCACACTGTTTTCCAAAGTGGCTGCACCAACTTGCATTCCCACCAACAGTGTAAGAGCATTCCTTCTCCACATCCTCTCCAACACTTGTTTCCTGTCTTGTTGATTTTGGCCATTCTAACTGGTGTAAGGTGGTATCTCAGTGTGGTTTTGATTTGAATTTCCCTGATGGCTAATGATGATGAACATTTTTTCATGTGTCTGTTAGCCATTTGTATGTCTTCTTTGGAGAAGTGTCTGTTCATGTCTTTGCCCATTTTTTGACGTGATTATCGGTTTTTGGGGTGTTGAGTTTGAGTTCTTTATACATCTTGGATATCAGCCCTTTGACCGTAGTGTCATTTGCGAATATCTTCTCCCATTCCGTGGGTTGCCTCTGTGCTTTGTTGACTTTTTCCTTTGCTGTGCAGAAGCTTTTTCTCTTGATGAAGTCCCAAAAGTTTATTTTCGCTTTTGTTTCCTTTGCCTTTGGAAACATGTCCTGAAAGAAGTTGCTATGGTCGATGTTGAAGAGGTTACTGCCTATGTTGTCCTCTAGGATTTTTATAAATACCTGCCTCACATTGAGGTCTTTTGTCCATTTCGAGTTTATCTTTGTGTATGGTGTTAGAGAATGGTCAAGTTTCAATCTTCTATACATAGCTGTCCAATTTCCCCAGCACCATGTATTGAAGAGACTTTTTTCCACTCAATATTTTTTCCAGGGCATACATTATTTTTATCAGTTATTTAAAACACCTTATCACTAAAAAAATACAGTTACATTAATCACTGATCTGATGAAATGAACTCTAATGCTAAATACAAAAATTTTAGTAGAAAGTTATTTATAAACTTCAGTCTATGATAAATGATAAGTACATACAATTATCAAATTTCTAGTGACAGTCACTTTATAAAAATATCAGTAAGTAATATACAAAGATTTCTAAATGTTATCCTTAATATTACTAAGACTGGAATAATAAAAATAACTGTAACAAAAACAACAAACACTATTGTTTATAACACATATATATTTTTGACATGTGCTCTTTATATTGCAAGTCTGTAAGTAGTTGTCTTATATTTGAAAAACAAAACATAAAACTTTAGGGTATATTTGGCACTGTTCTTACATCTGAGTTTTGCTTTAAATATCTGTTGCCCATAGGGAGCAAGACATGTTTCAGACTAAAGGACTCATACGACCAACAGTCAGTTTGGGGAATAGGGAGCTGTAACTTACAAAGAACTTCACTGTGATGATCCCTTTTTATTATGGCTGCTGAAACAGAAGGTGTTAAGAAGCCGTCGGAGTAGCAAAATGCTCTGGTAGATCTAGGGGTTTGGTTCAGACACATGAAAGCCAGGATGTTACTTCTTACCTGCTGGGACCAGGTTATCAGAGTCATTAAGGACTTATGCTAGAATTAAGCACTAAACAATATTAGCTCAAAACAGCATGGAAATTGGAGTATCAGGGCAAAATTGTTTATTGTGATTTCTAAGATTAAGACCTGATGACAGCTAAAGTTCAGGCGTTATACTGTGGAATTGCTTTTTTCGTTGTATAATATTCCTCAAGAAAAGATTCTTAAGTTACTTATTTTTATAATTAAAGGATATATGTAAGATCCAATGATCTGTATGTATAATCATACTCAATGTCTAACAGTTGATATGTATGCTCTATTCCATCTTCCCAAGAAGATTTTTTTTTAAAGATTTTATTTGTTTGACAGAGAGCCAGAGAGTGTGTGGGGAAGGACAAAGGGAAAGAATCTTCAAGCATACTCCCCAGTGAACAAGGAGTCTGACAGCGGGCTCAGTCTCACAACCCTGAGATCATGACTTGAGCTGAAACCAAGTGTCGGTTGCTTAACTGACTGAGCCATCCAGGCACCACAGTAAGAGATTCATTTCTTGGTGGTTTTCTACTGTATATGATAGCCTGAAGGTTTCTAGAAAAATGGTCTGTAAACATATTCTTCCAGAGAGACCAAAGTTTATCAAGAGAGTATTTACTAGTCAAATTGTTATGTGTTTGTTTAATGATCTTACGGTTCTCAAAACAAGCATTGTTTATTCATTCCTTAATATGATATAAAACCTCATTTGAGGGCACCTGGGTGGCTCAGTTGGTTAAGCAACTGCCTTCGGCTCAGGTCATGATCCCAGAGTCCCGAGATCGAGTCCCACATCGGGCTCTCAGCTCTATGGGTAGTCGGCTTCTCACTCTGACCTTCTCCCTTCTCATGCTCTCTCTCACTCTCTCTCTTTCCTAATAAATAAATAAAATAAATCTTAAAAAAAAAACACCTCATTTGAAATAAGGCTAATGGAGTTTAATTCTCCATCTCTACTAAAGTGGTTGTAAACTTTCACTTAACAATATCACTTTAGCTTCTTCTAGCAATCCCCTAGGTTAAGAAATGAGCCCAGATAATGGTCAAATCACAATTATTTTCTTTACTACAATTTTCTCTTTTCACACATTTAACCATCTAGAATCACTGTGAATCATTCATGTATGTTGGCGAACGGTTTCTAACACCACGAGACAGGCAGAGTCTTTGACCACTTTTCACCATCACGTTCTATCTGTGCCACCTGGAACATATGAGTCAATAGCTGCTTTCAACATCAAACTGACAATCAGTATCCAAGGTCACAGGGTAATAAGTTTAATTATAGGACTTAAACTTCTATCATGAGATCAGTAATTTTGTCTTGGTTGTTAAAGTCTACAAAAATAACCTGCCTTTTCTGTCCCTGAAACTGAGTTAGTTATTTACTGTCTCAACTTGCATAACTGACTGATGAACCCTAGGGATTTCTTCCAAGTCTGTAATACAGGTGTTAACAACCAATGCTTTAAACCTCTAACTTGAGTACAAAATGACTGTAAATGATGATAAATCTCAGTGTGTGTGATGTGACTGATTCATAGTGTCAAAGCGCAGTCTTCTAAAGCCAAATCCTATCTGTCATGTATTTAAAAATCAAAGCTCTCAAAACTGCAAAGTGTAAAATGAAACGTAAGAAAGGTCTAGATAATGTAAATCTCTCTGAAACTTGTGAAAACAATTTAGTTGTTTAACTTTTTTTTTTTTTTTTTGCATCAGCAATGAAAGCAGCTTTAAGGGAAACTTAGTGAAATTTGCTAAGTGGAATTTAATTCTCCATCTCTACTGAACTGATGATAAACTTTCACTTAACAATATCACTTCAGCTTTTTCTGGTAATCCCCGAGGTTAAGATATTCATTAGAGGGCGCCTGGGTGGCTCAGTTGATTGAGCAACTGCCTTCGGCTCAGGTCATGGTCCTGGAGTCCCGGGATCGAGTCCCACATCAGGCTCTCTGCTCCACGGGGAGCCTGCTTCTCCCTCTGACCTCTCCCCTCTCATGCTCTCTCTCTCTGTCTCAAATAAATAAAAAATAAATCTTAAAAAAAAAAAAGATATTCATTAGAAATGCCTATGCATCAAATTTCTTTCTAAGTTGAATAGCATGATAGCCATATTCTTTATCCACAGTAGTATTTATTTTTATTTTTTTATTAACATATAATGTATTATTTACCCCAGGGTACAGGTCTATGAAGCATCAGGCTTACACATTTCACAGAATTTGCCATAGCAAATTCTCCCCCATGTCCATATCCCTACCCCAACCCCCCACCTCCCAGCAACCCTTAGTTTGTTTCGTGAGTTTAGGAGTCTCTTATGGTTTGTCTCCTTCTCCATCCCATCTT